>OZ032126.1:2845000-3340000 GCA_964026355.1 Pseudorhiza aurosa
GTAAAATAAAAGATAAAAGAAGAAATTACTTAAGATCTACAGTTGCGTTGAAAGAAAGTTAATTGTAGTGATCATCTACTGTAGAGTGTTTGAAGGTCTAGTTTGTTTAAGCTGCCTTCATCAAATGGAAGCATATTAAAGAGATTTCCACCATTTAATTTGATGTGAAAAATATGATGAACGTGAATAAATACTCACCCTACTCTGGGTCTAATGCTTTTGAAGCCTGGAATTGCGGAAAGAAAGCAGGGACTTGAATCATGACAAGTTTTTTTCTTTTTTTTTTGGTGGGTTATGTTGAGGAAAGGCTATTGTGACCTATACGAAGCCCCAACAAAGGAAGAACGAAGAAAGCAAGCAGCTAAGAGGATAGAGAGATAAGATCAAGTTTATTGATCTTAGATTTGAAAGATAGCAAGTTGTAGGACTCAGGAAAGCAAGAAGAAGGCAAGACGTTCCATAAGTTGCAGAATGAATCGACGTAGAAACGCAAGGCAAGGCTTATAGCAGAAGTCTTCATCGCGGAAAAGCAAATTCGTTCAATTAGGCTGCTAATTTCTTGAAACATTTAGCTGTAATCTAACAACTGAAAAAATAGGTGGTTTATCTATGCTATGCATTCATTTATTTTGGGGCTGCCGAAATGCCGATTCTCCCAGAACAGCTGCAAAGTGAAACGTCAATTCTAAAACGTACGAGCGCCCAGCAATGACGTAGAATTGGATGTTTATTAGCCGCCTAGAGCTGTTATTTTGTGATCTTCAACTTAAATGTTTGTAATTTCGACATTTTGTCCTGTAGAATACATGTCTTCGACTGATAATAGTGCAACTTATATACCGAATAAATCAACTTGTGAATGCGTAAGATGATCGTAGTCGCATTATTATCCCTTAAATTTTTCGAGTATAACACAAACTCAGCATAAACTAGAGAACCCAATGTACCTGGCGGTCTGAGGGGATGTCGGTTTGCGTAGCACCAGCCGGCATTGAGAAGGTCTGCATCCCAATACCACGTCCCATATCCGGATCCTTCATGGCCATCGAACTCGATCCAAACCCGGTCACCGTCAACTTCAGCAACGGTTGCGATGCCAATAACAGCAGGATTCGTCTTGTCGACAGCCTCTAACTTCATGCCGGACTCAAAACCGTTCCCCTTTGGATGCGGCGGCTCCTAATCAATCCAAACGTGAATGTGAGACAGGAACAAATGTTGCAATGATGCATAGAAATTTATGCTATGCTATCACTGCAGATGGGACGACAATGCAAGCTATGGCATATTCATGGCATATTTCATTCAGTTATACATAAGTTAGTGGTGCTGTGGTATAGTGGTTAAGCGTGCAGAATCAGAAAACAGAGGTTGTGAGTTCGAATCCTACAGGTATTGCAATGAAAAACCATTGGCGAGGAAGACAACGGGAAACCACCTGATAAAATCCACTTTCATAGAAAGAACTCAGAGCCCGGTCTCTGATTTCTGCTACGCTCAAAATCTAATATGCACCGAAGTTTTCTACATAAGCTGCACATAATATCTTGCACAGAAGAAGTAATGACAGCTGCATCACATTGAACGTCTTATTGCCGAAAATTCATCACAGACAGCGGAAAATGGATGAACTTCGGGTAATGGTTGATGTGGAAATGCAATTTATACCCTTGAGTGAGGAGAGTTGCTGCTAGTGAGGTCACATCGGCAGAAAGACCAGGTCACCGGTCGGTAGCATGCCTTCTCAGTGTTTTCAAATCTACTGTATGATCTAGGAATCACAGGAAGATCAAAATGACGTCACAACACACAGTCAACTATGTCTACTTCGAACTCGGGTAATTCGAACTTTTGCTAATTCGAACAAGATTTTCAGGTCGCTTGAAAATTGCCTAATAAAAAAATTTATAATTCGAATCTCTGCAATTCGAACTTTGCTAAATCTAGCATTTTTACGATCCCCGACGAAGATATCGTTGTACGAGTATAATCTCTCAGTGTCCTCAAATCTGCCTTCGAATTTTTGATAAAAAGTCCGAAAAACACTAGAAGACTTTATTGATTTCACATTTCGAATGCTCTTTGCCATTGTAGCTCGGACAGTGATTGTAGTGCTAATATGGCTTTTTAAAAGCACAATATAGACATAGGCTGTATTATGTGGCAAGGACGTTGTTCAAAATTAGAAAAAACTGGAGTATCTTACGTCTCTGAAAGCACTTCTCGGAGCTGCATCGCCGCTACTCAACAGTCTTTTCACAAAATCCACATAACTTTCTCCTTCGATAGAGAGCCCTGAGTAGAAATGGCCAAAGAATATCACACTAAACGAATTAACATGACAAAGCTTTAAAAAAACTCACGCTACAACAAATTTTATGTTTTCAAGAGGACAGTGATACAGAAAAAAGAACTACGTCGTCCTTTGCAGGTGCAAGGTTGTTTTTACGATGAAAAGGATGTTTCCAGTCTAACCTTTCGGCTTTTGTAGGCTAAGTCCTTCTTCTTTGCACCAACCAACTGGACGAATGTCACGTGAATCGCAGAGGAGCCATACGTCATCACGACTCGAACATCCATCCAGGTGTAATCGAACACGAGACCCAATGACATTGACGACGGTTGCCAAGCAATAAACTGACGCTTGCATCGGATCCTTTGTCTCTACTTTCATACCAGTTTGCAACAAGGTCGAGATCGAGGCTGTCTGTGCACATAAGAGAGGATTTAAGAAAGTCGTCATCTACGCACACGCAGGACTTAATGTTCTCGTCGGGGGATAATGCTGTCGAAACATACAAATGTGCATTGCAGAAGAAAAATACCTTGGAATTTTACTATGTAACAACTCCCCTAGGTGGGGGTAAGCATCGCTTTCATACCTGTCTGAAACAAGATGGCGGTGCGATGGAGGATCCGGTGCGTTTAACATATTTATTCCAGTCGAATGCTCCATCCGTTACAATGTAGTTGATATCTACGAAGTGAAAAAGCGCGTCTAAGCAAATCAATGATGAAGCAAGGGTATTAACGCGAAACCTCTTGGGACAGATAAAGTCTGAAACAGAGATAAGTCATTTCTGCAAGGACCAGCGATGTGGGTTGGTCTTTATTTACAGAATTCAAACACCAACTGGTTTAATTACCTGAAGAAGCGAAACGTAAAACCCTGATCCAGGATATTTGTGAAAGGAACTCGCGCGGTACAGCATTTGGGAAAGAAAGATGAAAAATCATCGATTGATTTGACTTGATTTGATTTGAAGTCGAGTCGAGGCGGGAATCGAGGAATAGGACCCCTCTGGACAGGGTCTGATTGTGAAGGAAGACTCGCTGTGGCGACCCCTGACGGGATAAGCCGAAAGAAGGAGAAGAAGAAAAATAATTGAGATGAAACTAGTTACGAACAAGATAAGTTTTATTGCCTTGCTTTGCTGAGTTGACTACTTCTCCAGGCCGCAAACTCTTCACATTCTCTATATTCCAATATGTCTGCGAAGATTCATTAAACGGAGGCGTTTTTATGACAGGACTGAGCTGCGCAGCCCCATTGCTGGCTGCATCGAAACGAGTTTGGTCATCCTCATACTGAGGCCGGTCGTAAAAGCGTCTATCTTTGCACCTATCACGTGATAACCGGTGTTCATGACGTGAAATGCTATCAAGGCTAGTCCGGATGGGTACAGATGCCGGGAAGGATGTCGTTTCAAGCCCATATCCAGCTTCAACGTTGAGAATTTTCAATGCTGCTTGCTCGAAGCAGCTTTTCGAGCACAGTCCAGTGCAATAGATCTCACGGCCTTGCAGATTTGACGAGTAATCGTTCAGGTTACCAAAGTTCTTACACCAAGTGCATTTGCCAAATTTCTTCCCGTCATGGCTGGAGTTTTGATGATCCTCGTTGCCTGCGGAAATCAAGATATTCAACTGAATAAAAAATTTCACAAAAATTCTTTTTAGCAAATTTCAAAATGCGAAATTTGGAAAACCGAGAATTAGTTTGCTTCTCGTTTGAAAGTGCATTGTTTGAGCGGTCGAGGGATAGCGACATGGCGCCGGCGGGACTCGCAAGAAGAACGCACCCGGTTCGGCTTCAGTTTGTGCTATCGGCGGTATCACGACACTTAACCTTGATCATGTATGCTTCAGTCAAGACCTACTCCTACAATAGGAACGTGCACATTTCCCACCCGAAATAAGTCTAGGCCCCTGGGAAACACAGGGAAAGTAGGAATGAAATTTCCTCTTCAAAAATGCATCGCTAGTGTGACATGGGAACATGGGAGAGGAAAGAAGGTTATATTGGAAAGAGGCTGTGAAGAGGAAGCTCATTGTGAATGTCTTTTTTGTATTGTAATTAGAGAGATTTAGAGAGAGAGAGAGAGAGAGAGAGAGAGAGACCCAGAGAGAGAGAGAGAGAGAGACCCAGAGAGAGAGAGAGAGAGGGAGAGAGAGAGAGAGAGAGAGGGGGGGGGGGGGGGAGAGAGAGAGAGACTCTAAGAGAGAGAGAGAGACTTTGAGAGAAGGAGGCTTTAAGAGAGAGAAAGACTTAGAGAGAGAGAGAGAGAGAGAGAGAGAGAGAGAGAGAGAGAGAGAGAGAGAGAGAGAGAGCAAGGGAGAGAGAGAGACTTGTATCCTGTTCTTAACCGTCTCTCAACTTCATCAAAATTTTCTAAAATGACGATGAGCCACATACCTGTTACGTCATAATGGACTCCTCTCAAACGAGTGAATGACGAATGGCTATCTCTGACGTCAGCTGGTGCTCCTTTTGATATGAAAGACTGCAATAAAAACGCAAGGTTGATAAAACTCTTGACAAGGAAGTTAGCTTTTGCATGGCCATCTATCTTTAAGAACTTCAGGGCGTCAAAAGCTTTCAATGTGACATTCACGGGCGTTTGAGCAGCACAAAGTAATGAAAAGCGTCCCTTAGATGAGGAGTCATCTTGAGGCCATTCAAAATGGACAGGGCATTTTTCTAATTTTACCTTACCTTCTATGAAATAGAATTGAAAAAAATACACATTGACAGTACGATGATGTAAAAAGACCAGTTTTTGATTAAGATGATGTTTTTCACTACTAAGATGACATGCCAAAATGCTTCTGATGCAGAAACTTTAGAATTAGCATGGAGAAAACGATAACGTTTCCTTCAACGGCTTCTAAGGGTATCTAAATGGCATGCCGAGAAAATGGGCAATTCTAAACCTTCCTCAGATTATCCCCTGCTAAATATTTGTCACATTTTATCACGGCAGTCTTAGCATTCTCTCGTGGTGCATGATTTTTCGAATTTTTCTAACCAAGGAATGATGCCACGATGTGGGGGCTTAGCTTGTGGACTAAGAACGCATGTGCTGTGAGTTGTCACCCTGTCCGGTGCGAAATGAAAACACGGTCAGTGGGAAAGGCGATGGAAAAAAGCTCGCGAAATCCAGCAGCCTAGAAAACAAAGCAGAGCCCTGTCTCTGGTTTTGCTTAGCTCTGAATGAGTATCCTACCAAGCTATCTATAAGCAACTAAACATTGACCCAACGTGATAATAGTAATTGACATTTAGAGGAAGATTCGATTCCATCGCATGACATTTAGATTCATATTTCATGGAAATGACGGGGAATCTCAACGTTGAAAAATACGAATTCAAGAAAATTCATTGGGACGCAGAAAAAATGGTCTTTACGTTGAAGGTGAATTTAAGGCAAAACACTTGATATAAGTTGCAAACCTTTTTCTGCTCGTTACTTAAAAGATTCCATCGTTTGGCTGCAATTTGGTATGCTTCTTCATCAGAAGAATTCGGGTACTCTACTTTTATTGAGCCAAGAATCTATGAAAGTACAATGCACATAATGACTACAGCTGATGAAGCCAGAAAATGGCATCACAATAGAATTAAGGGCTTTGTGGACCAGCACAAAGTCACAGACAACTACGTGCCATTTTCACACGATTATTGGTTTTACAGGACAACGGATTGAGTTAATTGTATTTTAAACCTTCTACGCTTTGTTTGAAAGCATTTTTTTTAGCGGGTTATGTTGAGGAAAGGCTATGGTGGCCTATACAAAGCCCCGACATAGGAGGAAAGAAGAAAGCGAGCAGCTAAGAGGATAGAGAGATAAGATAGTACCCCAATGTGCCCTGCTCAGCATCAGTAAAATAATAATAACAACAAACAACAACAACAGGAACGAAACCATCAGCTATAAAAACAACAAAAACAAACAAAAGCTATAACGAAAACAACAACAAACAAAAGCTATAACGACAACAACAACAAACAACAACAACAACGAAAATAAAAGCCAAAAAAAAGCACAGCAACAAACAAACGCTACAACAACAACAGAAACAAACAAAAGCTATAACAACAACAAAAACACCGAAAATGAAAGCTATAACAACAACAACAACGAAAATAATAGCTATAACAACAACAACAGCAAACAAAAGCTATAACAATAACAACTACAACAAAGCAATAACAATAATATCATGCCATCCATAGCAGAAGTAGTGGTGACGTCATCTGGTTCTGGGGACGGACGTCACTTAGATTCCTCTTGACAACAATCTCGAGAAAGAAATGAAAAAGCAAGGTAGAAAATAAAAAGCGAAGCACTCTGTGTACCTATCTATAAACGCTCAACAATCCATACTCAGTAACAACGCAGATTTAGGTGTTTGCACAAATCAAAAAACGTATACGAGAAGTTCCATGTGTCAATATCCGTAGAAATAATCACTTACGACACGTCGGTGTAAATATTCATAGATCAAGTGAATTCCCTAACGATTCCGTATGGACATAAAGTGCGAAATTGCATGGATTTCACCCATGGATCTTTCGACTTAACTCTACGCCTGTTTCCCTTTTAGTAAGATATGTTAGGGAAATGCCATGGTGGCCTATACAAAGCATTTTAAAGACGGCAATTCAGAGGATTAGGGAAAGGAAGATGGCAATACATTCCATAAATTGCAATTTCATTAGGTGAATGGTGATTGGTGGGCAAGAGTTCATGGGGTAGGCAGTGAAACTTAGAAAGGGCGTAATGAGTTGAGCCTCTGGTGTTTCTGACACGCCTCAGAGGAGCCTGATCTTCTGAGAGCAATGCCCGTGAAAATGTTTGCAAAAAATGGAAATATCTGCAGGTTGAGATTGTTGATGAGACGAATTGCTTTGGGTTGGACTTTGTCGAGAAGATAGAGAGTGTATTTAGGAGCACCACCCTAGATGTGAGAGCAGTAAACTAGAGAAAGATGGAGTTGGGATTTGTGTATAGTTAGTAACTGAGAAGATGAGAAACTCCGGAGGGCTCTAGAGAGAAAGCCAAGCTTCTGAAATGGATGTTTAGCAACGGAATGGATATGTGATTTTCAAGTAGGAATTTCAAGTAGGATTAGACGAAACAGAAAGACTGAATTGCGTGAAATAAGTGTGAGTGTCAGTTGAGTTAACTTTGTGTTCAAATGGCGCTTCAACCTGATGCAGGAAGAAATCGAAATGAAGACGACGAAGCAATCGCAAGCATGTGTTACTTCTTAACAGATTGCATCAGCGAGAGAGTGCAGGCATCACCTGCTTCTGGAATTCTTGCGACCTACTTTCCTGACTCAAGGTACGCGGTTCAGAACCAGCAGGGACCCTGTCGACCTTCGTTGACCACCAGCGCAAAATGAAAGGCCTATTATGCTTTTACCTAGTTTTCCTTCTTGTTGTTGGTCAACTAGAGATATGTTTTCAAGAAGTCAAGCAAACTACCTACGGTGACACAGTTTGCATGGAGGATAAGGCATATCTCAAACACCTGTCCTGTTATTTGTTGATATGTTCACTCTGGCTGAACTATTTATTCACAAAATCAACGAGAATTAATAACGATATATCTGATTTGCCTTGACCATATTTGTCATTTCAAAAATGAAACGCTTTCGCCTAATCATCATTCTGACAGCATGTTTCTAGTCTGATTTAAAAAATTTCCACAGATAAGAGGCTGTAGCTCATATACGAAAATTGAAGAAAATTAATCTCTATATTAATTTAGGTAGGCATGCATTAATATAGAGTCCTATGGAGCTTAAAATGGTAATATATCTTTAAATCTGCTTTTGAGGAATTGTACATTTTAAGATGGAGTAAGTGGAAAATATCTTGATATTGAGCTACACAGCTGTTACGAAGCCTCTAACCTGGCTGAAACTCTCGTTACTATCCTTCGCAAAATGAAAAAATTTTTCGACAAGTTTTATGAATAAGCAACCAAAACTCCATCAGTTCTGATGTAAAATCAAAAAACCAATTTGCTTGAAAATAAATGCATGCCAACCTGGTTTCTAAAGCAATCAAAAGCAGTTTTGCTGTCGAGTGACTGATCCAAACTTGTTTGCTCAAAATGCTGGGGTTGATTTCGTTCAGGATATTGTCTTTGTGTGGCAGATACCATGGATGGAAAGGTTGCCTGCTAATCGAGGAATAGGATATAAAAAAAGTTCTCCAGTATATAAAATAGTAAAGTTGCCAAACTTACAAAGACTTATGATGGGAGAATCAAACAGAGAGTCTACAATAGCCTAGAGCAATTTTCAACTCCATGGTTACAAAAACACAGTCCAACAGCAGACATTATTACTATAATGCAGAAAATTGAATACACAGAGAGTTTGCAGCTTAGATTTTTTGATAATTTACAAACAATTCATTTCTACGAAAACTGCACATTATGATAACATGCAGAAACTCAAGGCTTACTGATGTTAAATCTGCAGTATCAAATCAGTTGTGAGGAAAAGATATGGTCCCTTTTGCTTCAATTTTCAATTGGAATGTTACAAACAGATACATCTAATGTGAAACTCACAGAGTATCTTTGCCTTGCTATGGTAGTTGCCATATGCATCACATCTTGTACTGTTGAAGAGCAGGATTCCTTTTCTGTGCACTCTAAAGGATTTAGGTGATTGGATGATATTACAGAATAGGCAAAGCTAACATGCCTCCCAAGAATATTGAAATCAAGAATAAATGACTGGCTCTGATGATGAAGGCTTTTTAATCTAGACATTCTCATTAAGATCGAGATGTCAGGATCAAGTTGAAAAAGTTGTACTATAAGGGCAACAAAATATAACAGCATCTTCAATTCAAATGTTATAACATCAATTTTAGTAACTCATAGGGTGCTAAGCCAAGTTGATAAACCAAGTAAGGACATAGATAGTTTCTTCTTGTTGGAAGTGATTTGTCAGGCTACGTTATACAAATGAGCTGGACTTTCTTTTGTTTAAGTATATAGAGCTTCCGCTTGCTGTTAAGTTCAATTTTTCAGTGCGTCCATATATCTATCTAGTTGAAGTTACATTGTGTGTGTGTTTTTATTCTGGCGTCAAGTCTACACTTATTCTATTGGCTTTTTCCCCACTTAAGTGGGGTGGTCTGTGCGGACTAGTCTCCTCCACTGCATTCTGTCCTGGGCGTCCATTGGGCTTGCAGCAGCGACTTTAAGGACACCGACAGTACAGCAACTGTACAGTGTTTAACATGTCACCACTTGGTTGGTCAACGCTTCACCACCATGAGTAATTAGAACTAATGTTCTAACATTAGTGAATGGTGTGATGTAGTGGTTAAGCATGCAGACTCATAACACAGGGGTCATGAGTTCGATTCCTCCATGTGTCACAATAAAAACACCATTGGTGAGGAAGGCAACGGGAAATCACCTCGCAAAAATCCACTTCCCTGGAAAAAACTTAGAGCCCTATCTCTGGTTCTACTACGCTCAAAATCAAGTATGCAATGCAGCAGTTCTAATATTGCAATTAAAGATTTCATTGTTTTATGTCAGACTTATCATAAAATTTCATGTGAAGCTGCGATTTTCAAAATTACAAAGTTGAACAAGGCTTTTAGGAACAGAACATGATAGGAACGACAATAGAAATCTTGAAAAGAACAACTCTAAAAAGGACAGTGAAAAAATAATGATAAGAACAATGATAAGAGCAACAAGCAAAAAAAAACAACCAAATCTATTGCGTGGTGGTAGGTAGGTTTACTTCGTAAGTGGTCATTAAAAGTTTGATGCCTAGGTCCCTTTGTAATACATACATCAAAAACTGTAAACACAGCCCTTCAAAGCATGGGCAAAGGAGTAAAAATCTATGGTGCTATAATTTGGCTGGCTTCAAACTGCAGCATCAACAACGCCTACACATCTGTGTGGCCCATTGACTAATGAAAAGCAAATTGGTGTCATGCTACCCACCAAAAGGGCAAGCCAAGGTGAGGTGGAGACAAGATCAAGTTTATTAATTTTGGATTTGAAAGAAAACAAATTGCAATTTTGATGCAGTAAAAACTGCATTGCATACTCAATTTTGAGTGTAGCAGAAACCAAAGACAGGGTCCTGAATTTCCAAATTCTACAGAAGTGGGCTTTATGAGGTGGCCTTCCATTGCCTTCCTCGGCAATAATATTTCTGAAGTGACACACAGGACTCAAACTCGCAACCCTATGTTACAAGTCCACATCCTTAACCACTGCAGCACAGTAAGTACCACTTAATGCAGTAAAGACCTTGACATAGAATGGGCCCTCGCATTTGGCAGCAATTTTCAATCAAACGATAAATAGAAAAATTGGATACAGACTTCCCTTCATAGTTTTGTGCATTCCACCTGGCTCTAAAGGCGGATTTCAGGACACTGAGAAGCCTTGCTTCGTGAGCAGTGTCCCTCTTCAAGTTGCCACACCTTGTGATTGTGAAGCTTGTGCTTGGAATCACTGGTCATAGGATAATTAAATGGCTCACACACAAGCTATCCGTTACCTTTATGTATTTCCTTCAAACTAAAGGAACGGAATATTTTTCCTTCAAATCTTTTAAGAATTGTATAGAAGGCAGTGACTTACCAACTGGTTCCACTTTGATGATCACATCATCTTCTGTACCACTGTGGGAGATGATTGATTCAGGTCCCACGCTCTTTTTTCCCTCAAGTGACATTTTCTTGAAAAACAACTTTGCCTTTCTGCAAATGCTTTGCCTGAGACCCTGGCATACTTTGAAGAAAAAGAACAGTTGCAAAGTACAACGTCTTCCGTAAATCTTTAATAATTCTTTTATATTGCATATAAAGCTATATGCATCCTTTTGAGTGTGATGCCCATTGTGGGCTTAACTGATTATTGTGTCTTTTTCATAGTTAATTATTTTTTTTTCTTCTTAGTGAGCTATGTTGGGGAAAGGTCATGGTGGCCTATCCAAGGCCTCAAAAAAGGAAAGAAGAAAGCGAAAAGCTAAGAGGAGAGAGAGAGAGCAGATCACGTTTATGAATTATGTTGAGGAAAGGCCATGGTGGCCTATAAAAAGTCCCAATAAGGGAAGAAAGAAGAAAGCAAAAGGCTAAGAGGAGAGAGAGATCAGATCAAGTACATTGATCTTATTTGACTGATGTGATACCTCACTATTGTTTAAGTTGTTGTATTTTACTTCTTGCTGTGCTGTGTTATGTTAGTTCCAGTCTGATGACCTTAGCGTGTTTTTACCTATGATGATATACTGCTCTGTTGTGTTGTCTAAATGAGCTTGATATTTATCTTGTCTCCGTGCGTCTTTCTTCTGAGAAGTTCCAATATAATTTTGGTATTAGAAAGTTGCAGGAGGAAACAGATCTTAGATATGAAAGATGGCAGGTTATAAGATTCAGGAAAGCAAGAAGAGGGCAAGACGTTCCATAAATTGGATGTTCTAGGGATGAATGAGACAGATTTCGTGAAGTAGGCAGTGAATGGAAGAAAGAAGAAAGCGAAAGGCTAAGAGGAGAGAGAGATCAGATCAAGTTTATTGATCTCAGATTTGAAAGATGGCAAGTTGTAAGATTCAGGAAAGCAAGAAGGCAAGACGTTCCATAAATTGCATGTCCTAGGGATGAATGATGATTTGTGGGATAGAGGATGACTGCCTAGATGCAGACAGATCCTGCAACCGCCATTTTTCAAAATATATATTCATCAATAAATACAGGCAAAGGGTCTTTTGTCCTGCTATTTGATTTACTTGGAGAATTCTTCCCTAAAACCTCCGCTACCAAGAATTGCGATTTGTTCTATTCTATTATTACTTCTACAGGCAGCTTCCACTCAGTGGGTTGTCAGTGTGGGCTAAGAAGTGTCAAGTGCATTGCATACTAGATTTCAAGCATAGTAGAAACCAGATACAGGGCTCTGAGTAGTTATAGGAAAGTTGATTTTATGAGGTTGCTTCCTGCTGCCTTTTTTGCCAATGGTGTTCGTATTGTGACACATGCAGGCTTTAAACTCACAACCTCATCTTTATTTCATGAAGATGTTGTGCTGTGGTGTGCTGGTCAAGCATACAGACTCATAACGCAGGATTTATCAGTTTGATTCCTCCATGTGTGACCATAAGAACGCCATTGGAGAGGGAAGCTGTGAGAAACCACCTAATAAAATCCCCTCTCCTAGAAAAAACTCAGAGAACTGTCAGTGGCTTCTGCTACACTCAAAATCAATCATGCAACATAGTTGTACGCGTAGTTGAAGTTTTATGATAGAATTTCACGGAATAAATATGATCTATTTTATACATGAAGTCTTTGGGAGGCAAAAAATAAATGAGATGTATAGAGCTTGTGATACAGAATTAAAAAAGCAGAGCAGTTGAGATTCAAGGTGATTTACAATTCATCTGTTTTCAAAATTATCACAGAATTTGAATGAAATTTGAGCAGTATCTTTTTTATCTTAAGACTTGATTGAAATAGAAGGCACTTGCAGGTGTGTGAATGAGCGAGCATTTTGCAAGCCAGTGAAAAGTTGATCTTGTCAAATCTGTGGCAAATCAAAATTTGAGAATTTTAGAGGAAAACCATTTACAAACACGTGGCTTAGAGATTAGAGTTTCCTGATAGCATACAAGTCCTTGAATGAAATTAGAATACATTGATGCAGGCAAACAAGCATTTGCCGAAATATTTCTTATATAGAAAATGCCTGCCATGTAATAACCGATAACGCCGGAGATACAAGTCACACAAGTAAAGAATACTTTCTCACCATTCAGCAAAAGTTTAAGCACATAACTGATTATGATTCAAATCTTTTCTTGTCAGTTTTAAGCGATTTTGTCATGTCGTAAAGCATATTTCAACCAGTAGTTTGAATCTACTGTCAGCCACAAGTTCCACATGCGCCCTCTTTGTTGTTCATAAATGCTCCCTCGCAGCACTCCCTTAGGTTGTGCCACCGCTCACTTCAGCTCAATACATATGAATAAATGTCATTCATACCAACAAAACTTATAAATATAACAAAGCAGCAAGTGAAATATGATGAACAATCAAAATAAAATTGCATAAAACATCCGAAATTTTTCAGGGAAATGATTTTCTTATAGGAGTGTCAAAGTCCTTGTTTTATTTACAGTTACTAGACAGCGAGAAGCTTTTTCTGCTTATCGTGAAGTGTCCAGGTCCTTCCTCTCGACGTGACCACACCTCATGATTCCTCCCCCCCCTAGAATGACAGAAAGCTAATGCTTGCCTCACTCTAAGTGAAAGTTTAGCTGAGCATGGATTCGAGCCACTGACGATAAGATCAATGCACAAGAATCTCACCACTGAGTCACCCTGACAAGTGACTGGGGAGAACCATATTCGAGCGGGAGAAAATTATCTATCGTATATTGTATTATCTATAAATAGCCATCCCAGAAGATTAGCCCAGAGATACTCCTAAGGCAGTGCATCTTTATGAGATGGTTTCCCTTTGCATTCCTCCCAAACAAAATGCTCTATTGTCTGCCATAAATGATTGCTGGAGAACAGCATGATTGATTTCATATTCGTAATTAATCATGAAATGCCACTGAATCATGCAATGAATTGCATCAATGGCATTCTGTTAATTAAAACTGCTTTGATCTACTCGGCTCTTCATGCCTCCGTATTTCAGATATTCTCTCTTCTTCTTTTGCCATAGCCGTCAAGGCCGTAGGCACACCCAGTCCTGCACCAGCTGTCGCCACCGCTGTCTGTTCTTTGCTACTTTTCTCCACTCCATTCATTCAGATCGTCTTCCCATCGCCTCTCTGATCTTCTCCTCTCTATGTCACCTTCTACTTCTCCTTCAATCAACAACTGTGCCATTGCTCTCGTCAATTTCAGTTTTGCTGTATATGCATTTGCTTGTTTCGTATGCCTTGATTACTTCATAGTCATTTTCAGAGAACGAATTTGCCTTAAAATGCGCTGAAATCTCGTTCCGAGATGAAGAAGATGCCATAAAAATGGTCTTCTGCCCTTCAACGCTCGCCTTGCTGCTGAAAAAATGTTAGCGGAGATTCAAAAATATCTCAGAGCTAAGCATCTGTGTAAATTGCCGATTACGAATACGACAAAATTTGGCATGGAGTCGCTCTCATTCAGAGGAAGCTTATTGTAGAGCAGTCTTAACGATGAAATAAAGGAGCTACCAACAGTTGCAAGCTTTAAAAACAAAGATCAAAACATGGGTAAAAAATGCAATTGCAAAATTTGCAAATAGCAAACCATCACGTTATGCAGCTTGCTTCTTATGTATTATTTTTCTTTCGACGTTGTTGTAAATCATATTGTAAATAATTGGTTTTAATTAGTCTTCATTCCTCAAACTATCTAAACACCAACTTTGAATAATAATTATGAATGAATGAATGAATGAATGAGCGGTATTGAATAGTATTTCTGCCAGAGACAGATTACCTTGACTGAAGTCTTTCATCCTAATGTAAATGGATTTTAACAGATAGTCAATTGAAAATATCCTTGATGATACATCACCGATTGGATGGAGCATTTTAAACCAAAGCTTGCTTTGAAGTGCTTCAATCTTGCCACTAAATGTTTTTGGAAAGCGTCCCGCAGAAATTACTCTCACAAAGATGATAAACAAATCATACAATTTTCTGTGATAATTGCTTTACCATTTGCTATCACAAATCTCTATCAAAACATGAGAAAAATATCAAAATGCATTTCGTCAGTGTTCTCAGTAAAACGTGTGCACAAATGCAACAGTTATTGCCATCATTATGTGAATGCGTCCAGACTTGGCACTGTCACCTCTGTTCTCTATTGACAGCATAGCCTCATTCTCGTCCAACTCAGTCGGATCTTGCTCCTCCAGGGTAACAAAGTTTCTCTGCTGTTCGCAGTGTTTGCCATTTTGACAAAATTCTTCACAGGGAGGGCAAATAAGCGAACCATTAACTTTCCAGTTGTTCATTAATCCGACAATCTCCAACCGCTTTCCCGCATGACTACATCGGTACTCTCTCCCGGCTACTATCAATACGAGACCCTTTTCCGTGCACTTGAACCGGTAGCAACCGCTTCCCCAGTCCAGCATCGTACGCGTCAAAAGACCCTTTCGCGCGGTCCAGTGTCTGCCGTGCTCAAAGCATTTCGAACCTTTGCTATAGACCTCAAGAGCGTAGTTTTTGTTGCCTTCTGGCGCATTTTCGTGTAGTGTGCACGTTGTGCCCCTTTTTCTGCCGCTTTCGTCGGTGAGTGTAAACTTCTGGTAAAAGGGGCAGAAGTCGGCCAATTCTACCGCTCCGCCGTACGTCGATATATCCTTCACAGCGGCCTTACCAAGACGATCGAAGTACTGGAATTCTCTCGGCAGATTGCTAGTGTACTTGACGAGGTTGCAGAGCGCCAGTGACAACTTTGTGTGAGTGCATTTCATATGCAAAGGAGACTGTTTCAATGTGGCACAGAACGGAGCTGTAGACAGTCTCTTGCTTATACGGTCGGCAATCCACGCTCTGCAGTTGTTTTTAACAAACTTGCAACCGAGATTTTTCCCCCAGTCGAGCACTTGTGCCATGCTATAGTTTGCTCTGTACCACCCGGTATCTTCCATCAGTGCCAAAGTTATTCTTGAGAAAACAGGGTGCTGCGTATAAGTACCTGTCATCGCCTCGTTCTCAAAGACTCGCTTTTCCCAGTGAGTGAGGGCCGTGCCTTCTCCCCCCTGATTCTCCAATTCAGCCCCTTCGAGATCAGGGCATTTGAAATGGTCACGCACTTCTCTTTTCACATTCGGCGTAACGATCATTTGCACCTGGTGCTCCTTGTGGCCCCCCGAGACGCTCCACTTCTCGCGCACGAACATCTTCAGTATTTTGTCGTTCCACTTATACAACTTTGTGACGTTGTCGTACGGGGGTAGGCCGTGTTTGTCTCGTTTCACCAGTGGTTTTCCGGCCGCGTCTCGATAAAATCCGTACAAACCAACGCTGAAGCCCAGTGCATGATATATCTCATGCTTGACCGTGGCCAGCAGGTTCTCAAAACTTTGAACATCCGTCTCCAGTTTGTCAGGGCAGAGGTTAGCGAAGCCAGCCACCGGCCTGTTCATGGCATTTTCCTGCTGGCAATACGATGCGTATGCCACTATGTTCGACTCATGGCAGTGCTGCGTTGGTATTGCCGACACAAACAATATAAAGTCGGAGTCCTTGCCTTGTCTGTTGTCGATTTTTTTGTCAAGAACTTTGCAATCATAGCCGTGATTGTTGCATACCCGGCAGTGATCTAAGAAGGATTCTGGAACCTTAACGGGGCCGCATTTTGTGACCGTGCATTTGCTTTTGCAATACTGCACATCCCCGTTAGTCTTCCCCTCGCTATCTTTAAGGAAGTAGGAATTGTCTTGGCACATCCACTGCAGTTTGATTTGCTCTTTCGTTGTTCGCACCAAATACGTCCTATGGAAATAGTCAATAGCTGAAGGGATCAAACGCTGTTTCACGAGCTCCTGCTTTTCATAGGACAATATGTTGACGCTTGAATCATAGTGTATCTGAAATCGAAGCTTCTGTTCAAATGGTTGGTGCTTGATGTAGTTTATGTGTCCAATGCTCACCCCGTGAACGACATCGTGTGACTTGGGGATCCAATGGTGACCTACTGATTTGTGGGCCAAAAACAAAAATGGGCTTAGGAGGACAAGGGAAAACATCGGTTTTGCTAAAGGTAGGAATTTCACCACAAAGCTTGGACGGTCGCACGAAAGTTTTCACATATGTTATGCTTCCTGGAATAAAGAACGGATCAACAGGTGAGAAGATCAAAATGGTTGAAAAGCATTTGATTGGACCACTTCGTACAAAGAAAGTCCACGCGGTGAAGAAGTTAAGAATGATCTGTAATTTTTGTAAGATACAGCGACAAGGACACAAGTCAAGACGAATTTTCTATTAATTTTCGGCATCACGTTTAGGATAGCATGTGCATGTGAATGAATAAAAAGTGAAACTTCCTTATTAAAGTAGCATTTCAATGACAGGCAATAACTGCATAAGCAAGAAGCAATGCTACACATTGATGCCGTTTTAGATAGAAAAATAAGGCATCTAGATGATATAGGTCTTTCATATTTCGAAATTGGATGAAAGTAAGACATACCCTCTCTTCGCAAGTCTGTTCGCTTGTTCCTTTATCAGCATTGGACTCATTTAATACATCTGAGCAGAATTCTTTAGGATAACTGCCAAGGAATGAGAATTTCTAGTATTAAATATCTTGATAAGCAGTTCGGAAATACTAGTGTAGATAAGATTATTCCTTACAAAAATGAGAATTAACGTTGATAAAACCTTTGATTTCTGATTAGATTTTCTGCTGCCATATAGATGCTCAATGTGTTTTTGACATAATTTGATATGCAGCAAAGTAGGGGCCTGTATGAAGGCCTTCAACTTAAAATGGCATTGAGTGTTAAAAACGCACCGCCTTCCTTGTAATTGGCCCCATCGCGAAAACAGATTAGATGAATCCAACTGTTAACTCCTTCACTTCAAGGTTCCCCTATTCTGAATGCAAAAGCTGTTCACTTGATCCTCAGCTGATGGATGCGAAAGAGTGGCGGGCATCTTGGCTGTTTGGCAGGTGGCGTGATAGAGATGTGAGCGACTTTTGTTTCTACAAACTGCAGACCGTAATAAATCTCTGCTACATCGCGTGCCGTTGAAGCGATGCATTCGACAGGCCGATGCATTGATAAACGATGCACATTTGTTTTTAGTGAGCTATGTCCGGGCAAGGCCACGGTGGCCTATGAAAAGCCCAACAAAGGAGGACAGAAGGTGACAGGCTAACAGGAGAGAAATATAAGATCAAGTTTATTGATCTTAGATTTTAAATAGGACAACTAATAGCATTCAGGAAAGGAAGAAGAAAGCAAGGCGTTCCATGAATTGCATGTTCTTTGGATGGATGACGATTTGCGGGATAGAGTTCGTGGATTAGGTAGTGCTACATGGAAAGGATGTGAATGGGTGTAGCTTCTTGTGTTCCTGATATATCTCAAAGGGGTAGGAGTGATATTCTTGATATTCTGAGAACATTGCCCGTTAAAGTATCTTTAAGATGTGGAAAGATAAAAGCAAATACCATACTTGCTGTGTATGCTAGTCTACCCTATGGACGTAAAAAGAGCCTGCTGCGGTAAGCCGAGAATTTGTCAGCTTCATGGAACTGACTGGATCGATAATCCTAATGGATGAACCGCATCTTGATGACAGTGCTGTGGGTACTAAGTCGAAGAGATGCTACGAAGGATGCAGCAATGTTACCCACCTTGTAGATTAAGGCTGCCACGGCTTTTTGCAAAGCAACAGGAATCATAATTACATCCCGGCCCTTCGAAGACACCTTGGAGCTTTCCGTGGCTGTGAAAATATCAAGCGAAAGAACAAGAAGATTCAGCAAAGCAAGATCATGGCACGTCTTGCGTAGCATTTGTTTATCTTGGACAGCTGTGAAGCTTCAAGCCAAAGACAAGGGGAGACAGCTTAAAGACCAGATTGAAGAACAAATTTATCTCGAGACAAATTCAAGTGAGAGGTTGCGGTTGATCCGTCGCAGGAGATTTTTTTCTTACTCAAACCAGCAATTTTATATCACATTGAGAATATGCAGCCATGAAATCACGTAAGTTTTAGGAATCACCAGTTTCACGGTGTGAGTAAAAAACTGGTCCTAAAAAGCTGCTGTTCGATTCAACCCACATGGATGATTCTTACCTTGTAGCCTTATTTAACGTGCAGAGAACACGGAGTCAGAGAGACGACGATGAGCGCTCTTGTGTTTGAAGGACTGACTAACTAACCTATTTTAATAAAATACATGTTTATATAGGCAAATAGCAAGGAGATAAAATTACCAAACTCATCGATTTAGAATAGGAGCGGAAGGGTTGGTTGGTATTGACGCAAGTAGATGAATAGATGATGAGCTGATGGAAATTATGACAGGAAATAACAATTGATTGAATGAGTAGAATTGTGTGCATGAATAGATAGAAATTATGAGGGTGAGAAAGCTGAGTCGCGACAAGTACACTGAGAATGCAAATTTGAATGACGTCGTTCTGAGTGGCTTACTTTCAACTATTGCCAATGAGAAATTTATATTTGGTGTTAGGTAGGATGGGCGGCCTTTTGCAAAGAGTTTAGATTCGTATGGAAATCCTGCCACCAACCCCTCCTTTTAGTCCTTTTACCCCAATCCTCTTAGTCTCCTGGTATAACACGTAGCGGATAACTGCATTACACACTCGATTTTGCGCGTAGCAGAAACCGGAGACGGGGCTCCGAGTCTTTTCTAGAGAAGTAGATATCATGAGGTGATTTCCCATTGCCTCCCTCACCAATGGCATTTTTATTGTGACAAGTGTGGGATTCGGACTCACAATCCCTGTACTATGAGTCCGCAAGCTGATCCACCACACCACGGGACAATACGCTGATCATATTCTGCGTTCCGAAAATCAAACGGAGACCTGACATTGACACTTCAAAAATATTTTTATACATGATGACTAGATCATCAATTTCGACTTTTCTAGGTGAAAATTCAAGGAAAGGAACAATACCAAAGAGTTTTTCAGAATTCAACAATTCGGGGAGTTTTCAAATGTGGCCAATGCCTTCTCCAGTCATGCTCCTCCTCAGTGATCCGAACCGTCGTTGCGCTAAATGTCTTCCATCTCCGTTGATCTGACATGGTGCTCTAAAAATGGTCATGTTGCGTTTTACTGCGTCGGTGGCCCAGGGGTAGAATGCTCGCCTTGTACGCGGTAGGTCAGTGTTCGATACCCGGTCGAGTCTTACCAAAGACTTGAAAAATTGTACATGCTATTTCCCTGCTTAGCATTCAGCATTTCGGGAAAGAGCATGGGAGTGAAACACACAGTGCTACCAGATGGCCAGCGCCCAACTGTAGCATTCACTGTGCTTGCACAGCTGTGCGGCCCAAAGGCTAATGAAACGGAAATGGAAGTCGCCCTTTTCACCAAAAATGTTGAGGGAAGGGACTTTGACTTTGACTTTTTATACAAATGGCCTCTGGAGAATTCTCTAAGACAGTGGGGCCACGCTATCCATCTGCCTCGCTTTGGCTCTGCCTCTAGTTTCGCTTCTCATGCTGACTGTAAACCATCCTTTACAGTAGCGAGATCAGAAATGATAAAGTTTTCCATGTAGCTTACAATACAAAGCCCTGCGCTTCATTCTGCACAACCAGTCATTGTTTATGAATAAAAAACACAAGCAAACATTCGTTAGAAATTGCCTTGCAAAACAAACCAATATCACTCAATAGAATATTTCTCTGGATGCATAAAGCATTCTAAGTCGTCCACACATTGTAGACCTACTTTAAATGATACAAAGTTGCTTCAAATACTCGAACCGAGGTTAGGAGAGCCCCTTGCAAAAGAGGTGTCATTCTCAGCCGGGACTTCTTGAGGTAGAATGGCCAGTTTCTTTCTTCGCCGCACTTTCGCTTTACGACATACCTACCATATGCATTGAGGCGTATGTAACATATATCCACTACATAGAAACTGCTAAGCGAGTTTCTCATAGAGCTAAATTAGCAAACAAGCCTATTCCAATATTTCATTTCGCCAGCTCCGATGAAGTTCACCCACGTTGTTCAAACATTCTCGTGCGAATCATCCCGATTTTTCATATCGAAATACAAATAAAAGCTCTAGAATGCTCGATACCCGGTCGATTCTTACCAAAGACTTGAAAAATGGGACGAGGGATCGAGACGACGGGGGATACCGAAGAATACGTGGATACCGGACGTGGCGCGGTGGACAGGAAGGACAGTAACGGAGTGTGTGAGGGTGGCAGAGGATCGGGAGAGGTGGAGAAGGACTGTGCAGTCATCAAAGTACCCAAAAGGCCAGCCGGCTACGGGAGTGACCTGGAATGCATCTTTAAAATTGTGCTGTAAACAAAAGAGAACCAGTCAAGGTGCTTGGCATCTGAAACTGTCAAGCATTTGCTTGCTGCTTCATCGCACATCAGAATCTTCCCTTGTTTGAAAATTTGAGCATCCCTTTCAGATTTCTTTCACGTTTTTAATTGCTTTTCATTTTTCAATTTTCGTTTTTCTAGCAGCTACGTGACATCTCTGAATTTTCAATAGCTGCCATCTTGACAAATTAATGCGAAGGCGTTCCCTACAATATATCAATAGTAGGGTATCTGTAAGGTATGAGATTCTCTGGTAGAGTTTCTTGTAGGCATGGTTTCATTGCAAAAAGCCAAGCTGCGCAATTCTCTTCATAGCTCGTAAGAAGACATGTAGTGAATTTTGCCTAATTCGAACTCGTGTAATTCGAACTTTCGCTAATTCGAATAAAATGTTCAAAAAAATGTTGAGGTCCCTTCAAAATACTCTAACAAGAAAACCTGTATAATTCGACTCTCTGTCATTTGACCATTTCATAATTCGAATATTTTTACGGTCTCCCAGAGAGTTTGAATTAGACTGAATGGACTGTATTTGGAACAAAGGGATGCATTCATTGATCAGTAGCTTGCTTTTAATACCTTTTAATTCATGCGCATTAGATAGTATAATATTGTATTATATTATATCATATATCAATATCATATTATATTATATTTTATTATATTTTATTATATTTTATTATATTTTATTATATTTTATTATATTTCATTATATTTTATTATATTTTATTCTACTATACTATATTATACTATACTATACTATAATATTGTGTTATATTATATCACATATCATATCATATTATGTTATATCATGCTATGTCACATATTACATCCATCTTGTTATATCATATCATATAATATCATGTTGCCATTTTATATGATACTATATTTTAGCAAATATTATATTCGACGATCTGCGATGAAACGCTCATTCAAATAAATTTGCAGCATCATAAAAGTTTCTTAATGCCGGTCGCATCTGCATTCTATTCACCTACTTGTACAATTGAATGAATCAAGTAAAAAGTATTTGGCACCCCTGCGGAGGATTATTCGATCTATGAAAATGAACGTTTTTGCGTTTCCTGCCATTTCGGCAGCAAAAGCTTCGACATGGAGTTGCCACAAGCTCTGCTCCTTTCTCTCCTGCTTGCAGTTTGCAGATCTGGTGAGTTGTGTGGTTCGGTTGGCTTTTGTAATAATAATATGCCAGTAATCTAATTTAATGTTCGATACATGCCACTAGTCTTTTCTTCTTTTCTTTTGTACATTTCATAATTTATTTCTCTATAAATTTTTTTGGATATGAACGCATGTAAGTTGGTCATAATTGGCATTTAAACATCCTAATAGCAAGCCAACGGTAAATAACGAATATGTGAATCTGAATATGAATTTTCTACTTAATTGAGACGACACGGAATTTCTCGATTGCAAATCAATGCAAAACTGATGCCGATCTTAGTATGCGAGTTTGAAGCACCTTTTTCGCTGGTGATCTTCCTTGAATTCCAGCTAATGTTAGCAGAGGAAGAAGACGAGAAGTTTTAGCCGTACATGTAAGCACGATGTACTTACAGCAGCACGAGTAGGCGAAACATCAAGCAGAAAACTCTAAACAGTATATTTGATGCTTTCAAATGAAAATGTATAAGAAGAAATGACTAAACATTTTCATTGATCATCAGGTGTCTTCTGCAGCGGGCAATTTCTGCTTTTATCGTGGTTACTTTTTCAAAATTCTTCATTTGGATTTGAATCAACTATATAGTTTTATCCGATTGCTCTTGTAAAGAATGCTTTGACTACACTCTATGTGAGAACGATGCAAGACGAAACGAAACCTTGTCAATTCGTGTTGCTATACCTGTTGCGTTCGCTGTGCCGTCATGCGTTTTTCATTTTTTTCAATTAATCTTTTTTATGCATGATAACTCCACCAGCATAAATTACAAAAGTAAGGAAATGATATGAAAAATATTGACAGCTTATTTAAAAACAAAATATCATATAAATTCTTACTGTTCTTCCTGGAGGTCATGCTGCGGGTGGGTCTTCGATGTCTTATTGGCCAAGAAGATAGTTTCTAACCTGTTTTTTTTTTAAACGTGTAGCTGATTCCATATTTCTTATATTGTTAGGGATATCATTCCACACCTTAGCAAACTTATACGAAAAGCTCTTTCTAGTTAATTCTAGTCTAGGTTTAGGTACCTGCAGGTCACTTACTCTCCTTGTTTCATATTTTATAATCTGAGATCTTCTCTTGAACTGGAAGCGTTCAAGGGTTTGTCGACCCGCTAATCGTAAGATCGTAGCACAGCGTGGTTGTTGGACCATGTGATTATTACGTTATAATATTATCACATTATTAGTTTGCAGCATCAAACAGTTATGCTTGATGTTGTCTTTGACCTTAAACAGAAAAAGTATACAGTAGGTATTCATGTAAAGGATATGATGTAGGGCAGGGATCTCAAATTCAACTTACCTGGGGGCCACTGGAGGCAGAGTCCGGGTGAGATCCACATCAGCTTTTATTTTGCTTAGAGAAATAAAAAATGTATGTATGTATGTATGTATGTATGTATGCATGGCTATGTATGTATGTATGTATGTATGTATGTATGCATGGCTATGTATGTATGTATGTATGTATGTATGGCTATGTATGTATGTATGTATGTATGGCTATGTATGTATGTATGTATGTATGTATGCATGTATGTATGTATGTATGTATGTATGAATGTATGTATGCATGTATGTATGTATGTATGTATGTATGTATGTGTGTATGTATGTATGTATGTATGTATGTATGTATGTATGTATGTATGTATGTATGTATGTATGTATGTATGTATGTATGTATGTATGTATGTATGTACGTATGTATGTATGTATGTATGTATGTATGTATGTATGTATGTATGTATGTATGTATGTATGTATGTATGTATGTATGTATGTATGTATGTATGTATGTATGTATGTATGTATGTATGTATGTATGTATGTATGTATGTATGTATGTATGTATGTATTTATGTATGTAGGCTGGGCCGCATCAGGTTTTCCGCAAGAGAGGCTTTGATAAGACATCCCAATGCTCTCAAACATCTTCATTTTCATTCTAAGACGCGGGGCAAAAATTATCATCCTGCGGGCCGCGAGTTTGAGACCCCTGATGTAGAGAGAAAATCAAGATTTTGAGAAATTAAAACATCTCTTACAGTGCACCGTATCTACCTTCTGCAAAGAAGAATTGAGGGGGTGAGAATCCAAACCATTGGAGCCGAAAGAGGAAGAAATAGATAGCAACTGGCAAGGGAGAAGGTCCAAGTAGAGCCAAAGTCTCAAGCTTAGCGGGTCGTATTGTTTTGGATTGACTAGATTAATCTGTCCGGTCATCATGCAATTTAAGTAATAGTAAGTAGGAAAATGAATGAGAAATAAGATCCGTGACCAAATTCAGAGCTGGCAATGAATTCATTTGGTTTTCAACTTTTGCAACGTTCTCTCTTGTCCATTCTACTCCTTTGCTCATCAATTTGCTTCTTGCAAAAGTTAATGGCTTTGCTACTAAATTGTAGAGTGTTGCCGCGGTGTGGTGATTAAGCATGCGGACTCACAACGCAGGGGTCGTGAGTTCGGATCTTCCATGCGTCCCAATAACAACGCCATTGGTGAGAAAGGCAACGGGAAACTACCTTATGAAATTGCACTTCCCAGAAAAGCTCAGAGCCCTGTCTCTGGTTTCGGCAACACTCCAAATCGAGTATGCAACGCAGTACAGCGCTTAACTTTAGAACGAAAAAGTTGAAGGAAGTAAAAGAGCAATGGCTTGCCGGATTAATGTACCATATCATGGTCTGCATTCTTTGGTCACTTCCTCTGTTTTTCCTTTTCTGTGCATTGCTTTGTGGTTACGTTAAAGTAACAGGTCAACTTTCAACTGCTCCAAAGCATGCTCAACTCAGAGCTAAGAATAAACGTTCCGGTGTTTCATTTGGAAGTGAATCCATATAAAATGGTTTCCCTTTGCTTTCCTCAATGATAGTGTCTTTTTGAGGATGTGGTTTGAAGTCAAAGCTTCCACATTATGATTCTGTATTTATGCTTCAATTTTTGTCCTAAGCTGAACCAGTAAACTACAGCCACATGTGTCCATCTAGACGCTTTAAAAACACTACACGTGCTCAGCGTTCTACGCAACCGTTGTGTCAATAGCCTTTGTAACCTTATGGGCGTAATCGAATCTTTACTTCACTAAGACCTTCCTTCAGGCATAGCCATCATTTATCCCTAAACGTGAAATTTATTGGACGCTCTGCCTTCTTCTTTCTTCACCGAATCCTACAACTTGTCACCTTTTTCAAATCTAATATCAATAAACTTGATTTTATCTCCCCCTTCTCTTAGTCTTTTACTTCTTTCTTCCTTTGTTGCAGCTTTGTATAGGCTGCCATGGCCTTTCCCTAACATAACTCCCTAAAAAGAAAATAGTCAATAGAAACACCTGGCCTTGAAGCCTATTGTTTGGGTCTATTTTTTGCATTTTGATCTTGAGTCTCGAATAAAATTCATCTCGTGATCAATAAGCTAGCATTGCGACGCCTGAGCAACAAAGTTTGCACTATTATTTGCACATTTCAGCAGCTTTGATTGATAAGGAAGTGTAAGACGATAAAGAATGTCACGTGAATAGATAAAAATCCATCTGTTGACGTGTTTCTCTAGAGTGCTCAATAAAATAAGAAGTTCCTGCTGACGAAAGAAAATTGATCATTTGGCAACGAACTTCTACCTTTTTACAAATGATCTACGAACCTTAGATGAGGTAGGTACGAGGTGTAAAGCGATAAAGGAACGTCGTGTGAACAGGTTAAATCCGTAGACTGGTGGATTAAATCCAAACACTATTTCTCAAATAAAATGAGAAATAGTGTTTGAAGAAGAAGAGTCAAGTGTAGCAACCAGCATTTTTCAAAAATGGTAACCACGACATGTCAATTGGCGCTTCAAGTTTAACAATTTGATCACTTGCTTTTAGCGTTTGCAAAGACTATATGTAAAGGAGATTTGGTGATGGCCTACAAATGCTCCGATTCAAGGGAGAAGACTTGCCAACATCCTGGTGGACACATTGTCGACAATGATGACTGCAAGAGGGAAAGGCGATGTGTTTGTCCAAACAGCAACTTGCTGCGCTACAATGAACGTTGTTACACTACCGTTGAATGTCCAAAGGTGAGTCAGTGATGTCTTGCAAGTCCTACAATCATCAACTCTTTGAATAATGATATCATGAGCAAGCACTTCTGCTGTCACGATCTTCTGTTATTCTGTTGCGTGGGGAAAAGCAAATGCTTGAATCAAGTCAAGACAAATAACGTCAAATAAAATAACCTCAGGTCAGGTCAGGTCAGGTCAGGTCTCTCTACGCTCTGGATGAAATATTACAGATGAAATTGAAGTTAGATGAGACATTAAATAATGATTTACTGAATTATTCCCTTTGCAGGTATCATTAGATGCTAAGAGTGACAGTAGAATAGGACACAATTTCATTGTACCGGGCAAAGTCAATGGTCTGAATGAAGTGTACGGTACGCATATTTCAGCCCTGAAGCTACCACCTCATTGGTATCATGCCATAGCGTTATTCAAGATCGTGGATGCAACATGTGCAAGAAAAGTGAAGACACGGCACGCCAATGCTTCTGATAGCCACTTGACTATTAATTACCGGGTAAGGAAAGCGATTCCTATCAATGATCGGTGATTCCTAGATGATGAGAGTCAAGTAAAGTCCCATTCTCTACATGAGTGATGGGAGGACCTCAAATGAAAGGCAACGCCCTTAGCCTTGGCATTGTGAGGTACATTGGCCAGTTCCTTTCCTTGCAGTACGTAGCTTTACGACAGGTAGCTTTAACTGCTCGGAAAAGGGGTAATGTAAAATGCACTCAGAAATGGGAATAAGCTTATCTGCTTCCACATTGAAGTGTGCTTTAACCTTTACACAAATTTTCTCTATCTTCAGGCAATCAAAAGAAAATTATCCTCCACGTAGAATGCATGGTCACGTAACCTCATCTCCTACTGCTATACATCTTTCCCAATAAAGTTGCAACGAACTGACGGATTCGTCCTCCGAATAGCTCTGGATTCGTCCTCACACATTACACCAATGAAAAGTTGGTGAATAATATCGTTCTTGATATCAAAAATAGCATATAAGCATATATCTTTATATCTGCATACTGTATATTAATTTTTGTGCTGTCTATGCCGCCGCCAATGAATGAAGGAATTTTTTCAGGTACCGATTAAGCTTGTCAATATGTTACAAGAAGGCAATGTATTTTTTGTAACGATTGGTACAGGAATTGGATTATCATTTAAGCCTCTTGCTCAATGCGACGTAAGTATGCTTGCTTCAAACTAAATACTTCTTCCGTACTTCAATTTCACTTAAAATACTGACCAAATTATTGACGCTTTAGCAAAAAGGAAAAAATCTAGATTTTAAATCGATGTCCTGCCATCCTCAACAATGCAAGAGAAATGACTGTACCATAGCATTCATTACTAAAAGCAACCATTTGTCAATAAAGGGGTTAACTTTTTGAAACTCTTGATGAATAGAATCAAATCTATATGATCAGTGAAATCTTTTAAATCTTAAATCGATTAGAAACTCTGTATCAAATGAAAAGTGGATCCCAATGAACAGGGCTCACTGCCAGCGTCGAGTTGCGATTTTCTCCCATGGTCAGTTGTTTAAGCTCAGCAGCAGAGACTCGCTTGCTCTTTGTGATTCCAGACGTGGAAGCAACAACGTTTGATAAAAACTAGAGGAAGCGGAAGGATGCTCTTCAGCAAGCATGCGTTTTACACTAAGTGCAAGTGTACTAAATTCACCTTGACGTAAAAGTTCGAATGTATAGATACCTAACTATGCGGTCACAGTCAAAAGAGGAGGGTTAGGACAGTCCATTGTCAGGGTATTGTATCCCTTATAATGACAATAATGATAATCTATATTTATACAGAATAGAACTTGGCCAGCTTGCTCAGAAGCTGTTATCAGTAAAAGATCCTGTGAAAATTAAAAAGTTAAAAAATTAAAGATATCAAATCACAAGATCAAGTTTAAAAACATCCATATAATACACACTGGACATATTTTTGGTAAATTTTGATAATATGTATATGCGTTGTCTTTCTAAATTTTCATGACTACGCCAATCGTACTGCCAGAATATTATGATCCAATCAATGGACTTCTGAGGAACAGAAACTGCCACGCTTCTAAAATGGCTCTGTTAAAAAGTTACCCTTGCACAAAATTCATTTTGTCACTGCACAATTATGATTTATCACTGTATGAATTGCTTATCATTGTACTTCAAAATAAACCGTAGGTCAGGAAGTAGTCCAATCTTTTCATGAACTTGTAATGCATCCTTCGTATAAATAGATTTTTCGACAATATCTAGGCTCACAAAAGAGCTTCTTTGTAGTTTAACTTCTACTGTTTCCGTCTACTGCGATAGGTCATATATTGACCTTCATATTTTGCCATGTCCTCACAGGGTATTGAATGCAGTTTTCTTGTCCAGTTACGACGACTAGCTAGCTATTTTATTCATGCCGTTAACTTAAAAATGTGATTCTAAATATGGAAGACACGTGACCAGTATTTAATTACAATTAAAAGCATTGAATTAAAAGGTGCTTGTTGATTTAACTGTACAACTGCTGGTGTGCCGGCGCTATTGTGAAATTATCTTAGATCTAGTTGAAGCCGAAAATGGCATCTGAGCAAATACGAATATGATTTAGAAAAACTTTGCGCAAAAAAAGCCTCCAATCTGATGTGCATGCGTTAATCCAGATTAGATCATTAAGACTTCTTCGCTAGGTAAGAAATACGAAAAAGTTCAACTCCGCAAACAAGGAGTTGAAGCCGGCAATGAAGTATGTAATCCCAGTGTGTACTAGGATGGATTAAGCTTTTTAATGAAAATCTCCCATTTAAATCAGATGAGGCCAATTTAATTAACTAAATATTCTAATTTTGCATTTTCCGTGCTTTTCCTGCTCTAGATTAATGACGCATCTATCAACTTGACAAACAATTATATTTGCACTTTTTTCCAATTTTCTCAATTTTTGACTTCTTCTCTGCTGTCTGACGGTTCGTGAGTTGAGAATCTTTGCCATCATGCCAGGTGGTACTGCATAATCATTCTCGTACGTGTTTGTTTTTGTTGGGTTGCATTGAGCATTTTTTGTGAGAACATTGTTTTTGGCAGACTCTATTTCGAAGCATGTACAAAATTTATACAACACATTAAGTAGCACTGCATGGTCGATGTGCAGGGACCTCAGCTTTGTCACCATCATATTTCCTATCTATACTGTCATTTCCGCTTTGTTTATCTGCGCTTTTCTATTCATTCAACCCTATGTTACTTCTTGCCATACTTTACACTCTTAAGCTATTCATCTGCTTTTTCGTCATTCTCAAGCAACCTTTCCGCTCTCATCCTTAATTGACAAAGTTGGTAATTTGAGCTCTTTTTTACTTTTTTGCATGCATGTATTTCATATGAGTCAGTCAATCAGTTCGTCAAACAGTACAGTGCTAACTGTCGTCTCGCTGACTCCGTGTTCTCTGCACTTGAAACAAGACCTCAAGGCTAGAACGGTCATGTGGGTTGAATCGAGAAGGAGCATTTTTAACACCTGTTTCCAACGCAAAGATTGCTAAAGATGTTATTGCGAGGTAGAAAAGAATAGCGAGGCAGCAGAATCGGAACGTCAGCAGCAGCAGCTACGCAAGAGCGATTAAGCATAATAATCACCATGTGCCAAAATCTTCGGAGATCGGTATCTACAAATCAAAATTTATAAGGTGACTTCAGCTTTCTTGGCCTCCTCCATAAATTAACTTTTCTCTATGCCATTCTCTTTAGGTGCGTGTAGAAAAGGTTCTCGATTTGCGGAGATACAAATTTGACCAACCGTTTCCCGTCAAACAGAAGTATTTCCTGTTTGGAGATTCTTCTAAAGCATACATCACACACATTCCGACCGCCTGCAAAGACTTCCAACAGGTATGAGTCCCAATACATACCATTCACGAGGCTGCGCTTACACTGCACCAGATCACTTTTTGATCCGATAAAAAAGTGTTACAGATCAGCCGTGCGTTTAGAGTAGATAAAGTGATCCGGTACAACTTTGTACCTGCTATCAGGTACAGTTTTGTACCTGCTAGGAACGAGGGACAGTTTTGTACCTGCTAGGAAAGAGGAACAGTTTTGTACCTGCTAGGAAAGAGGAACAGTTGTGTACTAGCACTGCTCCGAAACTGTACGGGTGCAATGAAAACGCGTGGGAAAGGAACACCTTTTATATCGGATTAAAAGTGATCCGGTACAGTGTAAACGCAGCCTCAAACTAATTACAAACTAATGTTCATGCTCGTGTTTTTAATCACACGCGACATGTTGATTACTTGTTATCATTCTTGTTGGCACGGTAGAACTGCCAGTGCGATCGAGAATCTTCTTAAATTTCATTGATACGATCTTGCTTACTTACTTGCTTAAGGCTGGCCGTCATGGCTGACGACAACGTTGTCCTTCCTTGAGAGAGGGGACAAGGCCTGCGCTTGGGAGTTGTTTACGATCAGAGAGGTGGTAAGGGGCACATTCGGCCATGAACCGAACGTGGCAGAGCTGTTTGCGTGTGCAAGGGAGGGACCGACGTGCATTGAAAGAAATGACATCCGATGCATCATGATACATGCATGGAACCAGTTGAAGAAAACACACCACTATGAAATAAATTTTGCATGCCTTTTCAACTTCCAGCAGAGTCAAAGCAGAAAACTTCTGATGACCTTTTGGCAGACAATGCTAAAAGATTCCTTTCTTTTTGTTTCTATATCTCCACATCCTTGTATGCTTTTCGATAAGCATATATTCGAACACCTTATTAAGAACTCTCAATTTTGCATTACTAGAGGTTCCTTGTAAGTTAGCTCATCCAAAGGGGTATCCTCCTTAAATATTTTTTTGTTTGAAGTTAAGAAAAGCTTTTGAACAAGATTTCTCTTGTCGTGAAATCTTGGGGTGATAAATAATTCCCTTCCAAGCATTCAATATGCATAGAATTGTACCGAAATCATTTGGTCTACTTAATGACTTCAGAAACCCCTTTTCGATCTGATACATCAAAGTCCCGATGAAATTAAATACGGTAATAATGATAAGAGCTCCATCAATCAGTAGCAGGAAGGGAGAAGTTTTTTCAAAAGGATGACTGTCAACTGTTGTCATACTGATGAACTTAATGTACTTTGTTGTGTGAGATATTGAAAAAGATTTTTTCCTATTTTCAAAGGTTGCCTTGTTAAAAAGAATTCCCCGCGGTGTGAGCATATACCAACTAAGATCAGGCGTGGTCTTGCAGCTGCCAGAACTCAAGGGAAGTCCAGCTCTCGATGACAGCCAACAAATTATCGATCCTTTAGTGAAGGCTAAGTATAATGCACGTTACAACTGCAGACAAGCCATGGATGACCTTGAGAATGATGACAATAATGATGCTTGCGATAGCGGTGCAGATAGTTGCAGAACAACACAAATAAGCATTAAGAAGAAATATCAAATGGATGCACGCATCATAAACATCGCATGCGCTTAGCATTACGTTACTGTAATGAGAACTGATTGCGAAAGAAAGTCGCATTTATTTCACAAAGGCTGTTATGTTACCAATTCACTTCGGCATTACATTTGTCAGTATGATTTTACATTATTATCACTATTATGATTGAATCATTGATATAATTATTATTGTTAATTCTACAACCATCAACATAATTATTTATTTACAACCATCTGTTTATTTACTGATGGCAGATCTAAATGAATAGATACAAGAAGCTAATCAAGGCCAGGAAAACATTAATGAGTGGAAATGACTTTCTGTTTTGTGATTTCTTTGACGAAGCGAATGCGACGCACATCTAAACATTAAATGGATGGAACGCAGCAGTGCATGCGGGGGACATGCGATCATTACATGGGCTACCTCTGACCTAGTTATGTTTTTCGGTAACATTTGGTAAGCATTTGCTCGTAGCAATGGTTAGCGAAGTGCCTGCTCAGCTGCTACACCGATGAAAATTAAAGATATCAATAGAGCCTGAGATAAGTTGTACCGTGACGTGGTGGTTAAGCACACGGACGAATAACGCTGAGATTTTGACTTCGAATCCTGCACTTGTTGCGATAGACACACGAAGCATGCGACAGGAAGCCACCCCATGAAGACCCACTTCTCAAGAAAAACACGAGAGCTGTCTTTGGCTTCTGTCAAGCTCGGAATTGAGCATGTAATACAAAGCCTTAGATGAAATACAAAATATCTATGAATCTAGGTAGAATTGATTGAATTACCTAATTCATTCTTTGCTGCAATTAATGATCATTCATTACGAATCATGATCAAATGAGTCGCTATAGGCCGAAGACAGACAATCTTGAAGACGTTCTTCTACCTAACTGTCACCTGTGGCAAGAAAGATTTAAAAATATCCGTCGCATACTCGATTTCGAGGGTAGCAGAAGCCAGAGCTCTGAGCTTTCCTAGGGAAGCGGACTTCATGCGGTAATTTCCTGCTGCCTTCCTCCCAATGGCATCGTTATTAAGATTTTATAGGACGTAAAGGACTCGGAAAGTCCCAGTTAAGGCAACTCATATTACATATTAGATTTGAGTCCTGCACATGGTTTACAACCAAAAACTATCGATGAGGAAGGGAAACGGGGTACAAAAATCCCCTTCTCTAGAAAAGCCCCAAGCTGTCTCTCGTTTCTGATATCCTAGAGAACAGATATGCTATGCAGTTCTCCCACAAGCATAGATTTGCACTCCAATAGAACTGATAATCGACTTTGTCAACATTGCAATGACACCCTGCATATACGAACCAAATCTAAGATCAATAAACTTGGTCTAATCTCCCTCTCCTCTAGCCTTTCTTCTTCCTTTGTTGGGGTTTCGTATGGGCCACCATGGCATTTCCTCAACATAGCTCATTCAATCCTACAACTTGCCATCTTTCAAATCTAAGATCAATAAACTTGGTCTGATCTCTCTCTCCTCTAGCCTTTCTTCTTCCTATGTTGGGGTTTCGTATGGGCCACCATGGCCTTTCCTCAACATAACTCATTCAATCCTACAACTTGCCATCTTTCAAATCTAAGATCAATAAACTTGGTCTGATCTCTCTCCTCTTAGCCTTTCGCTTTCTTCTTTATTCCTTCTTTCACTAAAAAGAAAGAACAAATATGTGCAGCATAGGCGAAGCCTTAATCTCAAGAAGTACTACAACATTGACAAAGACGTATCAAGAAAATTCCCAGGGCAAATTGAAGGACTTCTAATCGTTTTAACGGTAAGTGGCATGAACTTCGTTTTTGAACGTAATATTTGTATTTTGGTTTTTATTTGTTTCTTATAAGTTGCTCTTGTATTTTAGACGGAGGAGCCGTTAAAAACAAGCGCCAGTTTCTAAATGAGCTGTAGGGCTTCCCTTCATAAGGAAATCGAAAATGAAATGAAATGATTCCTTCCATCTCGGTTTACTTTGAAATATCTCGCTTCTCCCTATTCTTGCTTTTTCTCTTCGCCTCTTTCTCTTCGTCTCTTTCTCTTCGTCGTCTCTTTCTTTTCGTCTCTTTCTCTTCGTCTCTTTCTCTTCGTCGTCTCTTTCTCTTCATCTCTTTCTTTTCGTCTCTTTCTCTTCGTCTCTTTCTCTTAGTCTTTTTCTCTTCATCTCTTTCTCTTCATCTCTTTCTCTTCCTCTCTTTCTTTTCATCTCTTTTTCTTCTTCTCTTTCTCTACGTCTCTTTCTTTTCGTCTCTTTCTCTTCAACTCTTTCTCTTCATCTCTCTCTGTTCCTCTCTTTCTCTTCATCTCTTTCTCTTCCTCTCTTTCTTTTCATCTCTTTTCTTCTTCTCTTTCTCTACGTCTCTTTCTTTTCGTCTCTTTCTCTTCATCTCTTTCTCTTCATCTCTTTCTTTTCCTCTCTTTCTCTTCATCTCTTTCACTTGCATCCTATTCACCTCGGTTCTCTCAGCAACGTTTTTCTTTCAAATCAAGGTGAATCGGTCTTTGCAAGGTGTTTGTCAGCTCTGAAAGATGAAAGAGGTGTGGCAAGCTCTCACTTAAAAGGCCCCGCAACATCACAGCATACTGGAGATAAAAAAGACTTCATTGAGCGCATTCGCAAGGTGAAATTCTCTCATATAAAAAGCTTCGCATATGCATTTTATTCCATTAGAGCCAATTCCACGTGGAGCTGAACTTAGCCTTACTGTATATACGAAGACTTTTCGACTTGAAGAGAGAATTTCATTGACAGTTACGAAATGCTTGAATATATTTTCCTCCAGCAACTGCCGATAACTCTGTTGATTCACAGATCTTAATCGAAATGCATCGCTGGCCAAAAAACTTGCTTATGAAGTTCAACACATTTTAAAGTATTCTATCGAGTCCAAACTTAATCTTGATTATCTCGAAGCTGCTCAGAAAAGTGGGAATATAATTTCTTCGCACTTCATCTCATTCGTTATGGGACGACGAAGTCAAGTTTAAACTTTCTGCGTAAAAATGAACTCTTTTTCATCAAAAAAATTATTTACGAAGCTTAATGCATATATTTTTGAAAATTCGACGAGTAATACTGCTGGTACCAAATTTTTTTTTGCAATGTCTCGTGGGTCCTGAATAAAGTTGAATCTGACAGGACACTCGTACGTTTAAATCGTACGATCATTTTATCTTGAAGTAAAGCTTCTTGACCCTGCTAGATACAAATTGGTGTCTATTTCGTCAACTCCCTTTTCATACCCTCCCTCCCTTTCCTCATCCCTCCGTGTCTTTGCCCGTCCCTCTCATTTTTAGCACTCTCTATTTGCTCATGGAAAATGCTGCTACAGTTCGACAGTGCATATGATGGCTTTAATTGCATGTGTCTGATAGTGACGTGATTACAATACATGGATATTTGTGAAGTTGTGTGCAGGTGGAGGAGGACTACAGCAAACCAATGGGCGAGCTCGCTTCCCCCGATGTCTCCCATAAGTGGGCAGCTAATTTTTTGCATGACGTTGTCACAAACTTATTGTTAACGATGCCAATATGGACACAGAATAGCTCATAACAACGGACAGAGTCAGATGACAGCGTCGGAAAACAGGTCCTGATCAAATCAACGTAATAATCTGACGTCATTACTCCTGTAAGGTTCAGATTGTGATTGGGCTTTGGATTCTTTTGGACGATCAATGGCTTTCCCATGGCATCCTCAAACCAGATGAAATAGGAGTATATGAAATCGCCATCTTTGATGATGAAAGAGGAATACCCACTACTGATGTGGTTCTCGACATACTGCCACATTTCCCATACGTGTTGCTTGACCACATGTTGCATATTAGTTGTGGAAACTGCTTGTTGGTTGATCGACGGCGCAATGAGCTGATTTGTTGATCGATTTATATATATAAAGTGCACAAGGCCTGGGAAATCATTATAATATGCAGTCATTGTAATATTCCGCTGCCCTCGCACTTGTAAGTAACTACTGCAGTCTGACAGTCTGCTCTGTGCAAGATCTTGGATATGAGATATAATCCTTGCATGGCGATCTACTTGATCTTGTCTTGTCTGTTTTGGCTGAATGAACAGCAAAGCAAAAACTGACTTCATGCCTTTTACAACCTCCGCAACTGGGGTGTATAGGTTTGCAGGAAGCTCTTTCTCGTCTGACTCTATGTATGACTTCAACCCATTCTGTTTAGCAGATTCCCAGCGCTCCTTTAGCACATCAAGGTTGTTCAAAAGACTGTCATACTGCAGCTCTGAGCATGCTGTTATTGCATCTACAAGCTTCTTTATGCCATTCTCCAATTTGTCAAAAAATTTTCCAGCTAAATTGGTCTCAGTTAATAACAAGATGTCGCTCTTATTTAGAAGAAGGATCTTGAGACACCTTAAAATCTCATGAATAGAAACAGCGTACCTAGATAGTCTGTGCTCAGATATGAGTAATAAAACAGTTGCAGAGTCAAGCTGTATCATATCGACCATGTGAGGGGTGTACGGACAGTCTCTGGTTCTCAGAAAAATCTGCATCTGGTGGTGCCTCTCTCTTTCTTCCATTGGGTTGTGCACTGTACTTTTTGAAGCAGAAGTTTGTGAAGCTGCCCCATTTGATTCCTTCTCACTGCTTGCTAATTCCTTGCCATCCCGACGTGTACCGTCCTGCTCTGTCTCATGACTTAGATAGCTTCCTCCTTCAGAGAGGGTCCTGTCTGGTTCCTCTGCTCCTGAAAATGAGATAGGTGACCCTCCTTTTGGTGTATGGAATTTATCAATTGACTGGAATGATGGCTCTACAACAGGGGTGGAGTTTGCAGACATGTATTCTGTAACTGAAGATGGTGAATCGCTAGCATTCTTTGGTATCACTTTGGGAGCAGCATTTCCCGTTTTCTGGGGACAAGTGGCTTCTTCCCGTGTAAAATTGTCTCTAGATTTTTCAACATCTCTACTTGCAAGCTGTGGTGGTGCTCTGTTTAAAGAGAAGGGAACAAATTTATCTTTGTATCTGAATCTTTCCTTTACAAAAACAGTTAACAGCAGAATATCTGAAGTCTTGAGTTCCAGTGCATTGGGCTGAGAGTATAGGCCTAAAAGCTTATTGTTCACCAGTAGCAAAGAATGGACAGCGTTTCTCTCCTTGTTTGCTTTCAAAAGAGCCTCTCCTAGCAGTTGCAGACATTTTGAGCTAAGTTCTGCATTGACGCTAAGAATTTCAATCGATTCAACAAGGAAAATTTGCTCTTGTCTGCAAAGTGTATGCCATGTCACTAGCAGCTTTTCTAAGTACTTCCATATTTGTTGACGTTGTTGCGTCGAGGCTGGCTTTAGCTGCGCCGTGGACGGTCCAAACTGAGCGTTTACCAGGAAATGAAAGAACGAAAGCCTTCTTTGTAAGGACCACTCAGATTCTTCGCCATCAGCGCATAACGACACGTAGAAGTGTTCATCGAATTGGCGAATAACTACGATACTCCCATCAGTACACGTTATCGATGAGTAAGGGTTACCTATATCTAGCATGTACTTCTGAGAGGCGATCAACGGCGAGAAAAGTTGACCAACGACATCGAGAAGGATGTCTTCACTATCTACATCGAAAGTTTTCCAGAAATCATCACGACTAAGGCTCTTTTTAAGATGTTTCATATATCCTTCGTCATACCATAAAAACACGATATCTGGGAGGCTGTTGAAAATTGCAAGGAGCTTCATTTTGCCAAGTCATCCACTTTGACCACCAAAGTACCTCATTTCTGAGAAATCATGTGATATATACAAGAGAAGGAGCTGCATATTGAAATAGCCTCGTCTCTGAAACGAGAGGCTATCATTTGAAAAATGGCGGACGATTTGTGTGACACTGAATGGTGGGAAAAGCAAAGTCAGGGTATGACTCACAGTGAATGTTCTCTATAGAGGAATCTAGCTTAATAATGATGATTTAAAATGTGTATTTTACTATATTTAGCTAATTTGAAACACAGCAGAGGCCAAGCTCTTTACGCAATTGCAAACACAAATATTCCTGTTCCATGGACTAACGGCCTATCGCAGATCCACTACATACATAAAAAGTGCGTTGCAAACTCGATTTCGAGCGTGCCAGAAACCAGATACAGGGCTCTGAGTTTTTTCTAGGGAAGTGGAATTCATGAGGTGGTTTCCCGTTGCCTTCCTCGCCAATGAAGTTTTGAGAGTGATACATTGGGGAATCGAACTGACAACCCCTGATTTGTGAGGCCGCATGCTTAACCACTACGCCAAGGCACTACGTACATAGATACATCATTTATCTGTTAAAGCAGTTTAAAGTTGGACAGTAGGCAATGCCGATGTGGACATGCTATCTAAAAATGTTATAAATTTATAAAATTAAAGTAAGCCTAGTACAATAACTAAATAGTTAAATCTCATATTAAAGCTATCCAAATTGTAGAATTTTCTATAATTGCCTACAAGAAGGTCTAATAACATACATAGATGACATTCTTATTGCCTATAGCACCGCTTTCTTTGTCATATGAAATGGTTTCTAAAAGGCCCGCTGCTGATTCTATTTCCTCCTTCAATATTGAGTATTTCTGTGTCTCGATATTTTCTGGAAAAATGTTGCAAGCTAATGTGGCTCATTGTTTGAATGTCCTTCTTCAAATTTGCTGTTCTTGTTTGGGCTAGTTTAGTTGTGAGTAAGTTTCCAAGGGAATACTTGATAGACTGGATTCACAATGTTCAGTTTTTGTGGTAAAGAATGTTTGCCATTTTGCAGACGCCAACCCAACAAGCTCAAGAAAGAGAACAAGCAATGTGGAGAAAGTATGTTACGTTTTGAATTCAGGTCATATCTTCCTCTTTCTGAATTGTGCTTCATCATTTTTCATTTGATCAGACATGATATTCTAATTAATGGAGTAATTTATTAATGTATTAATTCATTTAATCTCAATATAATCCCTATTCATACTTAAATTGCAAATATTTTCATTCATTCCTTCATTCTCTGGTTCTGACGGGGACAAAAAGGGGTTCCAACCACATCACTTCACCCCTACAGATTTTATATGTCACCCTTAAGTTGTCCACACAAAATATCCAACAAACTCTTCTCCAGCTCAATACCTCTAAATTTATAGGCCCTGATGGTATTCCAACTAAATTTCTCAAGACCTTTGCTCCTGAACTCACTCCTATTCTTAACAAATTGTTACGGCTTTTCTAAGCTTTTTTTTAGATTTCTTCCGTCATCCCACTCTTCTCTTAGCTTTTTCATTTTCTTAATTCTTCCTTTGTTAGGGCTATGTATTGGCCATCACAACATTCCCTCAACATAGCTCACTAAAGAAATTATTCCTTTATTGATGGATTGATTGATGGATTGATTCATTCATTCATTCATTCATTCATTCATTCATTCATTCATTCATTCATTCATTTTAAAGCATCCCAATTCAGTCCGCTAGGCATAGAAGCGTTGACGTTCTGTCTTCCATCCTTGTCTGTTTGCAGCATCTGTGATGGCTTCCTGCAGTGTTCTTCCTTTTTCCTTCTAGCCATGCTTTACAGCTTATGTAAGCACATTCGTTCCTTCTCCTAGGACAAAAACCTTGTATTTCAAACTTTGTTGATGTGTCCTAGACAGTTAAGAGCTCCACAGTTTGCTCTTTGATCTAGTTGCTCGTGAGACTGACTGCCCCTGATTTTAGTTGGGAGGCTTGTCATCACTCAACTGCCATAGGGTAAGTTCACTGCCCAATCCATGAACTTTATCCCACAAATCATCATTCGTCCCAAGAACATGCAATTCATGTAACATCTTGCCTTCTGATTGCTTCCCTGAATCGTACAACATGCTGTCTTTCAAGTCTGAGATCAATAACCTTGATCTGATCTCTCTCCCCTCTTAGCCTTTTGCTTTCTTCTTTCTTCCTTTGTTGGGGCTTTGTATAGGCCGCCATGGCCTTTCCTCAATAAAATTCGCTAAAGGAAAGGTACAGAGCAAACTGACAAACTAAAGTACAGTAAACTGCAACATGCTGAAGTTTTTTATTTTTTTTGTTGGGAAAGGCCATGGTGGCCTATACTATGCCTCTACGAAGTAATAAACTAATTCAAGGCAAATTCCGAATGCTATAGGTAAATAAAAACAAAAGAAAAATTAAAACACATCATGAGAATTGAATGTAGAGGGGTTTCTGAACAAGGGACTCTCTCAGAGAATTGCAGAAGATGGAGCTTTGAAACCAAATATTGGATTGACTAGGGTGCCTGAAAGAGACGTTGAGGAAGGAGTGCCTCCTGGTTCATAATGACTCATATTATTGGCTATTTATTTGAGAGAAAGGCTTTGAGCTTCTGATAGAAGCCTCTTTTTGATCGGTAATTGTTTTGAAATGAAAAAGAAGGCTTTATGTTTACAATGAGAACTATAATTACATGGTAAATATTAGTTTAGAAGGGTCAAATGTTGTTTTTATCACCCTATGGTAATAGCAAGGAACAGGAAACCGTAGATGTCAGACCCATTCAGTATCATTTAACAATATCAAAAGCTGTTTCCATTGGTCTGTCCAGGTCATTTTACTGGCATAATTCCTTTGGTAATCTTTCATTTTCCAGGAAATCAGCTCCACTGAGTCAGTAGTCAGCAAAAAGAAACAAAAGAAATTAAGGCCCAAGAAGGTAATTGATAGCTTTATATATCTTTCTTAAGTGGTGCCATGGCGTAATGGTTAAGCATGCGGCCTCTAAATGCAGGGGTTGTCAGTTCGATTCCGTGATGCTTCACAATGAAAAAACACCAGTGGCGAGTAAGGCAACGGGAAGCTACCTCATAAAATCCACTTCCCTAGAGAAAACTCTGAGCCCTGTCTCTGGATTCTTCTACGCTCGATATTGAGTATGCAACACATTATATCTTTTGTGACTATGTGAGTAGTACAAGTTGTGAAATCAAGTCATAAGGCAACAATGTGGTTGCCACATGCATTTAACATGGCTATACCCAAATCTGAAACTTTTGCTCCAGTCGCTTAATTGAGGAATCAATTTGGTCTCAGCCTCTTGAGAATCTGCAAAGGCATGTTTCATTTAATACTTTATGAATATTTGAGCACTTGCACTTGTTTTTATAAAGGTTTCTATGGTACCTTGTGAATTAGCAATGGCTGAGGCATACCTAGGCTATTGCAGCAAATAATTATGGCAAAAAGTCATCATCTTTTTTAATTTTTGAGAATTTTGCTACTCAGTAGCAATCTTGGGTTCTATAATAGCTGGTAGATTATCAACATATATCCCAGTGAGACCTAAACCAAAAAGAAAATGATTAAATCAGTCAGTTGTCTTTTGTTCTTCCAAACCATAGCTATCAATTAACTCTTATCTGATTATAAATTACAAAATTAACTAGTATAATGATCTGCACAACTTATTTCATATTCTGCATGCGCAACCAACCTGGACTAACCCAGGCCTTCTATCCTACTAACAGTTTTCTTTCATCCTTTAGCTCTTCTTGTTGAAGTCATTTACCTTTCTCGGCTTCTTTTTTTGCTAGAAGTAATTAGGCCAGTTGAATACAAGTCCTATCATTAGAGAGATTCATATTTGCATGTTTAGTTTGTATATTAAAATGAAGTTTAAAAGAGAACCAGCAAAACGCTGCATTATGTCATTGTGCCAATCAACATGGATAGAGATGTGCAGAAGGGAAGTAATGAACACAACAATAAAAAGACATGTGACAGTTAGCGCAACTGGACTGATTAGGACAGCAAGGTTATATCATAATTATTGAAAATGCTTGACGAATCTTACAAGCTACCCTTTTAAATCTAATTAGGACAAGCAGGAAGCTTCTGAAAGTACAACAATCGATGCTGACACACTCTGGAATTTTTTCATTGATGAAAACAAAAACAAGCTCTCCAAAATCGAATTGGAGGAAATTGAACCAAAAGGTTAGTGAGCTTGGATAAGCAATCAAGTGATGTTTATTATTTGTGTGTCCTCAGTTAGCTTGCAAGTTAAATATTCTGTCACATGAATAAAGATTTTGATTTGATTTGATTAGCCAAGAGACTTGTCAAATGTGATTCACCATAAAAGTAGACTTCAGGTGAATTTCATACCCAAAAGGAGTGTTGGAGAGCAATTTGTCAGAGAGCTCCTATCATGAGCCCGTCATTGCGAAGAAGGATGGCAAGTTCTCTTCATATGTGCTCTGAATACTATGCCAGCTACCCGTTTATATTTCAATGTTCATATCTACAAACATAGTAAGCATCCAAGTTTTGCTCATGCAAGCTGCTTAGCATATCTTCTTAGCATATCATAACAATCTTAGCAATTCCCTCAATATCTTATTGTATGAGAAATTTATTCAGCAGAACATAAATTTTTGCGGCCTACATGCATTGAGATAAGATTGTTTATACATATCATTAAAGCTAAAACCAACACGATGATTCCAATCCAATCTACCATCTATAGTCAAGAAAGGTAGAAAAAGAATCTTATTACATGTGGCATGCATTTTTCTTAACAAACGAAAATCTGAGCAAGGTAGAATTAGCTGCAGACAACACTGAATGATGCATATTTTTAGAATGACTTAACAAGCAAGTGATATCTAGATGTTGAAATAATCTGAAGCAATTCAGCGTTTTTCTAATTGTTCTGATACCTGACTCAAAATTTCTGTTCAGACAGTCAATTCATCTCGGGTAGTCACCATCCAGCATCACTGGAAAATCTTTCACAGTACTTAAATGAAAGTAAGTATTGGTTATTAAGATTTCATAGCTACTTAGAAGTGATTATAGATGCATTGCTCTCTCAGTTATTGTATGGTGCTTCTTTTCATAAATAGAGATAATTAATGCCATACTCTTAAGACGCATTTTAAATTAGCAATAGAAAAGGTCTGGTTTTGAGAATCTTTTTGATGGTTCTGTTCATATCATGAGATGCTGAGACTGCTTTTACTATATGATAACTCAGGAGTGACAGCTAATTTTTTAAAATGTTCAACTATCACAGCAGCAGCATCACATATGGAAGTTTCATTACAAGAGCCTTTGTTAAAGCAAGCCTTTGGGAATAACGAGTTGACCAATGCTGCTTGATTAAGGTGCACTTTCTGCTCTTTTCGGTAGTAATTCCAAACTGGGAAACTGAAATGAAAAGTTTGAAGGAGAAAGACAAAGGATGTCCTCTGATCTTGGTCATTAGCTCATCTGCTAAAAGATCCGTTGAACTGTTAAGGTACTGAGATTTCTCCAGTCTTTTTAATGAGATGCTTCTGATGTAGAAGTTTATGTTTATTTGATTCAATGAATGCAAAAGTAGGTTATACAGTGTGTGTGTGTGTGTGTGTGTGTGTGTGTGTGTGTGTGTGTGTGTGTGTGTGTGTGTGTGTGTGTGTGTGTGTGTGTGTGTGTGTGTGTATGTGTGTGTGCATGTGTGTGTCTGCCTGTATGTGTGTCGGTGTCGGTGTCGGTGTCGGTGTCGGTGTCGGTGTCGGTGTCGGTGTCGGTGTCGGTGTCGGTGTCGGTGTCGGTGTGTGTGTGTGTGTGTGTGTGTGTGTGTGTGTGTGTGTGTGTGTGTGTGTGTGTGTGAATAGACGTCTCGATGTGGCTTAGTGATTTAGGTGTACAGACTCATGACGGGGGAATGGTCGGTAGGAAACCTGCATTGTTCACATTAAAAGCACTTTCGACAAGGAATGCAATAAGAATTTCCTCATGAGATTCCACTTCATATCCCAACGTTTACTAGGAGACTCAAAGCCATATCTTTGGTTTCTGACAGCCCCCTAATCAATTATACTATGCTATCAGTTCTCAATTGAAAGGAACCGATTTAAAAATTCACTTCAGAACAAATGAAAAGAGGAGGGCGCCATTTAATTTTTTGATTCTTGATTTAAAAGATCTATGAGATATGGAATAAAAGAGTATGGATGTAAATGAATGGATGAATCGATAAATGGATGTATGAGAAATGACTTGTTTCATAAGTGAAGGAATGAATAAATGTATAAATGAATAAGTAAATAAATGAATGATTATATGGGTGCATGCATGAATGAATGAATGAATGAATGAATGGGAAAAGGAATGTTTGAACGAGTAGACTTATAAAGAAGAATTGTCTTATTTGACAGATGAATAAATGAATATATCAACGAGTTAACGAAAGAATGAATGATTATATGAATAAGTTAATGAATGATCAAATGAATGTTTGGAAGGATAAATGAATGTTTGAAACGATAATTATTTTTTGATAAAAGAATATAAGAAATATTGAAAGAACATGTCTATTAAGCAATCATTCCCACAATTAATGGCTTATTGAAGGATGTGCCTTCGTCATAATGTTTACAGATAAATAATAAATCATTGGAAATAAATAGGTTACAGTTGATTCGATTCGCTATTGCCTTGTTGCAGAGCTATGAAAGATTTCAAATCTTCCCAATGTAAAGCAGCTAAACTCTTTGCAAAACACTTCAAGGTTTGTTCTTTATAATTCTTTTGAATCTGAACTACGTAAGATTATTTCTCTGTCCCAAAAGCCTTTCAAAGGAAGGACAAAGAAGGAGACCGACTTTTGTCGCTAAATGGTTCAATCAAATTTCCAAAGTGGGTTTCAAATCAGGCGTGAAAATTCAAGATGATAAATAGAGGGGATGGATTCATGTCATTGACGCTTCGACTCGTCATCAGTACTAAGATGGAAGCAACTAAAACTCCATGGCCATTTCATTGTTGATAGAGATAAACTGATGGCTGTTGTGACGCATTGTCTTTTACTAGCTCATTACTAGGTTTCGTCTTCAGAAGTTGACGCCTCTTCCGTCGGTTGTAGGGTTGATTGACTGTCATTTTCATCGTGATCTCCAGTCGATTGACCGCGGCTGCACATTGCTTTCACTAGCCGTGCTCAAGATTAAAAGTGCAGTAACCCTCTCTTCATTCCTTGACATTCTTTCTCAGCTTTCCTCCCCTTCTCTTGTAGTTAGAAGATCAAGAAGCATTCCTCAACAAGTCTCTTGTCCATATTGGTGTCGGAACTCCAAACCGGATCTTAAAACTTCAATCCGATGGTAAGTCACCAATTAAACTATTCTTCTGAATGTTGTTTTTGTGACGCTTTTTCCAAGAATGCTAGATCAGGAATCGTCAAATTTTGTCACGCGTTCTCTAAGCATTATCTGGATAAGCTGTTTGTCAGCGACAAACCCATGCTAGTACAGTCATCCCATTGTTAGCCTGAACAAGTTTTTCTTTCGAAACAATTGCAATATAGAAGGCTGTTCTAAAAAAAGTCTTCGCCATCATTTTTAGGCTGGTCTCCAGAGTTTGTCTGATCACGAGCAATGCCCCGACATCTCGAGAAAGTTGTGGTTTTTACGCTTTATATCCTGCAGCCGATTGAAAATTTTAGGATATCAAGAACCTCCGTGTGATAGAGCAGCGCCCTTGTCCTTTCTAATTGTGTGAGGTCGTATCAGCAGTGAAACTTGAATCACGAGAACATTTTTAAGACTCTGAGAAGCTCCGCTTACCGAACAGTTTCCTAGTTCGCTCCCTCTATGTGACCGCGCCCTATGATTTGTACCCCTAGAATTACAGAGACCTGGCGAATCTTCTCAGTCTAAATTCAAGTCAAGGTCAAGACTGTTAGCTGTCATGGGTGTCAGGATAGCTCAGTGGTAGCATTCTTCTGCATTGATCCTATGGCCCATTGTTCGAATCCACCCTCTGCTAAATTTGAACTTGAGTGAGGAGGGTCGCCAGTTCTCTGTAATACCCGGCGTCGGAATCACGAGGTGTGGTCACATTGAGAGGAAGGACCAGGACACTGCTCAATAAGCAAAAGGCCTATCAGTGTCCAAATGTCTACATGTGAAATCTAGGTAGAATCATGTATAAAGGTAAATCTCAGGACGGGACTCTTACGACTGGCCCTATGGTCCTTGATGAAGCAAAATTGACCACTCAGCTATCCTCACACAAACAGACGCTGCATGGATGGATCTAGTTGTGTTTATAGAAGCTTCAAATGTAAGCAATAAATCATACACTATGTTACAAAATTAAATAATATCCATAACATTTTGTACTTGTAGGATTCTTGAAGTTGAAGCGATTGAAATATTTAGTCATCGACTGGAGTTTTCAAGATGCTAAAAAAAGAAAATTAGTTGATATACCAGAGGTAGATATGATTTGCTGCTTTCTTTTCTTACATTCTTCCGTTTCTTTCTTTATTTCTTTATTTCTTTCTTCCGTTTCTTTCTTTCTTTCTTCTGTTTCTTTCTTTCTGTAATGTCATATATAACAGGGAAGAGCATAACATTTAAGATGCTTGCAGCGTATGTTCCTGGTAGTAAAAATGGCGTGCATTTAATGATGCCGCATTCAATTAATGATGCCGCATTTAGTGCACCAAACAGTGTCCTAGATGATGGCTCAGAAAGTGGCACTGAATTTTCATGTGCCAAAGACATCACATGTGTCACATTCTACCTGGACATCCAATGTTACAATTAGGCTCAGAAATTGTCCAAACTCTCATTGCGTTCCTAACCAAAGGAGGTATACTTTTTCCATATTTCCGTAATCACTCATCCCTTAAACAGGAATTTTATTTCTGTTTGGATGCAACGTTGATGGTTTTCTTATTTAATCTTTTGCAGATAAAAGCCGACTTCCTTGAAATCCTACAAAAAGAGCTACTTTTACGAATCAAACAGAAAAAAGTGAAATACAGCATGTTCTGACAAACCATTCAGGAGGATGACGAGAAGTTGATTCCAACAAACTTATCCTTCAAGAGCAGCACCTTAACATCTTGACATCAAATAAAATTGAAGGCAGTTTGAGAAGCTAAGTCCAGGAAGCGATTGGTATAAAGATGCAGGAAGAACGCAAAACTCAGCAAGTTTACTAGTTTCTGGGGTGTTCTGTATTTTGTCTCCCTTTGTCCGGCTGCCCTCAATTAGATAAACGCCCGAATGGAGTGATTTATCCTCTTCGGACCATTAAACAATGACAATCGAGTGAGATTTTGGCCTGTATTCTTGAGCAGAATCGTCTGGCACAAGGGAACAGAATGTCAAATACTTGTATTTTTTGTGGCATTGATGGAACTCCTAGTTGAGATGCAATTGAATGTTTTGAATTTTCAAGATTATTTTCTCTGAATTTTTACACCAATGTTTCTTCTTGATGTAATAGAATTTTGAACTACGATACCAATTTTTCGATTGCAAAGATCGTTCGAGTTTCTAGGTGCCCTGTACCTGTCCACCCAGCAGTGATCGGTACCTGGCGTAGCATTAGGGGCGAAGTGGGGCGAAGTGGGGCGAAGAATGGATAAGGTCGCCTTACATAAAATCCCTCGGCTCAGATGGTTCTTCTTTAGCAAGGTGCTTCCTGGCGCTGGCCTCCATTATGCAACGTAAGTTTGCGTTTTCGGTGTTTAGTTCACGACTGCTATATACCTGTTCGTTGTGGCTCCGTTTGTTTGCAAAATTGAGATATTTTTAATCGAACTAAGGGCAGGTCTGCATTTGTTATTCAGTTTGCAAGTGGTCTTATTCGCCATTTGTAAAGATGTTGATTGCTCAGTTCTTCTCGTTCAGACATCAGACATCATTTGATTTGAATCAAGAGAAGTTTCTCATCTATTTATTATCAGTTGATTGGTTGTTAGAATTTGGATTAATTGAATGATTGATTGTCGAATGATTGTTAATTTTTCAGACTAACTTTAGAGTGATTAATTGATTGATTGATTGATTGACTGACTGATTGGTTGTTTGGTTGACTGACTCACTTTTGCTTGATTGATTGATTGGTTTGTCTGATTGACTGAATAACTTTTGGTTAATTGATTTATTGGTTGATGAATGATGGATTGATTAAGTGATTTATTGGTTGTATGATTGACTGATGTTGGTTACCTGATTGACTCGAGAAGTGATTGACCAATTGATTAATTGATTGATTGATTGATTGATTAGCTGACTGATTAATTTGTTGATGGATCTCTTTTTTGATTTGGTAGTTGATTCTTTGGTGTAGTAGTTGATTGATTGATTTTCTGGTCGATTCAGTAACTGACGGAATCATTCGTCCTGTTCGATTTGATGTTTTCATTGATTTCCAAAATAGGAAACAATATGACCACCATTTGGTTGATGCTATCTGACATAACAAAGTTATCACTTCATTTTCATTCTGTTCAGTTTGCTAATATTACTTCCAGCAGACTTTGCAAGATATGGTACGACCTTTTATGGCAGAAACCAGTTCTTCACACCAAAACGCATCCATTTCGGAGATGAATATATTTCCCTTATCGACCTTTACTGTTCACTCCTGCAGCAAAGACTGTCTTTGTGCGAGGTCAAAGTTGTTTTTCCTCTGTTGTGTGACAACAAACTGCCCGCCTTTTGCTTTCTTCGGAAGTAAGACAGCTTTTTGATCTTGCCGATATCAAATTCATTTGTCGTCTGGTAGTGAAGCACTGGTTACCATGTAACTGCATAGTTCCAATCGATTTCTCTTACGGCAACAATACCTCCCAAAGAAAGCATTCTAAGTTGCTAGGTAGACGGGAATCACTTCGCTGATCAAAGATTGCTTAAATAGACATCATACCAGCTGATGCCATGCGAATTTTCATATTTTCTGTCTTAACCTTATTCTCCCACGCCTCCGTAGATTATTCAAGGTATGTTCAATTTTTTATAGACCTAGAGCGTTAATGAATTACTGTAGCATTTAGATTTGTTATGTCGATGACGGCAAATGCGTGAGCGGAATTGGGAGGAAGAAGACGTCACTTGCATCATTAAAGTTTGTTTGTTTGCAAGCTTGCGTTCATATCGTAGATCTTCATGTCAGAGTCAAAGTGTCATTTGACGAAGAGAAATTTAGCGATATGGTGTGGGAATAGCTTACATATCAGTAAGACATTTTAATGATAGGTTTTAATGATATATCTATCAGTGATTATTAATGACACGTGTGACCAGCTTGATTCAAAGCTTCACACTCAGCAATGGATGCGAAAGAAACTAGCTTTTCTGTGCGAAAGCGGTCTAGAATACGTGCAAGGTCAGAAAATCCTATCACATAACACGAGACGTTTATTCAACAGTACAAGTGACACTATTGTTCTAAGCGCACGAAAGCTTAAATTCATCGTAAACATTTGTTATCGCCGTATTCAGTTTGACATATCACTCTCTCGTTCTATCTCTGATGCTAGCTACAGATTAGTAACCATCACTCCAAACACTGCAGAGAGCATAAGAAACCTTCAAGAACTTTATCACAAAGGTATAGATGGGGTACGTATCAAAAAGGACCATTTCGCAAGAACTTCTTTGGAGCAAAAGTTGTTTGATAAGTCTATGCATTTCTTCTCTCTAGATTCAGCGAAATTCTTCTGTACAATTTTTCAAATAAGGCCATCAGCAATGGCTATGGGGAAGGCAATTTTCAGCAGCCTTTCTGGGGTTACGGGAACAGTATTGTTGTGTAATTACATGGGGGGATAGGAACCCTTAAGTTTCTGTCATGAATAGTTTTCATCATTTTAAAAATCTTCATCGGGGAAGCGTTTTTCTCACCTTTATTCAATTTGTGATTCAAGCAATTATGTCAACTAGCTTGCTGCATCAGAAAAGTTTCCTCAATAGCCGAATAGTTAGGGTCAGGCTAAATTTTTTTTCGTTCCGATCGTGTTCTCTCTGAATTGTCCAGAGCTTCAACTCACAACCCTTGCGGCTTGAGTTCGCAGATCTTAGCTTGCGGCATAACTTTAAGTGACAAATCTTACCATAAATTACCATAAAAGTTTAATTAACCCCCGCCCTTATGTAACAGAAATTCGAAACAAGCACCCTTTCTATCATGCCATCCCTGGTTTTTATGAAAATATGTAGATTGGCTATCCTCTATTTCTCCGCTGATCTCATACAAGAAATATGACAAATGTGAGAATTTAGTGATGGTTTACGACGTTTTGCTATGAATATTTCCACCTTTCTAATGCCACATGCTTCACGGTCAAAGCTCTAGGAAATACGAGGGCGCCATCGAGAAGTCAAATGATTGACTAGCTTCTTGAGGCATGGACATCATTGCCAAAGGAGCTCATCCGAAAGAGCTTTGAAATTTGTGCATTGAGTAGGCCTCTTGACGGATCTGGTGATGATGAGATCATGTGAGTGAAATATTGACCATGTGATGACTTACTTGTGCGCCTTAGAAGCCTAGGGGATACCAATTTGGATTCCAATCGAAGGAACTCTTGAGGAAGATGTTTGTGCAGAAGATTTTCCAGATTTATCAAATGATCATGACAATTCCGTTGAATATGAGGAAATTATGGCTAACCAAGACTTCATTAAGACCCGATATGATTTCTTTAGACTTTAAAAGCTGGTAGTATTAGCTATTTTACATAGATTCATATCAGAACAAACGCGTACGAAAGAGTTCTTCTTATAAACTTTATCTTGAATTTGAAAAAATTGGTCTTTCTCAAATAAGCCTCACTTGAGCTTCCATGATGTTTCATTTCATCTTCATATATTCGTCATTTACCGTTGGTTACCTCTAATCATAAGGATTCTATTCCATGCAATGCTGTTTTTGTTTTTGGAAGTTTGCAAAGGCTCTTTTTTCAAGATCGTATTTCACACACTTCTTCTCATAAAATTCCAATACAATCGATGGATTCATGTTCCTTAATGACTTATGTATTTCAGTCATCAATTTCTGTATATTTTTTACGTGGATGGTTTAACTGATGTGTTTATTTTTCAGTTGATCTTTGTGAATGACATTGGGGTAGGAAAAGAAGATGTTGTATTGGTTGTCAACACATCAGCGGAAGATATCTTAAGAAGAGAAGTGCAGGAATATGGATTGAGTATCAAAGTGAACAATGTTAGCGTAGATGGTATGGTGAAGGAGACATTACCGAATTCACAGGAACGATCAGAAAAGAGAGAGGAAGAAGGAATGTACGATTACTCGCAATACGAACCACTTTTCAAGGTTGGCTTCTTACTCTCACCATTCTTAAACGTTCTACTTTTCTATGTATGCTCAGATGGATCAACATATTACATCAGCCAAGAGCATCGAGAAGAGGGAGTGCGGGGAGGGTCAACTATCTAGGGTCCGCGGCTGGCGGCTGGCTGGAAGGGGCCCGTAACAACTCCAGCCAGTATTAATTGGCTTTTACTATGAAACCTCCTCCACAGCAAGTATCTATCTCAATGCCTTGAATAGGTCGTGGATGCGTCATCCCTCAAAATTTAGTTACCTCGTAAAATGCTTTTTTTCAAACTGACCCCAAACCTACTGTAGCTCCTTGGGGCCTGATCCTACAAAATACTGCAAGGTCCGAGCTGGATCTCGACGGCCCTGACATCAGAGGTCATCAAAAAGTGACTCGTGTTCATGACAGGCAGTACTGATGGAGAAATGGCGAGGCTTTTCCAATTTTCGTAATTTCCACAAAAGCCATGAACGTCAACATGATTTCCACTACAGAATGCACGTGTGCAAGATCATTTTGATGCGGTGTGGAAGCAGTCAGGATTTTCCAAAGATATCTCGATGGAAGATAAGAAAATGCGAAATTCTAAATTTCACCTACTATTATGATTCGGAAAATGGCACTTTTCTTTTGTAGATCAACAATGAATTGAGGCGACTAGCAACTGATTTCAAAAAATTTGCTACAGTCCTTAATATAGGTCTTTCTTTTGAAGAAAGGGAAATGCTGGCACTGAAGGTAATCAGAAAGTGACAAATATCTATAATCTTTGATTATTTTTGGTATGCCTTTACTTAGTTTACTCGATATTATTCTACAGTCTTCTGTTATAATCTGCTCTCTTTCCACTGCTATTCTCTATTCTGCTCTGCTCGGTTCTGCTCTGCTCTGCTCTGCTCTGCTCTGCTCTGCTCTGCTCTGCTCTGCTCTGCTCTGCTCTGCTCTGCTCTGCTCTGCTCTGCTCTGCTCTGCTCTGCTCTGCTCTGCTCTGCTCTGCTCTGCTCTGCTCTGCTCTGCTCTGCTCTGCTCTGCTCTGCTCTGCTCTGCTCTAAAGTAAGCTTCTTTGATGCGACTATTTTTCAACCTGAAGATCTTTTATGCTGGTATGTTTGTTTTTTATCATTTCTATCATTAATCATAAGATATCTACTGGGACTCAAGGGGCAAAAGGCACCATTTTCATCCAATGTGGCATGCATGCTAGAGAATGGATTACCCAAGCAACCTGTATGTTCTTGATTAAACAGGTATGCAAGATGCTTACTAAATTTTTCTAGAATGTCCCCGTTCTACTCGCATTATTTTTGCTAGCTTTCGGTTAATCAATGCAGTAATTTTCCAACATTTACTTTTTAAGTATATAATGATAACGGCTGCGAAATCTACAAGAGATAATAAAGTGCAAAATAGAGGAAATCTTAAACAGTTACCTATTTGTCGTCCTTTACTGGCTAATGGGACAGGCCATTAATCTTCCACCCTTTGCGAATTCGGCGACTTCTTATAGCCCATAGACTGCTGCTATACCGCATTGATTCATGATGAAATGCCCTCTTTGTTGCACCAGCCTAGGCGACAAGGTGGACTCCACCGTTGCCCAGGCTGCAGGAGCCACTCTTGACCACCACTGGTGGGCTCCAAGGAAGGAGAGGGTCAATGCGTTGGCACCAATGTTGGCTGCAGGGGATGGCCGTGGGCTCTCTGGGAGCTACTCCAGCTTTTGAAGGGTGTTCTTTTTGTCCTGCTGGGTGTCCCCACCATCCTCCTCACAAGACCGAGACCGGATGGATGAGCCAGTTTATCGCCGTCGACTCGACAATGAAACAGCTGGTCCTGGTCCATTCTCATAATATGACGTCATTCCAAGATTCCTCTGATTTATAAATCATATGGTAGATCTCAGGACACTGAGAAGCTATGCTTATCCAGCAGTGTCCTGGTTCTTTGTCATAAGGTCACATCATGTCAAGATTCCTCTGATTCTAAAATCGTAAGGAGGTTTTAGAACAGTGAGACGTATGCTTATGGAGCGGTGTCCTGGTCCTTCTTCTTGGTGCCATTCGTAAACCGGGATTTTCAGAGAGCTAGCGACTATCTTCGCTCTATCTGAAAGTTAAATTCAAGATAGGATCCAAACCATAGCGATCGAACCAATGGGAAATTGCTTTAGAGTTGAGCCATTTTTTATCTTTCCGTTAACAGCTGCTTGACATTTGCCAGAGAAAAGGCAGCGAAAGGCATGGGAACATCGTCAGCCGTTATACATGGGTGATAATGCCTGTACTTAATGTGGACGGCTATGTCTATAGTCATGAAAAAGACAGATTCTGGAGGAAGAGCCGTTCCACCACAAGCATCCCAGAATGCAAAGGAGTGGATTTGAATAGAAACTGGCCATTCCAATTCAATGGTTAGTGATAGAGATTGATTGATTCACTCCTTGTTTCAGCAGCTTCTTCTTCATCAATTTTGTCTGAGTGGCCTGGGTTAGTCTCTTGCTATGTCAAGCTAAGTTTACCCCAATATGTACGCAGCATCCAGGCATGGAAATGCTTGTTGAACGTCCCTTTCGAGTAAATCGATTTCTCCTCCGAAGGAAGACAGATTTTCGAGTTGATGCTAGAATTCCAGAGCTTCACAGCAGGTCCCAGCAGATAACGAAATCCATAATGGATCATGCAAACGATTCCTTTCAAACTTTCAGCCAAGCTTGAAGCACGCATTTTGCTTTTTGCAGTTTTAGGCCCCCACACTTCTAACAGTCCATGCTCGCCACACTACCAAGGGTCCGGACCATCATCAGAAGTTGAAGTGAAGAATGTGCTGAAGTATTTAGAGAGCATACAGGACACGCTGGTAGGGTTCTTCGATATTCATGCATTTGGACAGTACATCTTCCATCCTTGGGCATATACAGACAGAGAGGCGCCAGATTTCATTGAACTTGTGAGTCGTTTTTCCCTGTCAAGTATATCGTACATGGCTGCATACATACATTAGTTATTCAACAACTCATCTTCGTCTTCTTTGTCCCCATCATCGTCATCTTCTTCCTTTAGTGCGGGGGTCGGCAACCCGCGGCTCTAGAGCCGCATGTGGCTCTTTAGCGCCGCCCTAGTGGCTCCTTGAAGCTTGTTCAAAAATGTTTGATAATGGAAAAAGATACATCTACTATAGATACATACAGCATGTGTTGTCTTCATTATAAGGCTTATACAAGGCTGTTAATTTTTGCGGCTCCAGACATGTTTCCTTTTTGTTTTTTTTGGTCCAATATGGCTCTTTTAACATTTTGGGTTGCCGACCCCTGCTCTAGTGGTTATCTAGTTTTGGTACCGCAAAGTGATTCAAGCGTGTGACTTTTTATCGCAGGGTGACGGGTGCGAATCCTGCATAGGTCACAATAGATTAATTTTCGTCGAGAAAGGAGACGAGGAATGAACTCCCTTCTGCTTTTTACTACTCCCTTATAGCTTGTACTAAGTTATATTGATTGGCATAGAAGAGCGATATTTATTCAAATCAAAATTTAGCAAGTCAAAGCAGGAAAATCTCTATAGATTTTCATTGAAAGTTTCATTTGGCCGGAACTTGTACTCTCTGGGTCACCTTATGCAAGTGGTGCCACGGTGTTGTGGTTAAGCGTGCTGACTCATAACACAGGGGCTCTGAGTTCGATTTCTCCATGCATCACAATGAAAATTCCATTGGTGAGGAAGGCAACGAGAACCACCTCATAAATTACATTTCCCTGGAAAAAAACTCAGAGCCCTGCCTCTGGTTTCTGCTACGCTCGAAATCGAGTATGCGATGCAGTTTATCTCACTTGAAATTATTTTCTATCATCGATATTGCAGCTATCAGCCATCAGGAATGTGCTAATGATTGCCAGCTATAATTTTTGTTATTGTCCAGATATTGACTCTTTATGGATGAATAAATGTTCCTTTTCGAATTTTCTGTTATTTTTTCTAGGCACTAATTGCAGAAGCTTGCTCGAAGGCGATTAAGAACGTTCATGGACGCACATATAAAGCAGGGACGCTTTCAAGACTTCTGTGTAAGACACCTTCTCAAATGTATATCCTACTGATTGTGAATAGCAGATGATACTTTGTGATTGTGAGAGTGATTATGATGATTCAAAATACCTTAAATTATTTTTAGAAGGCTCAATTAAACCATGATCAAATGTTCGCTGATTGCTGTTCGTTGATTTTACAACTGCTTTAAAAACCAGTCCGTTATTGAACCTCGACCACCCAGCTGTATATGTCTCACCACAAACGTCTGTCCTTTGCTGACTGAATTTGCCTATTCTAATTGAAACAAATGCTTAACCTCCGACTATTGATTGTGTGCGATTTTCGTTTTTCTCTAGATGCGGCTGGAGGCAACAGCATGGATCATGTCTATGGTATGCTTGGAATCAAATACTCCTTTGGCCTTGAACTCCGTGGGAAATCGAGCTTAATAAACTTTTTATTGCCGCCAAATGAAATACTACCAACCAGTGAGGAGGTTCTTGCTGGTTTGTTAAAAGCTGCCGAAAATATGTCACCGGCCAAGTAAATTCAAAATTATTTGTCTCATTGGATTCATTTTTATTACAAAACGGTGCTCCTTTGACAGCAGGCGGTCGTATTTCGCAATTGTAAAACTATTTTTTTTTGACATGCGCGCTGTTAACAATGATCACTGAATCATCTATTCAATGATACACGAATCGCATTATTGATGATTCATTCATTTGTTGTCTTATGTTTTGATAACTTAATTTTGCTCAATGATATGAATGAATCGATGAGCTGATTGATCGATTGATTGGCTGGTTGATGGCTGGATTGACTGAATGATTGATTAATTGATCGATTGTTTGATTGATTGATTGGTTGGCAGATTGATTGTTTGACTGTTTGATTAATTGATTGATTAATTAATTGATTGATTGATTGATTGATTTATTTATTTATTTATTTATTTATTCATTCATTTATTTATTTATTTATTGATGGTCGGATGGATAAATTAATTGACTTATTGCTTGATTTATATCTAAACTAAGCGACTGGTTGATTGATTGATGTTTTGATTCAATGTTTCAAAAAATTCTTTTTTAAGCCGAGTGAGCTTCGTAAAATGTCTCATCTTTTATTAGATTGTACAGTTGAAGGGATGCTTCCTTGGCAGATTTCTCTGCCCTCTCGTAGCTATTTCATGGACCGCATTATTTCCCTCAAGACTTACAATCGCTTGATTTCCACCAAACGAGCTGTGCAGTAATTATTTGCTCAAAAAAAACACAAATTGAATTATGTCTGAAGGTCCCACATCATACATCGAACAGCTGTGTTTGGACAACTAATTACTTGAGAATAATAGTATAAAAAGCATCATCTCAAGATTGAAGCTTGTCTCGTAATTTGTAAATATCATCATCTTGATGGGCCTAATCGTACCTAGACGTAAAGACGTAATTCAGTTTATGCCACAGTAATTGAGAAGAAAGAAGGAAAAATTATCAACTTGCTGCTAGGGATATTGAAAATTAGCTATTCTGATGAAGAAGTGAAATACATATGAATATATCGTAAAAGAAATATATAGATGTATAAATATGTTCAATTATGAAAAAATTTATAAACAATACATGTATACGCATTGTTGTATATTTACATATATATAAATAAGTATATATATATATATATATACATTTATATATGTATAAATATATATATATATATAAATATATATGCATATATATATATATATATATATATATATATATATATATATATATAAATATATGTATATATATATATATATATATATATATATACATTAGTATATAAGTATATAAATATATATAACTGCAAATTTATATAGATATATATATGTATATATATATATATATATATATATATATATATACATTTGTATTTATATATATTTATATATTTGTGTATATGTATATATATATATTACTATACTCTTATATTTTGGGAAGGCTCAAAATTTGCAGATGCACTTCCTATCTTTGCTTAGTCTATGTTCATTATATAGATATTATATATTATTCGTCTTCATTAGATGTACCAGTTTTTTATTTTTTTGACGCTTTATTGATACCGTACCAAAAAGACTTAAATAGTGATCAATGTCATTCACAGAAATTATGATACTAATAGTGATGACAATAATAATGATAGTTTACAATAATTACCATACATTGATATTCAATGACTTTGATGGTAAATTAATTCTGGTTTAGTTTTGGACATTTCCTGACCTCTTCAAAGACCGAACATTACTCATTTATGTCAAATTTGTCTTTGCCAAGAGAGCTGCTATTTCTACTCTGCATGAAACTGCTCTTACTTGAAACCTGCATGCCACCAGCTCTCCACATTTTTGGAAAATTTGTTTGTTACAACCGCACCTTTTTCTATCGAGTCATCAAATTGGAAAAAAAGCAGAAACTAAATTTTAAACTAAGCCGATCAAAAGAGAAACAAATTGCTAGGCCATCGAGTTTCCACTATGACCCACACTTAAGATACTGGTTAGAATTGAACGGACATGAAAATGAAACACAGCAGTTGGCAAACGAAATGCAAGAGAGCCTGTTGCATTTCAACAGCTGAGATGCTTGGTTCTGATTACAGATTTACTGTCTTTTCGTTTTTTCCCTAAAAAGGGACGTTTCTTTCATGATAGTTCTATTTGCATTCACATCTAAATCAGAGTTTCCAAAACGAATTGGATTGCGAAGTGATTTAGGGTTATACTTATGCAACTGATCGATTAAAGTAATGTCTGATGCATTTAAATTAGCAATTTTTGAGGTCGCCAAAAAGACCTTTATGTGCTGAGTCATACAAACGGCAATGCAGGATAAAGTGATGATGGTATTCAATTGCCCCACCGCAGTTTCAAATAGGACTGCATTCGGAATGGTTTTGTTGTTGATTACTCAGGGGTTGTGGGTTCGAATCCAGTGACATAGTTGACAAGAAAATTCCTCTGTGATGAAAGTAATAGAAAACCGAGTCTTGGAAAGCTTATTTTCAAATGACAGTAATAATATCGAATTTTTTAACAGGATAAAAGCTTCAACGATTAAAAAACTTCTGTTGCTAATGCATGCCCTAATAAGAAAAGCTTGGATACTTGTTTCTCGTTTCCATTACGCTATGAAGCGAAGATGCTGCCACCTTCTGGTTAAAGAAATGAGTTTCACTAATTTTTCCTAATTTGCAAATAAACACCAAACAGGCGGTTTTGCGAAATTTTGCTTTGTTCACCTGCACTCAGCAGCTCGTAACCGTGACCTGCGCACTTGAACTTTTCTCATCAAGTGTCAGCGATGCCGAGACCATTTCACGTTTTCTACCCGACATCCAATCCAAGGCTAGGTTCTTGACTAATGATATGCTCATTGTTTCCTGGTCCACCTTCTCGATGTTATCATATCTCCTGATTCCCTGAGCTTGATGGAAGCTTCAATCGTTTAACAAATTATGACATTCATGCGCGTTCCGTTTGACTTGTCTCCAGGTTTATACTGTGATCATTTGGGGCTCAACGAATCAATCATTTTCTGGCTGACGCAGAATTGGAGCACTTTACCAGAAGCTCCCTTCTCAGCCCTGACTCGAGTATGGAGGCTTGTCCATGCTGAAATACGCTCTCTCCTATCCCCTTATAAATTTCCCTTTTCAAGCTTTGAACTGTTTTCGATGCCGGCATGAAATCAGCAACTCTTCTTGCTTCAGAGCACCATTCGCCTCCGGCAATTTCGAAATCTTGGGATAGCTGAGTGAGGACAAAAATCTAGCTTGCTTTCTAAGAGTGGATCTGCGTGACTAACCCAGCCCAATCCTCATTTTTCATCAGTTTATTTGAGCAGGACAGAGTTATAAAATCCAACTGCAGATCCACATTCGGTGGTTGCCTCGAAGACTTTGCGATTACGCACACAAACTTGAGCCGCGCCTAGTTCGCTTAGCAATGAAATAACGCTTTGTGAAAGTTTGCAAAGCTGTATTGTGGTAGCTGTCTGTAAAGCGACGTTTTCACAACTGAAGCCCCATTTTCACAAGCCTTCTCTATGTTTGCCCTCCGACCCGAGAGCGTATAAGTGAGGCGTGGTAGATTGGAAAAATCATCTTGTTTTATTCATTGCTCGATCAAAGCAAGAATCATGTCTCCCTTGTGGTTCATTGCACTTCTGTTTGGCCTAGCCAGCGCTGATCAAAAATTATATCAAGGGTAAGTTTGGTTCAACTCTTTTTATTGTCGTAGATTTTGGGGCTGATAAGCTTTTCAAACTTTGTGTATTTGATTGCAGATCATTCTTGCCAGCCACAACTCATTTATTTAGAATATAAAGTTTTGAATGAAGAGTTCTTTCCATAACTGTTAATAGTGCATCATTGAAATGCCTTGCAGTTTTTTCGTCTATTTTTACAAATTTTGTTCTTTAAATAATTGCGTTGGGTTATTTAGAGTTGATTTCAGAGGTACATAAAGGCTGAGACTGCTGGCCTCTGTTTGTTATTTGTCAAATTTCTATTGCTTTAATTGACGATATACTCAATATCATTTTCACTGCTTTTCGCAATGCTTGGTATTCTGACCTAGCATTTAGCGATGTGATACGAAAGATTGGAGTGGAACTAAAAATGTCTATGTGCTCTTCCTTTTTCCAAGGTTTTTTTAAGGTGCAGCTGAGCTTCAATTTAAATCGAAACAAAACTGAGCATCCTTTCTTACTCAAGCAAGACAAATCCTCATCAAAAATCAGCCAAAAATCAGGTCCTTGAATGATAATAGATAGTTTCAGGTCTTAACAAGTCAACCTGTCAAAATATCATTTATGAAAAACGTTCGCTTTGTGATTTTTCTTCCATTTTCAGCAATAAAGTTATCCGTATTGTACCAAAAACCGAAGGTGACGTCAAATATTTAGACTCCTTGAGAAATGTTTTCCAAGAGGTTTGTATTAACATTCTTACTTGAAAACTGGACAACTTTGACCACCACCATGCTAGAGGAATATCGCGTCTGACAATTGCACCATCTGCGTCAGAGATGCAAATACACAGTCAAAATTTAGAGCTATGCATCGGACATATGCATGCTATAGTTTTGCGGTCTGTAGAAGCATGGACAATTCGTGTCTCGCATAAAAGAAGATACCATATGTGTGTCTCTTGGAGTCGCAATAGTCAATGGTGGCTATAGGCAGGGAGAGAGGGAGGGATGGAGGGAGGGAGGTGCCCCTCTTATTCCAGCAATTTGATAGCACCAGTATGAATGGCAGTACGAAGTGTTCCTCAACAGCAGGAACTCTTAGTCGTTCTTTTTTGTATACGCTCACATAAGAATTAAAACGCAGAATACGAAGGTGTTACAGGGAGCTTGGAACTACAAAACAATCCTGTGGCATTTTTCAACTGAATTGAAGTCAGTTTCTAAATTGTTGTCAGGCGAAGCATTTTCGAATTTCCATAGGTTCGGCTTTGCATGAGTAACGCACGGCTTTTGGCCTTCCGGCTATGAGCTGTGCCTTTTAATTGCACTATAACGTAATCTCTTTTGCCAATTAACTGTTATATTTTCATGATCTGTAGATTGACTTCTGGAGCGAGCCAAGTGAACCAGGTAGACCAGTTGAAGTCAATTTGGACAGGAAGGCGTTCGTGAGCGTTGCCAAAGGGCTCAAGAAGCGTGGACTGAAGTACAAAATTTACTTAGATGATGTACAGAAAGCCATCGATGACGAAAACAAAGGCTCACAGCATATGTTCAGCTCAATCGGATTCGATTATGCCAAATACAATACGCTTGCCAGTGTATGTATAGCATTACTCATTGCAAATAATGCAAGCCAAACGTAACACTTATGCTTTTCTGTTGACACCCAGCACACCACGGTGTGATTAGTATTGTTAAGACAAGTACCCCATTGAGACTCGTGTGGTGCTTCTACAGCATAAGTGGGTGAATTAACAGGAATTGAAAAAAAATTAGAAGTATTCTAGCGCATGCGTAATGAATGCTGGTTGTATCCTTTTTGGACAAAACCTAAAACGATTTTGTATGGGCGACTAGAAATAAATCTATGTTTTAAATTTTTGACCAGTTTTACCTAATTATCATATTGCTTTGCTATAAAACTTTACTGTAATGTATCATAGTCTTAAGTACAGGGCCCTCTTTGACAACATCACTTCATGTGTTGAAGAGGTTACCCTGTGTAAACATTATCTTTATCATTACTATTATTACTATTATTATTATTACCTTACCTGACAGTCAGTTATAAGCTCGTTGTTGCTAGCCATTAGACATTTTCTATGAATGCTTTAGGGTTTATATGTAACAACGTTGCAAGATGTGCAAAGAGGAGCAAATGGCTATAATGATATCCTCCCCCCCGTGCCGTTACAAATAGAATATTCAACCAGTCAAAAATGTGAGTTATGACTGTAATAAACTAGACAAGGATATTTTTGCCAGAAGAGCAGAAGATTTGCGAGAAATTTAGGCGTCGGGATAGCTCAATGGTAAGAATCTTGCGCATTGATCCTATGATCAGTGGCTCGAATCCAACCACGGCTAAACCTTCACTCAGAGAGAGGAGAGTCGCAAGCTATCTGTAATTCTAGGCGTAGGAATCACGAGGTGTGGTCACATAAAGAGGAAGGACCTGGACACTGCTGGATAAGCAGAATACTTCTCAGTGTCCAAATATCTACTTATGGATCTTAGATAGAAATCGTAAGAGAAAGTCTAAATTTCTTTGATAATTCAAACCATTTCCAATATGTTCCCATTTATTTGTAGAACATTGCTATATGGAGATTCAGTTGCATTTAAAGTGATGTGTTCTTTGTACACATTATCAGTAAAATCTAGCGCGGTAGTCTGTGACGCATCTATGAAATATGTTTTCTTCCCTTCCTTCTTAGATCAATGCAGAATTGAGCAATTTGGCAAACCAATACTCACGTATTGTGACACAATTTGCCATCGGAAAATCCTACCAGAAGCGAAGTATGCAAGCAATGAAGGTAAGTTCCATTGAGAAACTGAGTCTCTAAAAGCGGGTTAGAGACGACACACTGGGTTAACAAAATGCATAGAGTTTTGTCAAGGATGCAGAGACACAATAAAAACATGGAATATTTAGTTTCAATTCTAATTTAATATTCCAATACCTATGTGAATATTGATGCCAGGCTGGCAGTCATGGCTTTCTTATTGAATTCAAGTGTCATTTTTGAAATATATCAATGTTTTTTGGTACGAATGGCTCTACTAAAAATGGAGAACTTGTTGATTTTGGTACAAAAGTAAGCATAGCGTATTGAGGGAGTTGTGAGTTCGATTCCTTCGTGCGTCACAATCAAATCACCATTGTTAAAGAAGGCAACGGAAAGCACCTCATAAAAAATCTACTTTCCTAAAAATTCTCAAAGTCCTATCTCTTGTTTCTGCAACGCTCGAAGCCGAGTATGCAACGCAGCTGTAATAGTACCAGTGGCTGCAGCAGAATTGAGTTGAATTGTGAGTTGCAGTGTCGCTTACATGAAGCATCTTCGTTCTATTAGATTCAGTCACAGAAAGGCTCAGCAAACAAGAAGGTCATCTTTATTGACTGTGGTATTCATGCTAGGGAATGGATCACACCAGCGACATGCATGTACATGCTGAAACAGGTAATTTTCGAATGCTGAATAGGGTATTTCTATACCATGACTGAATCTTCAAATTTCACCAGTTCATGTGCTATCGATCAGAATAGTCCTGTTGTGCAAATGGATTCTTGAAAATGAGTTTGAGATCGTTTTTGATTGGTAATTCAATCCGTACAGTGTTCGGCAAGGAATCCCAAGGTTTCGGGTTTTTTTGCTAGCCTGCGCCGATCAAAAATCCCAATATATCAGGTCATGCAATCATTGTAATCATTACTATCATTGATTTCATAGTCTATCAGGTGTGTACGCGTATTTTCCCAGTCCTCCAATTATTTTCTGAAGATGTGTAAAGATATGCACATGAACCAATGCCATCTCAATTCCATCATAATCCGCACCGCTGACTTCCTCAATTGTTCCTCTATCAACCATTTCCCAAGCCAGAGCTCCTTTCTTATCAATGAATACCTACTTTTCCTTTTTCCGACATATTTGATATTTTTAGTAACGGTAAGCCAGTCAAATACAATTTACCCTTTAGCGAGATTCATATTGTATCATTTAAGATGCATAATGAAAACATGAAGTTTGAAATCTGTTATCAATCTTCTTAAAGTAGGCACATTTGATTTTGTTGCTAAATCAAAGCTAACTGGTGCCTACTTGCCTATACATGTACAGTTGATATAATGACACTTTCCTTTCCAATTTTCACTACCTAATCCCCGAACTCTATCCCAAAAATCCTCATCCATCCCAAGAACATGCAATTTATGGAACGTCTTGGCTTCCTCCTCCTTTTTTGAATCCTAAAACTTGCCATCATTCAAATCTAAGATCAATAAACTTGATTTGATCTCCCTCTCCTCTTAGCCTTTCGCTGTCTTCTTTCTTCCTTTGTTGGGGCTTTGTTTAGGCCACCATAGCCTTTCCTCAACATAACTCACTCAATCCTACAACTTGCCACCTTTCAAACCTAAGACCAATAAACTTGATATCATCTCTCCCTTTCCTCTTGGCCTTTCACTTTCTTCTTTTTCCATTCATGGGGGTTTGTATAAGTGTAATGATGGTTTTTCCCAAGCATAACTCACACAAAAAATGACAAGCTACTGGTCCACTCTGAGCTCTTCGTCCTCCATCTTCGTCTTATTTGGCATGTAACAAGCACCTTGAATTTCTTTACGGCTCATATGTTATGAGCCCATCTCTTTTTTATCGACAAAGACTGCCACCATTTTCCTTCATATCATGGCGCTCTATCCTCCATTCATACTGAAAATTCTACTCTCTAATCCAGTTGCTAGAGAAGTACACTGCGGGTGACAGGGAGGTTGTGTCTCTTGTTCAAAAGTACGATTGGGTGATACTCCCAGTTTTCAATGTTGATGGCTACGTCTACACTCATACGAACAGAAGACTGTGGAGGAAGACCGTTTCTCCCAATTCTGGATATAACTGCATGGGTGCCGATCCCAACAGGAACTGGAATTTCAAATGGGGAGGTATGTTTAACTAACGATTGCAGGCTACGAATCACTCACTTGAACTTCAAGTGGGGAGGTATGTTTAACTAATGATTGCAGGCTACGAATCACTCGCTTGAACTTCAAATGGGGAGGCATATTTAACTAAAAATTGCAGACTACGAATCACTCACTTGAACTTCAAATGGGGAGGTATATTTAACTAACGATTGCAGGCTACAAATCACTCACTTGAACTTCAAATGGGGAGGTATATTTAACTAATGATTACAGGCTACGAATCACTCACTTGAACTTCAAATGGGGAGGTATATTTAACTAACGATTACAGGCTACAAATCACTCACTTGAACTTCAAATGGGGAGGTATATTTAACTAATGATTACAGGCTACAATTCACTCACTTGAACTTCAAATGGGGAGGTATATTTAACTAACGATTGCAGGCTACAAATCACTCACTTGAACTTCAAATGGGGAGGTATATTTAACTAATGATTACAGGCTACGAATCACTCACTTGAACTTCAAATGGGGAGGTATATTTAACTAACGATTACAGGCTACAAATCACTCACTTGAACTTCAAATGGGGAGGTATATTTAACTAACGATTGCAGGCTACAATTCACTCACTTGAACTTCAAATGGGGAGGTATATTTAACTAACGATTGCAGGCTACAATTCACTCACTTGAACTTCAAATGGGGAGGTATATTTAACTAACGATTACAGGCTACGAATCACTCACTTGAACTTCAAATGGGGAGGTATATTTAACCAACGATTACAGGCTACAAATCACTCACTTGAACTTCAAATGGGGAGGTATATTTAACTAACGATTGCAGGCTACAATTCACTCACTTGAACTTCAAATGGGGAGGTATATTTAACTAACGATTACAGGCTACGAATCACTCACTTGAACTTCAAATGGGGAGGCATGTTTAACTAATGATTGCAGGCTGCAAATCACTCACTCGTTTGCTTACAGCTGAGCTTTGATTGCAATTAAATCATAATAATAGAATCAAATACGACTGACCGATCAGACCAAACAATAGTCTATCGTTCAGAATCACTTTGTTTGATCATGTAGGCAAACATTGTCAGTGATTATTGAAATTATTGCAATCAATTAACTAAAATATGAAGATTAACGCACTGGAAAAGGGAGTCAATCAGTGAAGTAATCAATGATCATTTATTCAAATGATCAGTTAATCAGTTAATCGCTTAGGCATTCAATTAGTCAAACACGTTCAAATGAATAACCCAATCGATATATCATTGACTTTCATATTGTGGCACAAACCACAGCCTACAGTACGCATTGTTGTCGTTGTAATGCTGCAAAATTTGAAAACCTTCTGGAGATTAAGGGAAGTCAAACCAACGTCATATGCACTTAAAGATTCGCCGCAAACGCAGAACCTCCATATGAGATTACTAATTGCAGCTTGATTAACCTGCAAGTCAGTGCTCTGATGACGTAGGAGTCCAAGCAGTTCTGTGGTAATTTTTACGCCTCGTAATCGTCGTGTGAATTGATGTTTCAACAGGTGTAGGAACGTCCTCATACCCATGCTCAGACATCTACGCCGGCCGCAGAGCTTTCTCAGAGATCGAAGTGGCAAGTGTTGCAAGGTACTTGTACGGCATTAGAAACAGGCTCATTGCTTACTATAACATCCATGCATACAGTCAATTGTGGATGACACCATGGTCCTACACAAAGACATACCCAAGGGACTATGCCGAAATCGTAAGCATCGTGTTTGAATTCATAACTGTTACTTTTTTCATGGAGGATGACCGCATAGAGACGTTCACACGGTTGTCAATTTACGCATTTGCTATCATTCCAAATTCGACGTAGAAAGAGGAAAAAGCGCATAGCAAAAGCACGTGACAACCTCGCAACGGTAATAGAAATGCAGAGAAGAGGCTGAAATATTCGTTTACGCTCTGAAGATAATTCAATCCAAGTTCAGTTTGATGAACGAACAATGTTCAATGCATGTTAATTTGATATGTTACAATCTATTAGAATGGTGAACTGCGATAGTGTTGAATTCAAGTATATTGCAACGGTATGAAATGTAATATTATGTAGCACCATGAAAAGCAATACAGTGCATTTCAAGGTTGTGGTTGCAGTGAGATGCAATACCACTCATTACACTATAATTCATTGCATGGCAAAACGCAGTACAATGCAACGTAATACAATACAATATGATATCGTTCAGTACAATGAAATACAATACAATGCAATACAACGTAATACAACGCAGTAAAATTTGTTTAGCACGATAAAATGTAACGCAACAAAATGCACTATTACTACTGATGGGCTTACGTATGTGCCTTCGATCGATCCTTGACTGCATGTCCTTGAATAATTTCAATTCCAGAAAAGAGTGGCAGACATCGCAACCAGAGCACTGACTTCAGTTCATCAAACCAGTTACAGAGTTGGCCCACCTTCAAGAGTCATTTGTAAGTATCTTTCAATTGAATTACGCCACTAACTGAAATCATAGGTTGCGGTTTGTTCTGGCATGCGAGTTCTCTGTCGAAATTGCATAGCATGATCAATCCTGAGCTAAGCAGAGACAAGAGACGGGGCTCTGAGTTTTTCCCAGGGAAATGAATCTTCACCAAGCAGTTTTTTTATACACATGATTCTACCTAGATATCAAAGGTAGAAATTTGAACACTGAGAAGCTTTTTGCTTACCGAGCACTGTCCAGGTCCTTCTTCTCGATGTGACTACACCTCGCGATTCATACGCCTGGAATTACAAAGAGCTGGTGGCTCTCCTCACTCTAAGTGAAGTTTAGCTGAGGTGGGACTCGAACCACTGACCATAGGATCAATGCGCAAGAATTTTACCTTTGAGCTATCCTGACACCTTAAAGCAGTTTCCCATGGCCTTGCTAGCCAATAGTGTTTATCTTGCGACATTTGTAGGATTTTGACTCAACCTCTGCTACATGCGCTCATGCGCTTAAAGACTATGCCACTGCAGCAATTTGGATTAAGTCTCTGTAGATTTACATATTAATGTCTGTAGATTGAATCTATATGCAGACCTTATGAAATCTTAATGGAGATCGCATGTTAATAGAGAGATCAAAATAATCGAAACGAGACGAATCTTACTTTTGCATCAGCATTTATTAAAAACGCTAATTTCATTGTGCATGGGAGAAGGCTCATAATAATATAAGCTACAATAATGAATTACAACGAAATATTGATTATCCAAGATACCTGTAAGCAGAATGCACCCACATACGTGAAAATTCGAAGTTCAAGTAATATAATATCTTTGATGCTTTATGATACTATAGGACATTCATATGCGATGCAAAGTGTATTGAATGATGCTGATGATAATGATAATGACAGGATTCAATAATAAATCTGCATCTTTTTCAGACTAGGGATAAATTATTTGTGTATTTCAGTTGTACTGCCTTAATGAGGTTCATTCTAACTATAGATATTTAGGTGACTAGAATAGAGAAATACAGGACATCCAGCGCTTTTCACTTATTGAAATATGTATCCTTTTTAAACTATTCATTGTATCATTATCAATATAATTGCTTCATCTTTTCTGACTTCTTGTACAGAAAATTATGATCATGCGAATTTAAACAATAGTAACTGATGCTAATTTACAGACAGCTTGCCTGATAAACATGATTCTAAGTGTGAATTTTCTTGGCATGTTGAGTTCTTTTAAAATGCTAAGTTACAGTTATGACTTCGTTACATTAAAGACTGTTTCCAATCATATATACTCTATCTCACAAATCATCATTCATCCCAAGAACATACAACTTATGGAACGTCTTGCCTTCTTCTTGCTTTCCTGAGTCCTACAACTTGCCATCTTTCAAATCTAATGTAAATAAACTTGATCTTATCTCTCTATCCTCTTAGCTGCTCGCTTTCTTCTTTCTTCCTTTGTTGGGGCCTTGTATAGGTCACCATGGCCTTTCCTCAACATAACCCACTAAAAAAAAAAAAAAAAAAATATGCTTTCATATTTTATTTTTCAGATGCCGTTTCTGGAGGAAGTATTGACTGGACGTACGGCGTACTCGGTGTCCGATACTCCTATGCCCTCGAGCTCAGAGACAAAGGTCAGTCTGGATTCTTATTGCCTGCAAACCAGATCATTCCAACTGGCGAAGAGACATTCAAGGCGATGTTAGCTGCTGCTAAAGCGTACCGCAATTAAGACGGCTGTGTTTCAAAAACTTTTAAGAGATAATGATCATTTTGACAGCCAGTTTATCAACACCAGCATAAAGTCGATATGATTCAATTTTGCATGCGTTTCTTTCGGTTCTTCACACCTCTCTATGGATATCAGTAAAGGGTTAGCAATAGCGATGCGAGACGAGACGACAGCTATTCATCTTTGCAATTAGGTGCTCATAGGGAGGAGAATCAAGATATCCGCAATCTTTGGTTGTTTCCGAATCTCGTTTTAATGATCAGCTAAATACTATGTTTCGAAGATGCTTGCTCTAGATTTACACATCGTTCACGGAGCATTTGGATAGAACTAGTATTATTGTTCAAAGGTGCTATGTCAGACGGTGCAAATAATAATAAATAATAATAATTTAGAATCTCTATACTGGATGAAACTCTTCAGCTTTAGATTAGCTGTTATCAATGTGTCTCCAGTGCTTGTGCCCTCAGAGTTACATCTGAGTACTCATTTACCGACCTCGGAAGGGTGGACAGCTGAATTGGCTGTTAGCTTGTGGTTAGTGGTTCCGACGACGGGGCTTCGAACCCACGCGATTAGACCTCGCATGATTCGAAACACTGCGCCTTAACCTCTCGGAGCAACCACCGTTAAACTTTAGTCCTTCTCTAATGACGTCATCGAACAGTTTCACGTCGTAAGCGTACACCCCTTGCATCTGCAAGTAGAATTTGAGGGATTGAGAAGCGTTGATTATTATTGAGCGATATCCTGTTTCTGCCTCTCAATTTGAATAAGTTTCGTGATGCCTTTAATCCATGACTCCTCTTAGACCCCCGGTGTTCGATTCTCGAGGTATTATCGCCTAGAGAGGAAGGTCAAGAACACTGCTTGATAAGCAAAAAGCTTCTCAGTATACTTACGTACTCTTTATACTCTAAATGAAACTTTACTGTTTTGAATGATTGCTATCTTGCTTCAGTGGGTAGATTTTTGACACTGAGAAGCTTTTTGCTTCACAAGCAGTGTCCAAGTCCCATTTTTCGATGTAGCCACACCTCCTTATTCCCACACCTAGAATTACAAAGAACTAGCAACTCTCCTTATTCTAAGTGAAAGTTTCACTAAGAGTGGATTCGAGCGCTGACTATTTTGATAAATAAAACCGAGTTATGCTGACGCCCTAGTCAATTTAGGGCTTAAGTCACCAACCAGAAGGCCTGTGAGTCATTGCTTTTCCACTGGGCTATCCTTTCAGCTTTGTGAATGAATGGGCTTTGATCCAATGACCACATAGTCAATGCCATTCACCAGATACCTCTGATTTGACGTCATCAAACTGCAGCGTCACTTTGAGGTCAGGGTTCATCACGATTGTCTGCGTCAAATTTCTAACGCTGGGAGGCCGCCTGAAGTTGCTTTAGCAAGTGAGATTAAGGCGCAATGGAAATGAATAGCGAGCGATTGATAATTGTATCAAAGAGTACGGAAGATTCCAGTGCCAATGACAAAATCCATTGGCAAAAGGTGAATGAGACACTAAGCAAGCGATTCAAAGGCAGCAGAGGTATTTTGACAAAGCGTGATGCCTTGAAATTTCACTTGCTTTTTTCGAGATGAAATTCGATAGTTTTGAATATGTGAGGTGACAAACACTGTAAATTAGACTGTGAAATCGTTCCTTTTAGGTAAAGCTTAGATGTTAAACGTGCCAGATGACTTCGGCGATGTTGTGGATTCCAAACCTCCACGGGTCGCAACAACACATGCACTTTTCCTATGAGGAAGGCCAAGAGCTTTTAGCCACAAACTGTTAGCAATCCACGGCCCATGAAGGAAGCCGTAGCTCTGCAACTGGTTCTTACTAAGCTCCAAATAGCGTATGCATCCGCGTGTCACAATGAAAATTTCATTGGTGAGGAAGGCAACGGGAAGCCATACCATGAATTCCACTTCCCTAGAAAAAACTCGGAGCCCTGTCTCTGGTTTCTGCTAACCTCGAAATCGAGTATGCAACTTCTTTAGAGAGCCTCTTAGTTTCCACTAAGCTTGGATTCAAGTGCCCTGGGCAAATGCTTTCAAAGAAAGTGGGAGGATAAATCCCGGACGTAGTTACAGGCCATGAATCTATATGTTTGTCACATACGTTTGTCTTAAACTGAAGCAACACCTTCGCAATGAATACCTTTAGTAACGAGAAGCGCAATCGATCTACCGAATGTTCATGCTTCTTAGAGTTCAGAATAATCCTCCACATTTAGCTCTGTCTAATTCGAGCTCTCTGGGTATAGTTAAATGTTCGAATTGCAAAAAGTTCAAATTGCAGAGTTTTGAAATTTGCAGAGGTATTTTCTGTGGAGATTTTCAAGAGACTTTGAATTTTGTTCGAATTGCACGAGTTCGAATTGGACAGAGTTGACTGTAGTTGTAGGGATTGCAAAATCGTCCTTGCTCTTAAGATGGGCAAATAATCGATCTTTATTGTGTAATTTTCCCTCTTATTTGCAATTTATCGTCCTTTCAAACAGTTGCTCACCGGTACTACTCCGCACCATTATTGAGGAGAAGTTCTTCTACGGCGAATAGAAAATGCGCTGAGAAGAATCAGGATGTCACAGGCAAAAGACTGTCGTCATTGGAGCTGCGGGAGAACACAGCATCGAGAAACGGCGCTCTGCAAGCAATGGCCTGCAATCTGAGCAGGCATGAACTGCTGAAAAGACGCATGTCCTTCCCTGAAACGAGATGCACTCCAAACCCGCCGGGAACATCCCCTGCAGACAGTGTGACAGAACTGACAGACGGTATGGATGCTGAGAGTCAGCAGCGCGATTCAGTTAATGCGGTCATCACTGCAGAGGCTATCAATCCAGTGGATTGGACTGGCATCGTTTCCGATGGCGAAGAGCAGAAAAAGGCCGAGGACAAGGCCGCAACTGAGATAAGAATCGAGCCGTTAAAAATCGATTCGATTGGTATCGTAACTAAAGAGAGGGCCAACTCTACGCCAGCCTGTCGTTGGCAGGCCAGCCTAGGATGCCTACTGCCGTGTTATCTCGCATCAGCAAAGCACCGCAACACTGTCCCAGGCTGCTCAACTTTCAAACACGCTGATACGGCCAGCAACGACGGCTCTATGAAACAAAGATGTGGTCTGAAGCGCTTCACACCGACCGCAAGACAAGACACACTGACAGATGGCGAGCTGGAGTTGCAAACAATAGCACTGGGGACTTTGGTGCATGACAAGCCAATCACCATGCAGACTTCTGAGGATGCGTCGGATCATGAAAATCACGCTGAGAAATGTGAAGTTGCCAGTGCCTCAGAGGAAGCGACCACTGGCCGGAAGAGTGCAGACTCGAGTCTGCATGAAATGCCCAGAAACACTTTGAGCAATAGATCATTTTCGAATCAGGGTTGCTCACGAAGAGCCCTGGGTGGGATACTTAGTTGTTCGCCGATCGGCCGGAAACTTTCCCGCAAGAGCTGCAGTTCTCAAGGCTCAGACAGTGTCTCAACGAAAAACTGTGGTGATGAGAAGCAGGACTGCGAAATGTCCAAGACGAGACTGCTTCCTCAGAATCAACTGAAAAAGGAGTTCAGGCTGAGAGTTTCTGATATCATTTTGACAGTTGAATCGATCGAGAAATCAGAAAAACGCAAAAAGTTATACCAGGTGGATTTCCCTAATCCACGAAAGGCAGCGGGAACCTTGTACGAATGTTCCAAGAAACGAAAACTGCTCGATATTTCGTCAGCAGTGCAATCCGTTTGGCAGGAGAGAATGAGCACTAGGAACGGGGGTAACCTTGCAAAAGCGACTCCGGAAAACAGGAGATGCATACAAAAGGCAAAATTCACGAAACCGAAGAATATACGAGAGATGGACGACAGATTGGGAAAGAGCCCTGAAGATGCAGCATACATCATGAGGACAAGGGACCGTATCACCTTGAAGATATTGCAAGAGCCTGCCCAAAAATTTCTTATAAAAAAATGATGAAGAGAAGGCTCAATGATTTCAACTTTTAATTTTCTATTGACTTTGTGCAGCGACTTCTTGAAGTAGAGAAGCATGCACACTTCCATCTTTAGATATTTTCAGTACACTCTCTTTTAGACCCTATTCAGCTTTCTGCATATTAAGTATTTTATATATTATATTTTCTATATTATGAATATAATACTTTATATCATATAAATATGTATCTTTATATGTAAACATATTTTTATATTTTTATGTATATAAGAATATATTTATATATAGGCATGTATACATGTATGTATATATAATTTGTATATATATATATATATATATATATGTACATATATATATACCTATTTTATGTATATTCTATCATGTATATTATATAAGCATTCATTTCATATATATCGCTAATGTTTCAGCTAGAGTTTGTGGAAGATGAGTATCCCATGTTTATACACAATCCGCTACACGCGCAAATGCCGAACTATGATGAAGGATTCCTAAGATGCGCCAATAGTGAGGGAAAATGGTCTTGTTGTCGTCTTGTTTATAAAATTGAATCGTCTAGAATCTGGCTTCTCTCAGTAGATCAGGGAATCACTAGATGCAAGTAGCTTGCTTGCAGTTGATTGCATACATTATGATCCACCCCGCTTTATGTACCCCATGACATTCTAGATTTTGGACTCAACCCTCAGTGGGATAAAGACATTGTTGTATTTTGTCCTCAGATACCCATGGCAGAGCGATGAAATTTATAGTATATGGCGCATGCCTTGAGTGTTAATCGAGATCGTATCAGTTGAAAGCAAGCTCTACAAATATGAAGCTGCTTCGATAAAGCAATTATGGCCTAGTATCTAGCTGTGGTTGGCTTCTTTCCTCACACGTCAAAGTTTGCTTGGAGGTCAAAAGAAATGCGAGCAATTATCATTAGCAGAGAGACCCAATGTATCAACACCAGTGTACTGGTCTCCATCAGAAATCCCTATTGTTGCACAAAAGTTATCACGATGAACGGCTCTATGGACAGAGCCAAAATCTAAGGCGAATATGTCATTGCTGTATTCGGGAACTGGTTTTCCTTGGTACTAGACAACTTTGATATAATTGATAGAAAACTGGCCTGTTTTGAATGTTCAGAAGATCTGTGTGCAAATTTTCCATCAGAATTTGGCTGTGCAATTTTGATTGCAGTTCACGAAGAATAGGACTTGGGCGCGACTATACTCAAATATTTGCTAAACACAGGTGCCACAGAAAGCTTGTTTGAGTGTGCAGTCGTCGATGGCCATGGGTTCAAATCCAGCGCTGGTCTCGAGAAAGGCAACGGTAATCTTCCCTATAACAACTTTTCTAGTTTTTGTTTATGTTTTTAGTGCTTAACTTAGGCTCGATTTTTGGGCAGCTATCCAGAAACCTCTTTTGTTTTCGGCTGTAAAGCTTCTCTAAGAGAGGCGGTCTTTATGGTGGCCAGCTACGTCTACCGTGTGGAAGGGCTGAGGCGTGAGGTTACCTCGTGCATGTTTCTCTTCAGCCTCTATCTTTCCACGAGGCAGTAACTGGTTACCTGGGGGTACCGTTAGAGGCTCGGTGCGGTGAGGAAGAAAACTTGCCATCCTAACTAACGATGCCACGGCTCTGGATAGGAGCTCTCTAACAAGGTCCTCCCAAACGCTCGTTTTGAGTATGAGACTCAAGTTTAAACTACATTACTGCACTCATGCTAAAATTGGCTTGCATGCGATTGCAAAAATGATATGTTTAAAAGACGTTTACTAGCTCTTTGTATTTTCAATAGACTAAAAGAAAAAGAAATTTGAGCAATGTTTCATGACCTTTCAAAATTGCGAAGTGGAGTCGCAATCGGATACATTGCTAACTGTAAAAATCGATAAAATTAGTCTGCAGCAATCACTAATCTTTGCCTGCTTCTCCTCCAGAGAGCTTTCATCTCTCGAAGTTGCTATAAGCTAGTTTCTATCTACTGAATAATAGTGAAATCCTTCGCCTCCTTTTGGTTCGCTGTCGTCACCATTCAGCCTCTGTCTGATCTGGCATATTTTTTCCGTCGAGCTTTCTTTGTACCCAACAACGTTGCAATTCATAGCAGTTGAGCACAATTTGAAACAGTTTGTCAGGCTGTGTATGTATGTTTCTGTTAGGAGAAGAGTATCCAGCGTTGCATACTGCATGTTGGCAAGATACGAAAAGTGTGGTTCCTCTGATATATCCATAATTTCAAACAGACCAGGGTCGTATATGCCTAAAAGGATGACATACAGTATGAGAAATGCGTTTCATTCAATTCTGTCATAGGGAAAAAGTATTGTCAAGTTATGAAGCTGCTTTTGATGATATATTGGATGCAGCATACTACATCATCATCATAATCATCATAATCATCATCATCATAACCATCATAATCATCATAATCATCGTCATCATCATCATCATCACCATCATAATCATCATCATCAGTTCCGTAGCCGTGTCGGCCATTCGTGCACTCAATTTCTGACCCATTTTCTGTCCCAATTTCTGTCCCAATTTCTCAATTCTGATCGATCATTGCCTGCCATCCTCGTTAGCTCTACCCCGGTCTTCCTACTCCATTCTTTCAAGTTCCCAATCCAATATGTCATTGGTCTTCCTCTCATACGACATATTGCTGATGATATAAGATACCTATTTTCAGCCATTATCAACCATTATTCCTTCATACATGTGTAGCGTTTACGGGGTACTGCGGTTCGCAACAAGGCACACAGAGATCAAAACGTTTTAGGTCTTGTAGTATTCGATTCCAATCAAGATTGACTGCTCGACACAATCATAATCATTATATATCAATGTTAAAGTCCATAGTCCAATAATCAAATGTTAAAGTACACTAGCATACAAAACAGGACAACACGTGATTAAAACAGCATGTGATTTACGGATGTGACAAAGATGCGGAAATACATGACATGCTACACTCTCCCCTCCCTTAAATTTCAAGAAAAAGAGGTGAACATGTTCTAATGTGTGACAATCTCTCCAAAACGAACTGGTGGGTTGATCACCTGGCGAAGGTGTGAAGGTCGGGCTTGGCCAGCACCCCTGTCCCCATTCCCTGGTCCATCCCTCAACACATTAGAAGGGACAAATTCCTCAACAATGGCAGCCGGGCTCTCAGGCACTGGGTGAACAGGTAACCCACCAGCTAACTGGGTAGGACAACGCTTTAATTGGTTGTGATGGGCTACCAACGTCTTACCCATGGTTGACCTTAATGTATAGGTGACACCATTTTGAGAGCAAACATTGTAAGAGCCTATCCACTTCTTACCAAATTTACCTTTCTTGGGACGACGTAACCAAACAGCCTGCCCAGGTCGAAAGGGTTCCCAGTTTCTGTTACTTGCGTTATACTGACTAGCCTGCCGTGCTCTTGAAGCCGCAAGGTTCTTCTGAGCAATACTAATAGCATTCTGAATAGCTTCTCGTAACGACTGAGAATATTCTGACTGACTAGCTGGGTTTATCAGAGGGATGCCTAGTTCTACCTCAATGGGCATGCGAGCTGGGTGGCCAAAGACCATTTCATAAGGAGAAATACCGATAGACTCCTGGACACTAGTGTTATAAGCAAAGACTGCCTGATCAAGCCACTCATCCCAATCTGCACTATGCTCAGAAACAAAGTTAGATAATATTTCTTGTAGGGTACGGTTCTGTCTTTCCACAAGCCCGTCACCCTGCGGATGGTATGCAGTTGTCCTTGTCTTTTTAATGCCCATTATACCATTTATTTCGCGAATGAGTACACTGTCGAAATTCCGCGCTTGATCTGAATGCAGGACTGTATGGGGTCCAAAACGTGAAAACACCTTAGAAACAAGAACCTTGGCAACAGTGGCAGCCTTTTGGTCCTTTGTGGGGAATGCTTCACACCATTTAGTAAAGTGGTCCATCAACACTAAGATATGCTTGTTACCCTGAGATGTTTCGGCTATGAGACCCATGTAGTCTAAAGCCCAGAACGCAAAGGGTTTACCAACCTGGATAGATTGAAGTGGTGCTTTGGTCTGTTGAGGGTCTTGCTTTCCCTGACTACAAAAGGTACAGTTCTGGATATATTCTTTAATGGAATGTTGCATTTGAGGCCAGAAAAAGCGTTCTCTGGCCCGATGAATGGTCCGAGTTACCCCCATGTGCCCCCCTGATGGGCTGCTATGCAAGTTTTCAAGTACCTGACTCACTAGACCTTGAGGAAGGACAACAGATTATCGAGGAATCTTAGTTTTTGATCTGAAAGATTTCAAAAGGAGACCATCGCTTACGAAAAGTTGATCCCAGCAGATCCACATTGTGTGCAAAGTATCATGATTCTTCCAAACAAAGAAAGGGGGCTTCGGAAAATTGTTTTCTTTCATTTCAATTACAGTCTTGATGTCTGGGTCATTATGCTGTGGTTCATATACATTTGTGTCAGGGATAAGACCTACTAGGCAATTGACGCAAGCAGCATGTACAATAGAGTTGGAACCACCAGAAGGGAAAACCTTGGGTGAATGATTAAGTCGAGATAAGGCATCCGCATTTTGATTAGAACCCCCTGGCCTGTGTTTCACAGTGAAATCAAACTCCTGGAGGTCCATGATCCATCTAGCTGTACGACCTCTAGGTTGAAGAGAATGAAGTCATTTAAGTGCACTATTGTCAGTAATGACAGTAAACTTATGGCCTAGTAGATACACGCGAAAATGTTTCACAGCATAGACAACAGCAAGAGCTTCTTTTTCCATGGTAGATTAATTACGTTATCTACCAGTGAGGATACAACTGGCATAAGATATTACCCTTTCCTTACCCTGGGGGTCAAGTTGGGCCAAAACAGCACCAAGGTTGACATCAGATGCACTGGAGAATAAAAGGTTTGTCAAACCTGGGATATGCCAGGACTGGTGCGGAACATAAGAATGTCTTAAGCTGAGAAAATGCATGTTCATGTTTTTCAGTCCATGAAAGTATGGTATTCTTTTTGAATAAATCTGTCAAAGGAGAAGCTATACAACTCCATGAAAAGAACAGAAATATTTCATAATCTATTGAAACTCTATTCAAATATTTGCCACCAGCAATTGCACCCTTTGTAACATTTTCAATACATGATGTATAATGAACAATATGTAATATGAGATATATTGTATATAACATGTGAATTGTTGTCAATGAAGTAGAGAAAATTTCAGCATTTTCATAAAATTTGCTTCCTGCAAGCAAAAATAGAAATTAGTGATGAGAAAAACGTGTATCCTTACCAGAGTAGTAAACTTGACGAACTTCTTTATCACTAAACGGTCTTTCCCATATCTTAAAGTCATCCATGTACATCTCTGGTATATTCTCCGCGTCACTGTCTAATGACGAACGGCCAAAGGAAAGCCGTGACGAATTGGGCAGAGCTGATGTTGCTAGGATACCATGACGAGTATCTCTGCAGGTTGTCACATCCTTCAGTAGCACGCTGTTCTCGAATATCCGAAGTGATTTCTTGTCCCAAGTAAACAGAACATTCACCCATTTCTCGACACTTGTTGGGCTTACAGGCAAGAATTCACTCCATGATTTTGAGCCGTTCCAAAGGTCGAATACCTGCATGCTCTCAGAGACTGATTTTATGGACACAGCTGTAAAAGACAGATGATTAGATAACAATTTTTGGAAAGGGATACTTCGGAATTCTTCATTTTCTCACTGAGGAGTGAAGCATTTTTAGTTGCCAAAAGCTCTCATTTCTACTTATAATGTTCAATTGATGTCATCCAATCATTCCGCCAATTTTATTTCATCATAATTTTATTTCATTATATGCGTGCATATATCTAGATACCGTGTCCGTGGTCCAGTGGTAGAATGCTCGCTTTGTACATGGTAGGTCGGGGCTCCTTACCGGTCGAGTAATATCAGCTATTTCCCTGCTTGGCATTCAGCGATTCGGGAAAGAGCATGGGAGTGAAACACAAAGTGCTACCAGATGGCCAGCCCCCAACTGTAGCATTGACTGTTTTGTTTTTTTTTCTTTTAGTGGGTTATGTTAAGGAAAGGCTATGGTGGCCTATACAAAGCCCCAACAAAGGAAGAAAGAAGAAAGCGAGCAGCTAAGAGGATAGAGAGATAAGATCAAGTTTATTGATCTTAGATTAGAAAGATGGCAAGCTGTAGGACTCAGGAAAGCAAGAAGAAGGCAAGACATTCCATAAGTTGCATGTTCTTGGGATGAATGATGATTTGTGAGATAGCTGTGCTTGCATAGCTGTGTGGCCCAAAGGCTAATGAAAAGGAGATTGGTTCCACCCTGTTGGCTAAGAATGGCGAGGGAAGGAACTTTTCCTTGATAGACACCTAAACAATTCTCAGTCTACCTTGTGAAGAGAGAAATGATTGTCCCGTTTGCTTCACTCTCTTTAACCAGAAACTAAATGTCAGCCCTTCTTCGCAGAGCCCGGGATCGAGGAAGCAAGAGCTCGTGAGGTTATTGATAAAGATGCCAGAATTCACTCCATCAAAATAAGCAACAGAACCGTATCTTTCACTGTCACCGTCAATCATGGTGCCGTTGAACAACGCTCCGACATTGTCAGTGGCAGAGCTCACTTCGAATATCTCTTGGGCATAGCTTACATCGAATGTCCAATGAAAGTCTGGTACGATGCTGCCTGTAAAAGTCAAAACGAAGCTGAAAGATAAGGGCGTCAGCATCAAGAGAGAGAAGCATTGATTCAGAGAGGTACGTTGATTAAGAATATTCGATATAGCTAAGAAACAAAAGAATCAACTCTTTAACTACTTCTAGATCATTTTTCTTTATATTACCATGAAAGATATACAACACGGAATACAAAGGTGTCGCATGGAGTATTGAATACATAGCAACCCTGTGGAATTTAACAATTAACGTGAAGTCAGTTTTGAAATGTGTATCAGGCGAAATAGAGAAAGGAACTTCCGTGCGCTTGATTATGCATAATGGTTTTGTTATCGAAGTCACTGTTGGGATGTTGTCTTCGAAAATCAATGCGCTTTTTCAAAGTTTAAAGCGTCGACGGCATCAGTTTGTACCTGATTAATTTTGCCCTGATTAATCAGTGGTTGTCGATGCTGTTGCTATAACAACATAGGTGATGAGGGAGAAATGTGACATATAGATCCAAGCGTACTTGAGGGTATTGGTCTTGAAAAGAAGTTTACGGAGAAGGAATTTGTCTTTAAGATGGATAAAAGATGAGATTATCTTCATCATCATCAGTACCATTCATTTTCACCATCGGCATTGTCATCATTATTATTCTTTGCTTTTATCACCATCATAATGAAACATTGCCGTTGTAATCACAATCACAATCATTATCATCCTCAGTATAATCATAATCATAATCATTATCATCCTCAGTATAATCATAATCATAATAACAATCATCATCATCATCACCATCATCACCATCACCATAATCATCATCATCACCATTATAATCACCATTATCATCACCATTATCATCATCATCATCATAATCACCATCATCATCGTAATCACCATCATCATCATCATCACCATCATCATCATCATCACCATCATCATCATCATCACCATCATCATCATCATCATCATCATCATCATCATAATCATACTCATAATCATAATCATAATCATCATCATCATCATCATCATCATCATCATCATCACACTCATAATCATCATCGCCATCATCATCATAATCATAATCATAATCATAATCATAATCGCCATCATCATCACCATCACCATCATAATCATAATCATAATCATAATCATAGTCATCATCACTATCATCGTCACCATCATCATCACCATCATCTTATTAATCAAATAGACTCAAGTGATTGAACACCATTCTTCATTCCTTTCCATTCCTCAATGCACGAGATAGCCATGCCATCAGCCTGCATTCAATGGTGCAAGTCCTTTGGTTATCATATTCTTATATAAGTAAGGCTGAATTCTTCAAATCGATTGAAGTCGATCTCACTTCAATAATGAAACTAACAAGGAACAACTTGTAACCAGATTGGCTATAACTGCATTTATGAGCATTTCTGCAGGACCTGCTAATGGATACCAACCTTGCACAAGTAATTGCAAGCAGTGCGAGGAGATGCGAAATCCAATATATAAATCTCTAAATTGAAATTCAGGTGGGAAAAAATCATACCGAAGGAAAAGCAGCAGCTTGCTATGACGAAAAAGGTAACTGGGTGTGGAGACATATTGTCTCATGAAGCCAAATACATGCCAGAATGATCTTTTCCCATTGACGCTCTTGCAATTCAAATTGTCTTTCGGTTGTCGCTTCACCTAATCTTTCGAGCATTTGATTTGCCGTGCTTCTTTTTCGCTTTATTGTGATGTTACACGAATTGAGACTGTCACCCGCACAATGAAAACACAAACCTGCTCGTATACAATAGAGGATTATGTCTTCTTTAGCAAATCTTAAAACTGATTTATTCCCGTCTCTTAACTGCTGTTCGCGTACGTCTATCAACTGCTGTTCGCGTATGTCACATCCCATCCAGCTTCTTCAAGTGAAATTCTTCCACTGGACTACGTTTCTCTGCAATGCCTATCAAAGCCATTCAATGCAAGAAGCTTCACCTTACGTTGATGACTTCTTTATCAACGTCGAAATCTTGCTGCGTATCCCAATCGAATCTCTTTGTTTATACTTCCAATCTGCAGCATATTCTTTTGATTAGATCTAATTGATCAGTCTCCCTTGTGAGAAGATTCTACATTGTCAATTGAGTTTTGCCGTGGAATAATTAACATTTCCATACCTCCTCTCGGCTCTTTCTAACCAAAATGATCTATAAACTAGACAGAACAACTATTTAACGGCATGTTCTGCTCTTGATCTGCACCTTTTAGTTCTAAATACAAATGGAGGGCACGGTGGTACTTTGTGGTTGATGGTCAAGGCGTAAGGAATACTTGATACGGTACCAAGTAATACGATGTAAAAATCTAAAGGACTTCTTGGCAGAATCTCGTCTTTAAGCTGGCCTTATTGCGTCATACCGTGTACAAAAACATTAGCCCTTATTCAACTGGAAATCTTTGTGTGTTCTTAAGATGTGTCAATTACCTACAATAGTGAATATTTCTGCAAGTTTGTAAAATTGCTTAATGCTAAATAAGATTGAATCGTAGCTATTGAATAATGTTGCTTCGACTGCTGCAGTGCAATTTTTGCTTCTTTTTCTTGTATTCCAAACCAAAATTCGCATAACAAATTGCTATCTACTCTATCTAGCATAATGCACAAATACGATGACGATGATCTTTGCGAGCTAAATACCTTGTCTTCCCTGAAGCCTTTTAAAGAGGAAAGATTGAGAAGTAAAATTATAGCAGTTTGGAGAAAGATAACAAGCTTTAGTGTAGAACTCTGAGTTTCATGTTCATCAATCGTCTGCTAAACATACACGGGTGAAGTCTTAACTGCGTTGTATACTCGATGTCGAGCGTAGCAGAAGCCAGAGACAGGGCTCTGAACTTTTTCGAGGGAAGTGGATTTTATGAGGTGGCTTCCCGTTGCCTTACTCACCAATGGCTTTTCTTTTTGTGAAGCATCGCGGAATCGAACTGAAAACCCTTGCGTTTTGATTCGGCATGCATAACAACTACACCACGGCACCACATCGGCAAATCTAAAATAATACGTAAAACCATCAACCTGACATCCAAAAGAACGAGCAAGAACGACATCAGAATGTACTGACAGACTTGTCCTTGCAAATTGCAATAAGATTATGCACACAATTAGGTGAGACAATGAAATTTAGCTATCTCCTGTCAAGCATGCTACAAGTTGGCATGCATGTTTTTGTTCTTTCCATTGCATAACATCTACAATGACAATTTATGGTGCAAAGGGACTATTTAGAATCCCCACAATGCCACAAAAATTGCTTATGTGCTTTTTTCTTAACAATCTATTTACCTTTAAGCTCAATCTCAACCCATTTAATCAATAATCTCAACCAGCTAAGACTCCCTAATCAATTGATTATCGAAGTTTGGTTGCAGATGTTTCCATTTCTAATAAATGCTTTTACTGACATCATTGTGCCCAGAAAACTGCAATGCTATGCATGATCCCTCTGAGAAATGTCACTAACGCCAGAAGCGCGACTCACTCACTTTCTTCTTTCTTCCTTTCCAAAAAAAAAAAAAAAACTCACACCCTTTCTAACTTTCCCACCTAATCCACGAACGCTATCCTACAAATCACCATTCATTCCAAGGACTTGCGATTTATAAAACGTCTTACCATCCTCTTTCTTCCTACAGCCAGCCTTCACAATTCAAAATCAATTGATCTTCCTTCATCTCCTCTTAGCTGGTCCCTTCTTTCCACCGTTAGGGCTTTGCTATCCACCATCAGGGCCTTTCTTCAGCGTAACAAACTGCTAGAATTTAGAGCTGAAAGTTACGTTATACGATTTTAACAGCCCATTTATCTCATAGCATTGATGAATCCCCTTTTTGCCCTAGAATGGCTCTTCATTTTTAAGTTCGAATTAAGCTTGGAAACCTGTCTTGCGCTCCAGCAATGATTCTCACATTTCTATGGTTTCAAGAGAGAGAAACTTTAGCACGTCTTGTACAGTGAGGTGGAGCAAATTTTTGCAGTACAGTCAACTCTGTCAAATTTTAACTCTCTGGGGGATCGTAAAGATACTCGAATTGCAAAAGTTCAAACTATAGTGAATCGATTTATAGAATATTTTTGCTTGGACATTTTTTAGAGATTTGTAAATTTTGTTCGAATTACCAAAAGTTTGAATAACGCGAGCTCGAACTAAACAGAGTTGATTGCATTTCCTGTTTGAAATGCCACGCAATCTTTGCCCAAGTGCACGAGTTTTTGGTAGAGACGTTGCATTCTTCATTACGATGCGATCCCAGGCAAGTCACGCCTTGACGTTTCGACCAATCAATTACTGGTCGGCGCTTCTGCCTCTGTAAAAAATCAATTAAGTCCACTCCTTTCAATTCGAAATAAACTTATGAAGCAAAAGCTTGCATTCATTTCTGTTCCATCAAATATTTGTCGGTACGTAAAACGTTTTCTTCCATTTGACACTGAAGTGCGTTAAGTTTATTTGCAGTCAAAGTTAAGACAAGTTCTAAGCTACATTCAAACACATTTGAGATGTTTGACGCAATACCGCATGCATCAGCTGCATATTAGCATGTTTCTACCTTTTTATTTAATCTTCGACAAAATATGGAATTGAGAAATCACCTGTGTTGAAATAGCTCTGTAGTTTGTCGTTTAACTGGATTGCACAATCGATTTCAGATGTAGCAGAGTCAGAGGCATGGCTCGGAATTTTTTCCAGGAAGACGGACTGCAATAAACAATTTTTGCCATTGCCTTCTTCGCAGAAATTATTGTTTGACGTTAACCATTCAGCGTTTGAACTCAAGGCCTACTTTTGGCATTTGCACACCTAAGCTACTTCACAGAAACACTGCTGATCGTTGCATACACAATCCCAGTCAATGTTATTATTGGACTGGAAGGTTCATTGGCAATTGAGGTTGTCTCCCTTACGCACCCCTAAAAAGACCTGAACAGAGCACGAAAACTTGCCCCTTCCCCAGCCTCTTTCTATGGTATTCATGTTAGACTTCCAGATAGAGATACAATTATGCCCTTACGAACTTATTAAGTCTTAAAATGCCTGGGTGGCAGGGCTTAGTCAAGTTCGATCATGTAAAATCTGCTAGTTTAAGATCAAGAGATGCCTTTTTAGGTAATTTTTTTATTGAGTTATGTCAAGGAAAGGCCGCACACACCTATACAGAGCCCTAGCAAAGGAATAAAGATAAAAGTGATAGGCTAAGAGGAGTAGAGTTCAGATCAAGTTTATTGATCTTGGATTTGAAAGATGGCAATTTGTAGGATTCGAGAAAGCAAGAAGGAGGATAGATGTTCCATTTTCTTGGGATAAATGATGATTTGCTGGATAGAGTATGTTTTTATTCTAGTGAAAATGTAGCTACAATGGACCGTTTATTAGTCTTTTTTATCTCTCGTCCCCAACCTGCCTTGTTCAATTTCTTTTTTTCCACAAGAAGCTTCGTTTTAATTGAAAGTGGCATCTGATCACATTGACCACAGTAGGATACAGCTTATGTATTTGCTCAGCTGGGGGCGATCTGCAAGAGCGAATGGAGTCCATACCAGAGTAAGGCTTGATTTTATTTATTTCAAGCGAAACCGAACGGCATAGGCTATTTACTTCATTTGTCTTTATTCATCTTGTGAGCCTGATCGTCGACTTAAATCCATCCGAGAATGGATAGATTACGAAGTAGCTGTCATGACGTATAAATTCCAAAATGACCTTGTCCCTTTGTGGCTAAAAAATCTGTTTACTCGGAGCTCTCGCTACTCTTTGCAAGCACTAAAAACTCTCAAAGTGATTTTAAACTGCTTTTAAAAAGACAATTAATGGGCAAAATAGATTTTCCATTAGGGGAGCAAAAGCGTGGAACGGTCTATCAGCTGCCGCAAAAAAGGGGTCACCAGTAAGATATTTCATTGTAGTCATGTAAATATTTGTGCTCCAGTTATATTTCCTTGCTTTGCCTTGCTTTGGGATTTCTATTGTTAATGAACATTTGCATCTAAATTCTTGTATATCGCCATTTTGTTAAATCAGTTTGTAGATGGACTGCCCTTGTAAGCCAGCACTGCTGAATGGGTTACACCGTCCTGAAATAATTGAAGCTATTACTATTATGATATTTTTGTGACGTAATCCTGTGTCATATTCTTGTTAATCTACAATAGTTTTTGCATGACTTCCACGTTTCCTTCTGATGTGTCTGTTATTCAATACGAATACTTCGCTAATCAATTCATTCTCCTTTCTCAAGCTGTTTCAGCTCTGTACAAACGTTATCAAATGCACATCCTTGCGTTCAATTCGGAATAACTAGTATCTAAATGAGCAGAATTTAGCTCAATTTCAAAAGTGTTTACTTTTGAAGGCAATGATTTAGTATCCAATGTGATTGAAAAATGCCTTGAAGAAAACTTAAAAGTATCTTCCCTTCAAGCAAGGCCTCGACAAACGTTTCCTTTCTGGAGATTGCTAAGTAGCTTCGAGACTAAGAACTTTCACTTCAGGAAAATCGGTTGCTGATGGCTCCTAAGGTGCTGATGGAGGGAATGATAGCAGTGTTCGAGTCATGTCGTGGTCACCAATTTATTTCAGTGTATGGTTTATATTTTACTAATAAAACGTCGCCTGAACTCTTCTTGCATCGCCAACGTATATGTTAAAATGGAAAGCAGAAGGAAGATTGCCAGGTTTTGTGCGTCCGTTCATCTTCTCGCAAAACTCTAACTGATTATTTAAAGGTTGTCAAACTTGTTAATTGAATTGATAACAAATGGAAAAGAAAGGAGATATATAATTATATGTGTGCACAATATATTAAAAGGTGCTGAGAACAAAAGATGATTGTTCTGGGAGGAAGATAGGAAATTTGGGTTAATGTTCGCTACAATAGTAATAATCGGAATAATATTAAAAGCAGTAATGTATTTTCTGGACTAATGTATAATAACCTAATATCATAACACAAGATAGAATTGTACAATACTAACATAGAAGTTACATAAAAGACAGTCAACCGATTAAATACTTTTTGAGACCTTTCTTGAAGGGATGATAAAAGTTCCCAATCTCAAAGCTACCTAGTAATCTCAGAAAATGAGTAATATCATCATTATTTTTATGTGTTTGCATGTAGATGTAATTCATTCTTACATAAATATCTTCTTATTTCATAAATAATTCTATGAACAAATATAATTTGAAATATACTGTCAGCACATTTCATTTAGCATTATAAGTATTTTATGCTGTATACAATCGTTTCTAGATTCATCTGGTAAACCCAAGACCAGTGCACCTAAGGTCAAACTACCTGGTCCGCATAAAAGAAGCTTGTGACAGTATTTCAACTTGAATTCGATTGTCAGTGGTTTGAATCCACCCTCGGCTAACTTTCACTTAGAGCAAGGAGAGTCGCCAGCTCTCTGCAATTCCAGGCCTATAAATTAGTAGGCGAAGCTACATCGAGAGGATGGATTTGGGCACTGTTGGCTCAGCAAAAAGCTTCTCAGTGTCCAAATATCTGCCTTTGAAATCTAGGCAGAGTCACAATAGAAAAATTCAAATGAAGGTTTTCCCTTGTCATTATTATTTCGATCTTTATTACTATCATCGTTATCATCATCACCATCCCATGATCTTCCATCTCTTCTGCTACATAGAATTCAACCTCGTTTCTGCTAGTTATAACAGACATGATAAAAGGACATTTTGTAAGGACATCGCAGCACCGAGAGAAAGACAGCAATAAAGCAACTTTTTAAATTGCAGCTCTAAGAAATTCGTTTCTGGTAGTACCAAAACAAATTTGAATTTTTCCTCTAAAAGATTAAAGATCTCGATGAGGGAAAACCTTAAAGTCTTGCAAGATATCAACAGTGCACTGCATGTGCCTATGTCTGAGCATCTTCGCTGTCGGATGCAGTGACGGAAGATGCATCTAGCAAGCTCCAACGTTATTCAAATACTAAAGCGTTCTATAACACTAACGACTATTGCTCTGCGGCCGTGACTTCATGCACCTTATTGTAAACAGATCTTGCGTTGCACTGGAATTTGCAAACACTCCGGTAGCCAAACAATACGTAATTCATGTTGGCGACACTTCCATTCAGTATTCACGGCTGCAGTGCAAGCACTTCTGATTAACTTAAAAACTACAATGGCACTTGTTCTCGAGTAATAGACGATCCTTTCGACAGGTCCGTGCGACGCAAAAAACGCTTTCATATTTTCGGCATTGGAAAAGGCTGACGGCACTGCTTGCTCTTTCCATCTAACGTAGACTGATTGCAATGGCGGCGTCTTCCGCAGTGTGTGCCTTATGGCTTGCCTTTGTATCCTCCTTTCGAGTGACTCGTGCTTTCCCTCACGCACCCGGGTGGGAGGAGGTACTAAAGATATTTTCGATGTCTTCAGGCTTCCTGTTCTCTCACCCTCCTTGTCTGCAGTGGATGTTTCCTCCTCGCCTTTCGTGGTAGCTAAAGACATGAAATCGAAATCGAAAAAATGAAGTCGAAGAATCATCAGCGGAATTTTTCATTAGGCTGCTATTAATCTTTCATGAGATGGACCAATGCTTGACGTTTATTAAACGTGCTATCAATCGAAGTAAACGCAGTCTTTTCGGCATGGACCGATCAATCTGATTCTACGATTTCCTTTTTACAAAGTCAAATGTATATTGCCTCATAATAAATATTGCCTCATGAGTTGCTCATCGGTTATGGCAAAGTTATTTTGCTCTGGATTTCTTAGTTCACTTACCTTTAGTCTAGGGGGAAATTTTGTAGGAATGGAGAAACTCAGAGCACATATGTTTGCACCAGTACATAATAGTGACAAGAGAGGCAGTTGGCAAAGTAACAAGAGCGCATCTATTGAGCAGAGGGTCTGGCGTCTTGAGGCAACCCCCTGCAAGTTTTGCCTCCTCCTCTCAGTCTACCAAGCAGTAAATGGGTACCTGGGGTAGAACTGGGGGTAAGTGAGGCGAGAAAAAGAAACTGGTCGCCATAACTCACAGTGCCGTGTCTCTGGATGGCATTTTTCTTAGACTAATAAAGGTATAAATAAAGGATAATTTATCAGTGTGATTACGATGATGTGATCTCACGTGTTGTGTTGTAAAAACATTCGGAAAATGACTTAAACGTTTGAAGTGTAAAGGACAGGTAGCTACCAAGAGCATTTTCATGAGAAATGTTTGTACAGAACTGAAGTAAAAGCATTTGCTAATTTGACTTTCATTGCATCGAGTGGCAAGTCATAAAATATCTTTCTGTCAGCATCGATCTTCTGAGGGAAATCAAGACGAGTTCGCGTACTGTCTCGTCTTCATTTAACGTTCTATGCTCGGGACGCAACTAAATCTGTGCTTAGGAGGACACTTCGACTGTCATATCTTTACGCTAATTATCGCAATCCTCTGATTGTTGTTGGCTTTCGTGAATTTCAATATGTTGGGAGCCTAACAGCAATTGTCCATATAATCTCCAAATCGCTCTTGTCAAAAGGTAAATAAAAATCAACACGATAAGGCCTGTTGCAGATTTCTACATGCTTAATCGAGAGGATTCGTTTGCTTATCTCTGAAAAATTAAAAATTAGAAAAACAAAAATGCTCTGCATGTATGTATCATAGGTCTAATTAACAAATTTCTAGTACTGACTTCATTTTCCACTCTTGCAGCTTTTATAACAACGCAGAAAAAGCGAGAAAGTGTGTTTGACTATTTTAAGATGTAGATCAATAGAGCGAAGGGCGCTAACTGGTCAAAGTTTCCGGATGCGAGCATCATCCCCCTTGCCTCACCCCCCTTGCCTCACCCCCCTTGGATTTGGAGCTTGAAGTGCCAAGTGGGAAAGCTTTTAAGGAAAATACTGTATGACTTGTATTGTCTCGTGCCGGCGGGACTCACCTTTTTGAGTTGAATTTCTGTTGCATTCTTCATCCTTTCCATCCTTTGACTGTTGCAAATTAGGAGAGGGTCCGGTTCCATCAAGGCCATATAACCTCGGTAGAAACTCTTCCATACTATGCAACTTGTCTAGGACGGTCTTTGTTTCGCTATCAGGGGAATTCTGCCTCTTCAGCTCAGCCTCTTTCTCTATACCTAAGCGGCGAAGGCGTCCACACTTGGGTAGAGTGTTACGAGGTAGTAGAAGCTGCCCGACTGCCACTGAGTCACCGGTGTTGAGTAAGCGCTCGATCAAGCTCTCTCTGCTATTCATATTATATCAAATTCTATAGTGGTCACCACTTCCCCTCACACTTCAATTAGTGATCTATCATGCACTTTTACCAGCCCAATTATCGGGAAAATATCCGATTGTTTGACGTCACAATACTGTGGCCTGGATTAAAATCACGGGGGATGATTTTCTTCGCTCGTCCGTTTCTGGACATTTTAATATTATTACTCAACCCCCCCCCCCCATCCCTGAAAGAAACTACTACTAGAGCAGAAAGGCGAGCAGTGGTCACTATGTCTTGTTGAAACCTTTAATTTGTTTACGAACTGTGAATTCGTCCTCCTCTAAAGGACTGTTCCCATGACTTGGGTGGGGCTCCAAAATCCTCTCTATGCCTTCTCGAAGAAGTACACTTCAAAGCAATTCTTCTCATCAACAGTATCAATCTCGGCAAATCTCTCTAGCATTTTTCCCATAATGATAATCATAATAGTAACAATAATTATGAATCTTTGTACTGAATTAAACACTTCAATTTTAGATTAGCCGTTGCTAGATAGTGTCAATGTGTCCAGTGCTTGTGCCCTCAGAGTTACTTCTTAGTACTCATTTACCGACCTTGGAAGGATGGATAACTGATTTGACTGTTGGCTTGTGGTTAGTGGTTCCAACAACGGGATTCGAACCCATGCTAGTAGACCTCGCATGATTCAAAACACTGCGCATTAACCATTCGGTCAAACGACCATCGATGTTTCATCGCAGAATTTTTCGTCTTTTTAGACACTCTCACGGATAGTGACCCTCTGGTCAGCGGCTCGAATCCCTTCCTCATTTAACCGTTTTCACTGAGAGTGAAGAGAGTCGCTAGCTCTCTGTAATTCCAGGCGTAAGAATCAAGAGGTGTGGTCGAATCGAGAGGAAGGACCTGGACACTGCTCGATGAGCAAAAAAGCTTATCAGTGTCCAAATTTCAAGCTTTGATATCTAGGTAGAATCGTGTGTATAAGAAAAACTGCTTGATAAAAATTCATTTCCCTAGCGAAAACTCAGAGCCCTGTCTCTTTTCTCTGCTTGATTGATCATGCTATACAATGTCAACAGAGAACTCACATGCTTCTCAGTGTCCATTAACAATGAGAAAAAAACTACTCTCATGGATACTGCTCCCAAGAAATCAGGCGTATCATACCTGATCCCCTGAGATGTTTAAGAGCTATCAAAGCCTTAACATGCTAACAGCGCTTCCAAACTTGACTAACCAGCCATCAAATTCTGTCTCACAAATCATCACTTGTATCAAAATCAAAATCATTTGTATCAAATCCAGAATCAACAATCGTGATCTTGTCTCTCTGCACTTTGCCGTTTTCTTACTTCCCACGCTTGGGCTACGCTGTAGGACACCAGGGTGTTTCTCCAACATCTTCTTCTTCTTCTTCTTCTTTCAGCTTATCCCATTAAGGGTCACCACATCGAATCTTGCTTCTTCATTGGACCCTGTCCTCGACTCCCACCGCCTTCATATCCTCCCGAATAGTACCCATGTAGCGTTTCTTCGGCCTTCCTCTTCTCCCTGTTGTGTTTCTCCAACATAACAAAATAAAAACATGCTGCTTTTGTCGCAATCTCACCGGTATTATCATTTGTCTTTCTCTGAAGAGACACAGAAACAAATCCAGAAATAACGACAACGCCAACGTGTCTTTTCAATGTAGTTAAGTACTCCAAATAAGTAAACAGCTAAAATTATTTATAAGCAGAAACGTTGCAGATTGCTGCCGATCTACGAATAGCTATCGTATGAAGTCATAAGCTGGCATAAAGCCGTTTATTTTGACGCTGCATCCATCAAGTCAAGAAGATCGTCACCCTTCTCCTTTGATCCGCCTGTTCCTTGAATAGAGAATTCGTCCATAAGCTGGCTTAATTCTCCAGATTGCTTTATCTAGAAGAAGAATTCGAATGAATCAGAACCAGAAATAGCGAGGAGACAGATCACTCACTTCTTTTCCTGCAATTATGAAAGGATTTCCGAGCTTCTGACGACATTAGTACAATTTCTGGATACTTGTTAATTTTTCGAGTACCATGATGACTTATAACCACCTATTCATTAACTTAGTTGGATTTTATAAATGAATAGCTAAATAAAGTTATTTCAGGCGAACTATACCTAGAAGGAGGCAAAAATGTACAGCGGAAAAATACCAAGAAAACATCTTATGGAAAGCAGATTAGTGTAAAAAGCCCTGCTTTTCTCTATAAAAAATTACACAATATTCACGTTTATCTGCAAGTGCAAAGCAGAAAGGGTAAAATACAAAAAACAGAAGTAAATTCGAAAAAAGGAAAAGATTTCTGCCTGACACTGTGACATTTATCAGGCATGAAATTCAGGAGAATAACCAAAATAGATGCACCAAAGACTCTTTGAATGCGTTGACTACTTTTGATTGGCAATTCTACAGCTAGAATTCGGCTGCCACTCTTTAGATTCATCGTGACTTTCTCAACCTGGGCGAATTGAAAAACATCTCAATTTTCATCGCTATTATGGCTACCTCAGTTTCGCAAAACAAACTTTGAATTTACCTGCGAAGCATCTATAAGTATCTCGCGGTGGCGCGTTTTGGCGTATTCTTTTTCGGCATTTCTGAAGGAAAAATCAATGCAGTACGTCATTTCTTTGTATTGACTTCTTGCTTGGCTAATTTTGCCATAAACCCAAGGCCATAAATAAAGAAAGCAAAGGTGTGTACATTGGCATCTAAACTAATGTAATTGATGTTTCAAACGTGCCAGAGATATCCTTCATGTGAAATATCATTGTTACCAGGAGAGTGCAGAAGAGGTTGCAGCAAGCAATTATGATTCAGTAACTTTCAAATCAATTGAAGAAAACTAACTGTTCTTCTTCATCTGTGTTAAAAAGGTTCAGTCTGAAGGCGTTATCTGAAAGGGAAATAATAATAATCATAATAATGACATGATTATCTTTAAAGGGTTGCCTTTTCAGCAACAATGGTCATGTCATCAATAAGGGCCCTGTGATATACCATCTTAGAAAAACCCAACTTTAAAACTGAGTTACTTAACAATCAAAATCTTAAAATGCTTTTTAAATTCTTCTCTACTTTACAATGCCTCTTGCAATAAGAAACATTCTCTCAACTTGGACCTAGAAATAAAGTTGTCAAAATGCATATTTGAATCAATTACAAAAATGACTATTTCTATATCAATTCTTACTGTTCTAACCCCTTCCCCCCCCCAAAGCACATAAATGCCTGATCCTAGCCACCTGGCTAAGGTCCTCTTATATGTCCTCACTATATCAAAACGATGCAGCGTTATGTACAACAAATAATGCGACGCTTGACCTACCACTTGATTTCCTGTCACCTGTTATCAAATATGAAAGTAGGTTTAACTCAGCTTTTGCAAGTGGATTGCGATTTTCAGAGTCCTTGAAAGCAAAGAGAAAAGAATGATATACAATATCAGTATGAATGGTACATCACTATGCAATCCTGATGGCCTTTAACATGCAAAAGCCACTACTGAAAATTTAAATTGGATAGATCAAATGCCAGGGCCGCCAAGAGCTAGGACAAACCCCGGGGCAGCTAATAGAAACAGGCGCCCTTCTAAACTTCACTTTGATATCATTACAACATATAACAGAACAAAACAGCTTCAATTTCTTACGGGCCCCCAGCTAACCCCCCCCCTCCCTCTTGACGGCACTGCCAAATGCTGATGGCATGTGCCCTATGCAGCATTGGATCCCTCCACTTAAAATGGACGCCTAGTTCAGTGAGAGATCCTTGCTGGCAATTGGAAGAATGATAATGCTTCAGTTTCAGACTTACGTCCTCTGAAACAGCCTGTTGAGCAGGTCTGGGACCAGATTGTTGAATTGTTGTCTCTACTTGACGAGCAGCTTCATACCTTGGAAAGAAATAGTAATAATAAGATACTTAACAGGTTGGACTTTCTCATCCACACAATCTTCCAATCAAAATTAACATACTTACATGTTTTTACCAAGCTTTGTTACTCGGTCCCCAAAGAGTTCATAAGATCCTGGTTTATCTGCAAGTTGGTTCTTAACATCAGTTTTAAATGGGACTGTTCTTGCCTGCTTTCCATTATCGAAAAATCTGGAAAAAAATTACATCTATGATGCAAAAATTTGCGCATAAATTTGTCAAATAGATTATGCTTAATGATTTAAAAATATGTCATTGGAGTCACTGCATTTGATACTGATTAGCCATATCCATGATGGACTGGAATATTTCTATTTAAGGATTTCCAGCAAAAAAAATCATCTGGCAGCTACCTTATTGCTCCAGGTACTTCAGTGTCCCATGGGACCTGCCCATTCTTTGGGAGAATGAACCTGCCATTCGGTGTTTGTACTTTGTCTTTGAGGAATATCGAGACCTAGAAGTCGACCACACAAGTTAGCTGCAAATCATGAAGGGTGCTAGAATGCCATGAATCACACAGATAAGAAATGTGAGTCATCATTTCTCGTGTACTACCAAACATAAGCCATCATATCATCATCATGGATCGGCTGTTGTTGCAAGGATCACAAACTCAAGTTTCCAATCAGCTCTCTCCAAACTCTTATGTTGTCTTCTTCTCTGGTGATGTCTTCTATGTCTAGTCCAGGCAGGTCTTTGAGCACTCGATTGATGTAAGTTTTCCGGTTTTCCTGTCTGATGTTGAGTGGTTCCCGTAGGTTGCCATAAGACCAGGTTCTACACTGGTTGACTGCCACTAACTGCCTAGATAATCCACCACATCTGGTGTAAATATGACATTAATGAACATATCCAGCACTCTAGTCCTAGCACCTATCATAAAATATTTACAATAAGAATACAAAAAATCTGAAGAGCTTTAACAATAAGGCTTTGCTATCTCCAGATGGAATCTCGAGCTTTCTCTGCAGAATAGGATTTAAGCAACATACCCGAATGTGCATGTCTTGGAAAAATGAGAGAATAGTCATTCTTATTAGTTGGAACTGTCCAGCAGTCAAATTTCCATAATGCTGTGAAAATAATGTGAGGCACCATCAGATAATAAAAAATTTTTAAGAAAAAGAATGATTTCAGCTCAAGATCTATCTCTAATTCATACGGAGTTTTTAAAATGGACATGTACAGCCCCCAACGTCAAGATTTTTCCTTGGATGCATGGTGAATTCATAATGTGAAGGTTAAACAACCAAACTAATAGTTAGCTATTCCTGGTTTGAAACTTAATTCACTAAAAGAAATGAAAAAAATTGGATGCTTTGATATTGAGTAACTATCATAGTCAAAGCACATGACTAAAAGCCTGCTGTGTTCTCCTACATCAAAATTTCCAAAATGTCCACTGCTTAGAGGCCCTTGCAATGTCTTGACATATGTTGACTGCAAAACTCACCTGCTTCAGAAGTCCATATACATTCTCAACTTGGCCCAAGACAGCTTCACTGTCCTTTACAAACTCATACATTGCATCCATATGGTTCAAAGTAATCAGCAAGATGTCCTGAGGCCTTGAGCATAAGCTAACCTAAACAGATAACAAATCCATGATAGCCAGCAAGTTTGATGATCAATACTCTGTACCATTGAGCTATTGAATTTACTTCTAGAAAAAGGCTAATCTAATTATATGCTGATTACCGTCATCTGATAGCCGTCAGTAAATGGAATGGAAAGATTAGAGGTGATGAGATGAGATGATGACAAAAGCATTAAACTATTTTGACTGATGATCAGTCCCACTTCTGTCACCAAATGCAAGAAAAGATTGCAAATTATTCTTTACCTGGTGCTTGAAAGCCATGGTCATCAAATCATACAGCTAGAAAAAAATATTGAAGTATGAGACCATATGATCGTTCCAGTACAAATATGATTTGAACAATCTATAAATTGAATCTTGTGGCAATCTTCTAGATCCTCCTATCTTTAAGTGATCACCAAGGTAGATAATTTCTTTACCAGCATTAAGACTACAGAAAACTCTGCACACTATGCATTAAGAACTATAAACTTTAAAATCCCCAATCAAAGCTCATCTGGCATCAACAAGGAAGAGTAAGATAATATAAAATATAGATTCTTGATATTTTCCAGGAAGAACATGTCATAAATTCACTGTCATGTTCTTAAACATCTTACGTTTTTCCCAAGAAATATGACCTTTTCTAAAATGCTCAAATGTCATGAGAGACATTAAGGAAGCAGACAGAATGCAAAGTGCATGTGGGAAAGCAGTAAACAAAATAATTACAATCTGCGACACAGTCTGGCTGAGCTCTTGAGCTCACATTGAAGAGCAGAACAAAGTCATTTGATGCAGTCACAAACAAGTAAGGATGCAGGGAAATATGCTACAAACTTAGAATTGTTATCTTATCCATGCTAGCTGAATTTAGTCTCATAACAGATTTAGTCACATGCAAGTAAGGACACAGGAAAATATTCTACAAACTTAGAAATGTTACCTTATCCATGCTAGCTGAATTTAGTCTCATAATAGACGCATGAGCAAGTTTGTCAAACACTGTTCTCATTGCCTTCTTGGAATAGGCATCTTGTGGCTTGAAAAGCTCATTCATAAATCGGCTGTTGAGCATTGTACCAACAATATCATGCATAACTGCAAAGCAAAATATTTTTTATTAGAAACCCTCAAATCACAGCAGAAAACATATTTCTACCAACAAATGATGGGATGATTCATGTCTGGATATTACAAGCATTCCTTTGATAAACTCTACAGAAGCTGATTTTGCAAACTTCAAGTCAGTTGACGTTCAGTTCATGGCAAAAATTGATTTACGATGATAAATGCTTATAGGAGACTAAAAGGGGAACTTCTGTCATAAACAATGGAGTTCTCCAGAAGTAGAAGGTCGATAGCCCCTTTCAAATCTACAAGAGGTTCAACCTTAAAGATATCTTATAATGATTCAATTGTCATTCATTTACAAGCGAAAAATTTAGCACCTTGAATATTGAGATTAACCACAGTAGCTCGATAGAGGCCCTTCCTGTAAGGTGAACTTCCTGGGCTACGACTCATATGAACTTGGTACAACCTACCTTTTCTTGACTTCTCTTTCGGTATATTCTGTGCACGCAGACGCTGATCTAAGATATACATCATTTCCCCACCAAGATTCAGGAAAAGGATTGGTAGTGTTTTCAAAGACATCTCTGCAACATGTACGGTCTATGTACCTAAAATTTGAGCTTGGAGCATTCAGGTATGTGGCCTAAGTAGCCTTAGTAGCACCTGCACTGTAAACAAATCAACAAGGGGAATGAGAACTAGTGACGTCAAGTCGCAAAATTTACTTGCCGCTTCTTCAAGTAAGGAATCAGTGGATGTCAGCATAAAACAGAGTCAAGCATGCTGCAACTCAATAAAAAGAATCCTGGTTTCGCATTTTGTGGTCAAGCGTCTAAATGTCAGCTAGCATTAGTAGCTAGCATTAGCACCAGAAGCTTGCTCGACTCACTCACTTCTTCTTCGTTCCCTTGGCCTATGCATGTCGGCCGTTGGGGCACTTTGATGAGTTCACTACATGTCTCCAATATTCTCGATCTTTCGAAGCCCTGAGGCAGTCAACTATGCTCCTGCCGCTCCAGTCTTTTATGTCATCGAACCAAGTTCTCTTCGGCCTTCCTCTACCTCACTCACACCTTTTCCAATTTTCACTACCTAATCCTCGAACTCTATCCCACACGTCGTCATTCATCCCAAGAACGTGCAATTTATGGAACATCTTGCCTTCTCTTCCTTTCCTAAATGCTACAGATTGTTCTCATTCAAATCTAATATCAATAAACTTGATCTTATTGCCCTCCCCTCTTAGCCTTTCACTTTCTTTTTGCCTCCATTGTTGGGCCTTTGTATGGGCCACCATGGCCTTTCCCAACATAACTCACTAAAGAAGCATCATTCCTTCAACTCACTCTTGTTAGAGTAGATAAGAGTGCATGCACATCGATTAGAGAGAAAAATCCTTTTTCTTAGCTTCAATTTTTGACGATTGAAAGAAAAAGACAAGCAATGCTACCGCACATATGAAAATAAATTATATTAAAACCCACGGAAATTATTTGCAAGAATCATCAAAGCTGGTTCACATTTATCCTTATACAATTATACTCGATTAAAAGAAAAAAGAATTTACCATCTTCTAATCACTCACTTCTACCATTTCCTATATGTTCGCAAATATCTACACGATTCAAGCTCTTTAAATGTTTCAGATAGTCTCTTCTTAAGCAACATTGACGTTTGGGGTAATGGGAATCCAAACCTCTTGCTCTTCATTTCAATAGCATCGTTCTGCTGTTGTTGAATCACTCCTATGGAGACTTTCCGGTCTTGGAACTGAGACACTCTTCTGCTTTGATTCATTGATTGTCTTCTTTTGGTAGCTTCATCGACGCTATTTTTTGAAGGGCCTCTATTTACGTGCAGTTGTGGCAGACTAATCTTCTGTCCCACTTCTGCATCTCTCCCTCCCTTGTACATTTTTCTGCCCATGGGCAACTGAGGTATTTTGACTACTGTGTTCCGGCGAAAAATGCTTTGCTTACGATCGACGTCTTTGTATAAATTGCTCTTGTTCTTTATGGTTCCATCTCTGACCAACGACGCGTCAATTTTTTTAAGCACTTTGATGTCTGTACGGCTAAGTCTTGGAAGCTTTACAGCATCGTCGAATCTGACATTGCTATCTGCATTCGTTTCCTGTTCTGTATTTATGAATGGAATCTCAATATCATGTGGGCATTGATCAGCTGATAGCGGGAAAGTGCCACTTCTTTGTCTTCTAGTTGGGTGCGGGGGTCGAACCGAAGTTGGCTCTGAGCCTAACTTGCATATAATTGAGTTCCATTTGCGATTTCCACTCGATTTTTTATTGTTTGTCTCTATGCTTGGATCCCATTGAACGCTATCCTTTTTCTTTTTAGTGGGTGAGTTCTTATTCGGCGCTTGCTCGAAGTTTTCAATCAAATCTTTGGCCTTTGGCCTGTTAATATCGTCACGGACCGACAGACTGTTTAATTTTTCACATGTATGGTCATCAGAAGCCCTGTTGTTGGCTACGATCTGCTTCGATCGTTTTGCACTGACGGTTTTCTCTCTTACTCCTCTGAATCGTATGCGCATCATCTTGAGTTGATTAAGCTTGCAAAAACTCTTCCTCTTTGCTTTCTGATATGCTATGCGGTCATTGAGTTCTCGGATTTTGCAAAGTTGCGCGTTTTCCAGCAGCTCTTCGTTGTTGCCATTGCCAAGGTAAGTCATGTTCCTCTCTGACATAGAAGAGGTGGAGGACTTACGAGATCCTTGGGAGAGCTCCCGAGCGTGCTCGAAGAACAGCAGCGAATTGAACACCTTTCGCTGAACAGTTCTGTTGGAAGCCTTGCTCTTTCGTCGCGGCGTCGGCACGTCCATGACACTCGGGATCTCTTTTTCTGTAAACAAATCTTATCAATGTCAGTCTTTGCTCCTTCTTTTCTCAAGGCAGGTGAGGGAAGTTTCTCTTCAGAGCCACGGAGCTTTGTTTGCTTGTGTTGAGAACATCAAGTAACGCTTCGATACATTTCTAGGCTCAGTTTCACTGTCCAAGCTGTGAAAATCATCCCCTGTCTATCTCATTCTTCCTCAGCTCTTCCTGTTTAAATCAGTATGTTTCACCGTCACCTAGCAATGAAGCAATTTTCTTTTGAATCCAGTTCGCGAGCAGCCTTTCGCTAATCCCAAAGGTGGCAGGTAATGAGCGCTGCCTTGTTAAATAGCAAATCTGCTAACAAGCTTCAATTCACACCCGTTCAGTGGAGGCACACAAAATTTATTCAAAGAAACACGTCTCCGTGCCTATTTTTGTTTCAAAAATGAGACAGTAGAGATTGGATCAATTGTCACCAATTCTTCAATCAAATACAGGATGCTTTTAATAGACTGCGAGAACTGGCGGACATACACAGCTGGCCATTTGCCATTCAATTTAATGCTATGTAACATCATAATATCAAATAGATATTAAGTGTTCTAGTTAGATACAGCATTTGTTGGAAAGTTTCAAACTCGAAGCAAACGCTGGGGAGCACCACGTCAGAGACGAACAATCCCTAGCCGCGGCACTGTGAGGCAGCATGGCCAGATCTTTCCTTTGCTGTAATTTATCCCCGTCTTTACGCCAGGTATTCATATATTGCTGGCTGGGTGGACAGAGAGCGGGCGGAGAGGCCCGTGCATGAGGCCTCCTTCAGACCAAAACATTCCTAATGCTCTAATCAACATACAAAGTATCTCTCCACTACAGTATAAAATACAAAAACGGTACAAAACAAATATGACGGAAGAATATAGAATCAAAAACGACTTACATTGATGTCGCTAAAAATTTGTAACCAGGGACAGATGTAGGCGCACCCTACCACACAATACCACGACCCAGGACAGCACCTCTTCGGAAAGGTGCTCCCAGAAGGTAAAATGACTATGGTGCCCAACTTTACTCGATGAACACTTCAAAGTGGCAAGCAATACCGCTTCGGTTAATTGCAGGCAAAACTTTGGTGACGAGATTTTAGTTACCTGAGCAAGGAAACTCTAATTGGATTGTTGTCATAATTGTTAATTATTTGATTATTAATTAATTATTAATTGTTAACTAATTGAATTCCTTCTTTGATTTTCTGGAATCGTCTGTCATACTTGCCTCTGATTGGTCCACGTCAATTGAAGCCTCCTCTTTTGTCTCGCTTTCACACGTGGGGTGTGTAGTTTGTACACACACGATCAAAATGGTGTCCAACGCAAGATTTGCCTGGGCCTTCTTCCTCCTTCTCAGTGCAGTATACTGCAAAGAAAAGGAAGATGATACCTGTAGAACTTATGCTGGAGGCCAGGTCTATCCACAGGAGGTGAAAACTGGTCATGACCATGCACTTCATTGGAGTAAAGCCTTGAGTAAGTGTGGAGACGCATGCCAAATAGGCCTATTTTGTCAATTAGTGCAACCTTGTGCAGCTAGGTATAATGCTGTATTTTTGCTAGTCATTAAAAATAGCGTGAATATGAGGCATTTTCAGAGTGCCCTTTTCGTTTCATGCAGAACAATTTCCTAAACATTTAAGCAAACGTGCAAACAGTTGGGAACAACTATTACCTCGTCCGAATGTTCCCAACAGTTCTCAATACAAACATTATGGATGAGGTTAGCAGCAGAACTCACCTCAGAGCAATCCACTTAGCTAGGAAGAAGATGAAAATCCCTGTATTTTCTTTCTACCGTGCAGAACAATATTAATTGGTGCATATTTTTGCATGTCTTTGTTGGCATTGAAATACTTTGATACATAGGGATTGATTTCCTTGCAGTTTCCCAACCAGCACCTAACTGGGAAGGTAAAGCAGTTGTTGATGGAGAATTCAAGGATCTTAAGCTTAGTGATTTCAAGGGTGAGTTTCCTAACATGCGTTTGTATTTATCAGGCTTTTTCATTTGTTTTAAGATAGACAGAATCATGATGAATGCATGTTTCATTTTGTTCAATTTTGTTTATACTTAAATTTGCCCTTCAACATATTAAAATGTATTGCTAGTAGTAGTACTAGTATTAGTAATACTACAAGTAGTATTAGCAGTAGTAGGAGTAGTAGTAGTAGTAGTAGTAGTAGTAGTAGTAGTAGTAGTAGTAGTAGTAGTAGTAGTAGTAGTAGTAGTAGTAGTAGTATTTTTTACAATATATGTATGGTACAATTAAGTGCATGTTAGACACTGTGGGGAAACAACAAGTTTCCAAACACAGTACTACAACTTAGATTGAAATTTGACACATTAAAGTCCACAAAATGACTTGAATATTTTTAGAGTTCCCATAATTGCAGCTTTCTGAGACAGCTGTAATATGTTTGTAGAATTTTCTTTAAAGAGGGTCTTAAAGTTCTTGATTGTAGAATCCAAGACCATTCCGGTAGCTCCTTTACAAGATTGTAGTAGAAGTAGTAGTTACTATTAAACATTACAGTATCCAGAGAGAATAGATGCTTCAGTACTTTTCACAACATCAAGAAATTACAAGTAACATGAAAGCTAGAGTCAATCTTATAATAAAATGTGTTCACAGCAGTCAACATAAGAATTTTCAATTTATTCTTAGCAGTAGTATATATATATATGTATATACTACATCTGGCAATCACACACCATCTTGACAACATCCAAACTGAGACACATGACATTAATGGGATTTTCTGTAATGCTTTACGAGTGTGCATCTTGGCTGGTTGATCAAAGCCGAGGCCTCATCAAAGCTTTTGAGCTATGGTGCGCTAGAAAGGTGCTCAACGTGGCATGGAGTGACCACGTCATAAATGAAGAAGTGCTGAGGCGTTTGAGAATGAAAAGAAGGCTGTATGGATTGGTGGTCAAACGTAAAATGGAATTTTTTGGTAACATTATTTGGCATGATTCCTTGGACAAGACGTTAATTGTTGGCATGGTGGACGGCACCAGAGGTTGTGGCAGACCTGCCAAACAATGGGCCGACGAGGTCAAGAGATGGGCCGGCGTCCAAACAATTAAAGCAGCAGTGGACGCCACCCAGGACCGAGAAAGATGGAGGCAGCTCCCGACTGAAGGACTAACGACAACAATATATACTTTGTTGACGGGTAGAGAGAAACTCTCTACCCACACCTCAACCTCTAAGTGTTGTTGTCCTGTGCCAGTGCCACCACTTCCTTTCAATCTCAACATCCCAATTCCTTTGTGTCAGTCCTCAGGGTTTCCGTTATTGTCGTCCTCGGCCTGCCAGGACATTAACAAAATAGGTTTACCATTGTAAATCTATTCAATGTATATTCTGATTTGTATAAATGCTTCCATGTGAAATGAAGTGAAAAATTATTCAAATTTTCAGTAGATGTGTCAAATATAATGTGGAAAATCACCTGTGAAAATGAATGTAAAGTTGTGTGATTCATTTTCTATCTGCATCATACAAGATGAATGGTAATTCTATGTTAACCATCGGCAACATCAAGCCACTTCCAAAAGCATTTTTCTAAATGCTATATTTTGTCATTTTTCAGGGAAGTACCTGGTCTTCTTCTTTTATCCTTTGGACTTGTAAGTAATTTCACCCAATTTCCTGCATTTTGAGGCCAATTTGATAATGTAGCTACAATGTGAAATTTCTAACTGCAAGAATTGAAAGCAGAATAATGAGTTCAAAGTTACTGGTCTTTGGAATGTTGTTTTGAAATTGTATTGAAAAGGTATCTGAGGGAGAGTGACTCGAGCCCTTTACAACTGCAGCCAAGTTTCACAACAAATGAGAAGAATTTTCACTGCTTCTTACAAATATTTGTATTATTGATTTTTTCTCTTTCAGTACATTTGTTTGCCCAACGGAAATAATTGCATTCAGTGATAGAATTGATGATTTCAAAAAACTGAACACTGAAGTTGTAGCCTGTTCTGTGGACTCAGTCTTCACCCATCTTGCTTGGTATGTGGCCTAACTTTTCTTTGCATTAGGCATGCTCAAAGATTTGACATAGGTGATGTAACTGATGACAAAGGGGAAACAAACGAGCACTGCTTGATTTTTTAGAGCTTATAGAGGACATAGTTACATGATCATTTCACATTGGCTGATGAGTGATTTGCAAAATGCTACAGGGGTGCTATAATTTTTTTTCCAACTGTATGGTTATAAATGTGAACATTTTCCAAGCGTCCCTTGCCTTTTTGTGATGAATCCATATTCGACTATTTTCAAATTTTGTGCAGGATCAACACCCCAAGAAAGCAAGGTGGTCTTGGAAAGATGAGAATCCCAATACTTGCTGATCTTACAAAACAAATTTCCAAAGATTACGGAGTACTGCTAGAAAATGAAGGTCACACTTTAAGGTAATTCAAGATTAGGATACTCACCTGCATTCAGCATATGTTGGGATTAAAGTCTTTGAAATCATACTTTTTTGAAGAAGGAAGTAGCATTTCACAAAATATGCAGTTTGCCGAACAGACATACATCATCGCATCACCTATGTAATTTGCCTCATCTTTATTATAATTTGATATTAGCTACACAGTGCATGTTGCAATCGGATAAACTACGCTGAGACACAATTTCCTCAGCATGAATCACAAAACTGAAATGATATGGTTTTTTTTCCAGAGGTCTTTTCATAATCGATGGTAATGGCATCCTTCGTCAAATAACAATGAATGACCTTCCTGTAAGTCAAAACTACCAGTTAACTTTTCATACGTTTTCTGTATCTACTTGTCATTTCATTTTTGTTCATGTAAAAAATATCATTACCAATTTCCTGCTTTTCTTGAGCTTTGTCATAGCATTTGTCACTTGATTTGCATGCTTTCTTGCAAAGGAATTTCTTTCTGCTGCATGTTAAAGGGCTTAGCATGCTCTAGCGAGCCTTAAAAATATGATTTATCATTATCATTATGTTCTGCTTTATCCCTAAATTTGATCTTTTGTTTCCATCAAAATCAATGGCTATTGCCCAGAACCTTTTCTAAATTTTCATTCCCAATACCAACTCTCCTTTTTTTGTCTATTTGTAGACTAGTGTGGTCATTTGAAATAGTTTATGCAATTTTTTTAGGTTGGAAGATCTGTTGATGAAACTCTAAGGCTAGTCCAAGCATTCCAGTACACAGATAAACATGGAGAAGGTATATTATCTTGTGAAGGCCAATTTGTTGTTGTTGTTTCTATGTGAAGTACTGAAATGGCCATATCTCTTATGCCATATAATAGGCTTCGTGTTCAGTAGCCATACTTTTTGATGCACGGAAATTTTAGTACCTATTTTCATCTCATTTTGCTGGTATGCAAGTTTTGTGAATAATTGTTGCCTCTGATTTTTAGTTTGCCCAGCGGGATGGAAACCTGGTGCAGATACAGTAAGTCTATTAAAAAATCATATTGTAAATTGATTGAACTAAAGGGCCTTGTATGAATGAATGACAATTGCCTCCTTGCTTGCCTGAATTGTACAAATTATCATCTTTCAAATCCAAGATGACTTAACTTGATCTGATCTTCCTGTCTCTGCCTTTCGCTTTCTTCTTTCTTCCTTGGTTGGGGCTTTGTATAGGTCGACGTGGCCTTTCCTCGACATGATTTATTGGAAAAATACAATTGTCATTTGCAAATTACTTTCTTTACACAGTCTTTGTGTATTCCATGGTTTGCTGCTAGGGTTTCTTTATTTCATTGCACAACGATGTATTAATAGTAGAGAAGTACATGAAACAAAAAGTAAGCAAAATATGACCCAACTCTACAGATGACCTTCCAAAGCTAAGATTATTGGCAAAATGCAGAAAAATTTTGAGTACATTTGGACAACATACTTATGATGCTGCTAGAGAAGAAAAACTTATAGTTTTTCTTTGCGGGGATAGTTATCATTTTTATTCATATATCTTTCAAGCTTCTTATGTTTGGTGCCCCTTTTGGCCACTCTCATTTTTGGGTAGCACCCAGTCCTTGCATAACCTTTGTGCAACTAATTGGCAGTCAGTTTAATACTCATGTGATGCCAGATTTTCCCAGCATGGGACGTGTGTGCAGTTTGTTTACTCTCAATGACAGCTTCAGTCTTGCCTGTGTTTTGTATCCAACTTATACATTGTCTGAAATTTTACCACAACTTTGCCTATGTATTTTGTTGCTGTTTTGTATCACACACTTAACCTTGTGTACTCTTCTCTAGATTGTCCCAGATCCAAAAGAGAAACTCAACTATTTTACAAAGCAAAAAGAAGAAATGTGAACGCACCATTTTCGACACTTCTTTTCTTGATAGTTTCCTTTGCTTTAGATTTATTCTAAAAATTGTTCATTCTCTCATGCATGCTATTAAGTATGTGATGCACAGGCGTAAGAATTTTGAAATTTGTTTGTCTTCCTCATGTTTCCTGCCATTTAGCAATAATCTCAATGTGTTACACATTTTATGACTTTGAAATTGCTAAGTTGGTTTGCATTCAATTGAATGCTCCTTCGCTTGCATGCCAAATTGCAGACAGGCATGTGACATTCCCAGGTACCAAGAACTTATTAAGAAGTCAGAGCCCTGCAAGAGCAGCTCCCATCTAACAATACGTTGCTGTAATGTATACATATGCTATGCAAGAGACAAATACATATGCTTTCATTCTTGAATTGGTGTAAATTATGCAAAACTATTGGGCAATATTCTGGAAAAGTCTTTTTTGAGCTTGATATGATGGTCAGTTCTAAGGTATTTCTTGTTAATTGAAGAGGGTTGGAAGCATCATTTAAGTGGGGTAAAACCCGGCTGATGAGAAAGGGACACTGAAATGGGGCATTTTCGATTGCGTTTGCGGCCTCACTTCCCTGTCTGCCTCGCATGCAGCCTAGATTTATTTCCCAGTGTCCCACGCGTCCTTCCCCACCAAGTAGATCATCATGGCGGCTGTGAGGAGTTCTTTTGGAGTTGCCAGACAAATTGGCGTGAGTATTGCACCTTCTATATAAGCTAATGTGAATCAGATGAGGCCTGCGATCTAAGAAGTATCATTTTCAGGAAGCCTAGAGGATTTTATGACCACATCTTTGGAAGTGGAGACGACAGGACTTTGTCCGTAGGGGCCTACTTAGTTGACTAAAAAGTGAAGCAACTTGTTTTTTCTCGCTCTCATCTGCTCTCCTTTACATTTTCTCTTTTTGGCGCATCAGTATGTTAGATTTTTACTCATCCAGGATTTTTCCTATTCGTTGGGAGTAGCTGTTGTAGTTGCATTTCTCTTTAACACCGTGCTCCTTGACGGTTGCAGGCAAGGCAGTTCAGTGTCAGTGTTGCAGCGAGGGATGAGCTGGTAAAGCCCCCCATGCAAATCCATGGAATTGAAGGACGTTATGCCCATGCACTGTACTCAGCAGCTGCAAAAAAGAAGTCTTTAGAAAAAGTTGAGACTGATGTCAACAAAATGAAGGTAAATAGCAATTTCAACTAAACTCACCTATGTCGAAAACAGATTTGTCCTCTTGTTCATTTCCCCTTTTAGATGCTTGCTTTCGATATTTTCTGTTGTGCGAATGGAGGGTCAGCACTTTGTTTGTGTTCTCATTTGAATGTTGCGTATCGTGATTGGTCACATGGTTTTTGTTTCATGTTTTTGTTTGTTCTTTTTTAAACTATCGTTGTGCATTCTCTAGGGACTTTATTTGGGTGAATATTTTTCACGCTGTCCTGTGTGCCCAGCTGTGAGCGCAAGGAGCGAATTTGTACTGAGAATTAGTTTCATTGAAAATATCATTTTGAAAATATGATTACATTTTTAACACCCAAAAAAAAGTTTTTATTTGTGACATATTCAATGTGTATGCATTTGCTTATTTCTTGCCAGGATTTGATAAATAAAGACAAGCTTCTCAATGCTTTTATTTGTGATCCAGTTATTAACAAAAGTCACAAGCAAAGTAAGTCAGACTTTATAAATTTAAGATTCATTTCATCTGTCTATGAAAGTATAAACATCTACTGTTATTGCCATCTGTAGAACGACAATCATATTTTTTTAGTAAATTATGTTGAGGAAAGGCCACAGGGACCTATACAAGGCCCCAACAATGGAAGAAAGAAGATTGTGCAAAGAAGGCGTATTTTTATGTATACTGATAGATCCACAGGAATGTAATGAAGTGAACGCACAAATGCATGAATTTTGTAGCTATTTTATTGATTCATTTCAATTTATTTTTCTCTGACAATTATCACTATGTTCCTTTTCTCTTATTTTCAGATGTTTTAGAAAAGGCATTGAAAGAAAAGAATTTTGATGGTCTTATGATCAACATGTTTAGTATGTATTAATGAAAAGTATTTTTATGATTTTTTATGTATTCTGATTGAGATGTAAATATGTGAATATGTGTGGTTTTTGAAAATTGGTAAAATGTATACATGTGTATGCATATATATCCCTATATAGCACATACATACAACACAGCGTACAACAGCATACATACATAAAACACAGCATACAACCTAAATAGACACATACATACAACAGTGCTATATCCCTATATTTGCTATAAATGCTTATATATACCCAAATTTATCGGTGAAAGGATGACTTTTGAAAATAGGCTGACCTTGAAAATAGATTGAAAAATTGCCATCAATATTTGCAGTTTATGCCTGTTTCAGTGTTTGGTCGGCTGTATAATGCAAGACCCTTTCAAATGCAAAATACATCATGAGTAATTATAAATCTCAGATTGTTAGTAAACATGTTCAGATAGCATTTGTCACAACTAAAATATTACAAGTTATTGTCATCTTTTCCGTGGGTTAGGATTTCTCTCTAAGCCATGGAAATAAGCTGATTGGAAAATAGGCCAAAAGTATTTTGGAAAAAGATTGAATAAGTTGCAGCTTCTCTTTAAGAAATTGCATTGCATATTCATGTACGGGGAGATTTTGCAAGTAGATTACAGTTTTATATGCAAGGTGCATTCCAAATGAGTACCTTCCTAATGGCATGTCACATCAACAGTGCTTTATGTTGATGACAATTCTGCTTGATGCAGTCAAGAATAGATAACTATTTACATATATTTTAAGCAGCATTTTCGATTGTTTTTATTTTTCTCTAAAGGAGAGGGTCCCCACCCTGCTCCCACAATGCCCTGAGAATGCAGTGCTGCATTGGTTGGGGACGGACAGAAGTCTGCTACCTCAAATATCTGGGACGATCTCCAACACCCACCCATGGACCCGTCAAGATTCCTGCAGCTTTGGTGTCAAATTGTAAAATAAAATCTTGCTAAATGCAAATAAAATAAATCTATCTTTTCTATTTGTTATCTAACATTTAAACTTTTCTGACGATGAGCATGACAGCAAACGACAACAAACAATTCCACTGCGCTGAGCAATTTTGCAGTTATTCCCATGTACATGTAGGAATCCATGCTTTTGGTGTCTTATTCATGTCATGTTATTTTCATTTTTAGGTACATTAGCCGAAAACAGCCGTTTGAGTAAAACAGCAGGCATTCTGAGTGCTTTCTCTAAACTAATGAGTTCACACAGAGGAGAAGTTTCTTGCACCATCACAACTGCCAAGGTGATTAGTCTCAACGATAATCTATTACATGGATTGTGCTTGTATCTCAGAAATTCCAATGTTATTGTGACATGTGTGAGCATAGAAGTTTGCTATAAGATGTGTATGGACCAAAGTGTGAAGTCCTCTATGATTGCTTGTCCGTCGAATAGTGAATGACAAAGACCTTTGCCAAAGTGCTTATCTTTTCAAATATCGTGCAACCCATTCCTCCTTTTACATTTGCACGTTGTCTTCATTTTTGGAAACTGCATTTATCCTTTGTATAATTACAGACAGATTTGTTATTATTTATGTTTGTATTAGCACATTCTTCTAATCTTATTGCTGTCTGTTATCATCTCTCTCTTGGGACTCAAGGCTCTTTAGTTGTTATTCCTCAGGATCTTTAAGAGCAAGCTTGCTTTCTCTTAATGCTTGTAGAAGTCAAATTTTCATCAACAGAAGTCAACTGTGTTTTCCGAGATTTCTTCCCAGTATTTGAAGATGTCAGACCACTGAGGTGCTATGTTTATCGTGCAGTGTCCTGCTCCTTCCTCTCCATGTGGCCACTCATATTGGTTCCTATTATTTGAATTAGAGAGAGCTGATCACTTTCCTCAATCCATGTGGTGAAAGCAAAAGTTGGAAAATGTCAATTGACTAACTGACCTTTGATTAAACCCCTTTCCTCTGAGCTATCTTCACACCAAAGTTGAGTATCCCAGTGAAACTGTCTCAGGCAGTTAATTTAATGCTGTGCAAAATTTTTTCAAGGCGATTGACTCAGCACAGCTGAAAGATCTCTCATCTGCGCTTGGAGGATTCATTAAAAAGAGTGAATCATTGAAAGTTGAAACTAAGGTATTTATTTTGCTTTGTTTGTGGTCATGAACCATTCAATTTATCAGTTTATTATTAATTCAATTTATTTATCAGTACCTATTATATTCATTCCATCTTCAATAACAGATGATATTCCGATCAACCTCATCTGTTATAGTCATGTAGTCTTTTGTATTGAAGTGATAGTGACCAGTCGTATTATTTTAATCAGCATAAACTAGTCATCACCAGCATATTTTCATCTTATCAACATTTTTTCAGTCTTATCATTATTTTGTTATTGTTTTAACTAACAATTGAAAAATTCCAAGCTTTCAGTCAATTTGATTCTTCAGCAACCTGAAAAAATTCTCAAAATCTCCATCAATCTCTTTAAATTTATGTTTCTCTTATGATTTCTTGTACGTATTTTCTACAGCAGCAGCTGCTGCCTAAAGAAATTATCTTTCTTCTTTGTTATTCACCATCAATGGCAAAGGCAGCTCAAAGCCAGCTTCATATAAATTATACTTCCCTAGAGTAGTTTTTGTAGCCTCATCTCTGGTATTTGCTCTCAAATTGTAGAGTGTTATGCTATTTTCTTTACCTTTAGCTTTCATACCGACCTCGGCACTGTTGCCATCATCAACCAATACTTGCTCTAGGCAATGATCAGTATTGTATTTTCATGTTTTCAGACGGATGCAAGCTTACTTGGTGGCATGGTAGTTGATATTGGAGAGTATCACATCGACATGTCCATTGCAAGTAAAATTAAAAGAATTACCAATAATCTTCGCAGTGATTTATAAATTTATGACATTGTTATTTCTTTGCAACAATTGCTTGTTGAGGGTGATCCTTAGATTTTGTCATGACTGTTTGGATTAAAACTAACATGATTTTGAAACCTGTATGCTAGCTACCAATGTATCATGCCATATCGTATTGTCCTTGATGAGAGTTTTTTCGCGTCCTTCGTTGGTTTCTGCTTGGGAATTTTTTCTTATGACTACTCTAAACCAAAATAGATGATCGAAAATGTCACATCCAATGATATCTGAAAAGGGCTGACAGGCATTTAGGACAACTCTGACATGCGTCATGGAGGCCGACCAGTGTATGACAAAAGCCGCATGGTGCCTGTGGTAATGAACAGTATTGAATTGTGTTTCAGGAGCTGGCGTAGGTGGGATTTTGTTTCCAAACTTTGCTGTATTGTATATAGTCTGATGTTGCCAATGACGTTGGGATAGCTGAGTGGTAAGGTCCTTGCTCATTGATCCTACAGTCAGTGGTTCGAATCCACCTCCAGCCTGACTTCAGCACAGAGTAAGAAGCAGTGCTAGCTTTCTAATTCCTGCGCAGGAGAACGTGAGAACGTTGCGTTCACATCGAAAGGATGGATTAAGACACTGCTCGATAGGCATTGCTTCTCACGGTCCGAATAGTTACCTTCAGGTGCTGGGTTGAGAGCATGGAGAAATCTTGCAAAGGCAAGTGTCATTACTAGAGTAATGGGCATTTAACTAGCGTATTGTTGGAAATGTTCAACGCTGAATACAGACGTAACTCCGCTGAAAATGCGACTGTGTATACAAGAATGCGAAAACAGCTGTTTCAACGAGTTAATTTGTGTTTATGACTGATAGGTTATGTCATAGCTCTGAATTACTCAAACAATAATCTTTAACAGTTTTACGAATTAGGCCTTTGCGAGACTTCGAGCTTGCCTCGTCCTAATAAGTGGAAGTAAACTAGGATTCAAATATTTTAAAAAAGACGACGATGACGTTTGCTCTAAATTATTGATTGTAATCAAGATGCCAGACAAAAAGCTGTTTTACCGAAATGACCATCCCCTTAACTTTGCTGATATACAAGCTATATACGATTTCACAGAATAGTTGTATTTTCTTTCTTATTGACAAGTAGTCGAAGTATTTCTTTGGCAGTTTTTTTATGATCCTCTCGCAAAGAGGCGTGCGAGACTTGCTTAACCAAGACGAATCCATGCAACGCTTTTGGGTATTTCTCCGTTATTGGGGTCCTGCAACTAGTAATGGTTTAGGATTTCATATGCGAATTAAATGGAACGACTTTACTACACATCTCTATGTGATGAATTCTCGTAGTTTTTCGTTGCTGAACATCCTAATAACTTCTTCGGTGTTAGGATAGCTCAGTGGTAAGATTCTTCCTCATTGATACTATGGTCAACGGTTCGAATCCACCCTCGGCAAAACTTTCACTCAGCGCGAGGAAAGTCGCCATTTCGCTGTAATTCCAGGCGTTGGAATCACGAGTGCGGTCACATTAAGGAAAAGACCTGGACATTGCTTGATAAGCAAGAAACGTCTCAGTGTCCATTAACAATGTATTAAAAAATCTCCCTTCTAGTCGGACAGTCCTTTGGTGTCCGATATAAGGTTGCAAATTTACGTGACCCTCAGTGTACCGCTGAAGTACCTAAAGCTATTACTAGTAGCAGTTAGATTCTCAAGAAATTTTAGGACATAAGACGTTAAGTTTATAATTTCAACCAGCAAGGAATTATAATCAAGGACAAGATTCATTAAAGCTAAGTAAGTAAAGGAGAGTAAAACTAATGATGAAAGTGCAATAACTAAATTAAATGGGAGTAGAATGCCAAAGTGGAACAATAATTTCAATTGAATTTTTGTAAATGAAACGAATCGGCTGGGAAAGGATCTTGCATCACTGCTAATCCATATGTAACAGGAAACTCGTACTCCTATAACCTCGTCTCAATGTCGTCTCGTATTCATGTGGTCATCTGTCAATCATCATCTTCTGTTAGGGTATAAATGTATTGCTTATTTTGTAAAGGGAGTTTTCAGAGAATTTTTTCAAGAGTTGTATTCAAAATGCCATGAAAACGAGTTAGGACACAATTAATTGGATGATCTCTATCGTCACGACCTCCTCATAAAATACGAGTCATGGTTGCTCAAACACCATTGCACATAGACGCCCGGGGGGGTCAAGTCCGCTTCGCAACGTTGTTAGTTCCATACAGTACAGTTCTTAGGAAAGTCAAGTTTTAAATGATTCGGACAAGTGCGAAGGTTATTTTCGCACTGTTTGTTGAGAGACGGGTCACACCCACCGCTTTTTCTTTATCCTTAAGACCACAGTTTCGGGGAGCCATGTTAAGAAACTTCATTCTTGGACGCAGGTCTCGGCCACTGTCCGACGTTTCATGCTCTGACCAGTGTTGCACAAAAAGGGCTTCTGCACGACCAAATCATTTTTACGGCTTTCCCGTGCATTATTGAATTTGTAAACAGCCAATGTTCCACATCTTGATTGGACGATTAACGTTGGGATGATGGAAGCATTATCTAATGAAAACTTAACACACAAAAATTGAAAAAATTGTAGGGTAAATTCTAGCTGCTTCCTTTTTCCCATTTGCAAGTGCATCTATTATCCTTTGCCGAGTTTGTGCGAAGAGCGCGCCTTAATTGCAATCGATTGTGCTTATATATGTAAATGTGTGTGTGTATGAAGACAGCTGCACCACCGAAATATACATGACTCGCTTTCAGGCATCGATTTTCGTCCATCTTTCGCGTTGATGTAATCATTTTTCTTTTATATACCGCTGACAATTCAAACTAAACTAATAAAATACAATATTATGTATCGTCCATAGCAGGAATATACATGACGTAATCTGGTTCTAGCTGTGAACGACACTTGACAATTCCTTTAACAATAATCAGAAGGAAGAAAAGAAAGACAAATACGAAACAAGAACAAAAATTTAAGCTCTCTGTGGACCATGACACCGACCCCTCCTTGACATGAGCAATCCAGGCAGGTGAGTCGATCTGAAAGAAATTCTACACCCGTGCTAAGTTGGTTGAGATCTGGGTTTTCAACGGGTATGCCATGACCTAAAAGAGCTCACTGCAAACCCAATCCATACCATCGTCATAATCATCTTTGATAAAAATTGCCATCAACATGTGCTCTTTATTGCTAATATAAACATATATAAATACATAAGTGATTAAATGCGTAAGTTGAAGTATTCTTAAAGTTAATAGAAATTTCGTGCAATAAGATTTTCTGATGAAAGTAGTCAACTTTGTTATCAAAATCATGAATAGCGCAGTGTTTGGGTGATGCATTTGTACGCAACATTGAAATATACACCGTGAAAAAATTTTTTCATTATTATCGTTATTATTATTATTATTACAGGACCCTAATGATAACAGCATGCTTGACATGCTGATAAGTTATTCCTGTATACAAATTCGTATATTGCTATTGTCATTATTATTTTTTGTTAACTTGTCAATAGGTTCCCTTGGAATCCTTGGACAATCGTACGATTCGTTCATTTAGATGTGTAGTAATCTAACCATTGACAAAGCACATACTAACTGCAGAATTACTACATTAACGACTATAATCATTCGCACAACTTACTACATATTCTGCATGCGCCTATTGTTCGCGCATCAGCTGCAGCAACAGTGCCTTATTATTTCTTTCGTCCTTGTTTTACACGCTAGTTGTCATGGCATATTATGTCATCGAAATAGCAATGATACATGTATTCAAAGAGGAGGCCCAATTCGCTTGAAAGTGGTTTTCATGGGGGTCCTCTAAGGTCATGCCTCGTTTCTTGTTTGTCTTTCTTGCTCTTGGTGCGAAGAAGTTGGCATAACGTTTAGAGTACATCTATGTACTGGCTGTCCTAGGTTCCGTTAAGCGCTCTTGCCGGCTTCTGGGTGGCATCTTTCTATCCATGCGCTGCAGTAAAATGGTTACCTGGCGATAAAGCGGAGGCTTAGTGAGGCAGGGAAAGGAACTTGCTACCCAACCATAGAACGCCATGGGCCAGGATGTTACTTCTCTGACAAGCTGCATCGGTTGCATCGATCGAGGATGGGACTGTATTAAATAACTTAACTTTATAAATAACTTTTAGCTTTAATGGGCCTTTATTAGTGGTGCCGTGGCGTAGCGGTTAAGCATGCTGACTCACAACGCAAGGGTTGTCAGTTCGATTCCTTCATATGTCACTTTTAAAAGCTTCATTGGTAAAGAAAGCATCGGGAAGCCACCTCATGAATTCCACTTCCCTAGAAAAAACGCAGAGCCGTGTCTCTGGTTTCTGCTACGCTCGAAATCCAGTACGCAACGCATGTGTCCAGCCACTGTGGGTCCAAACCCGTAGAGATGTGGAGGGCGGCGACAGGAAGTTTGTACGGCAGTAGCTGGAGCAGCCCCCTCCCATACCAAGGTTTTTAGACGCGGGTGTAGATAGATGCACGTTCTCGCCCGGCGTTATTAAACCGGGAGAAGAAGAAACCTGTTGATTTATCATCTGCGGAGGAGAATTGGTGTTCAATATGCATTAGTCCTGCTGATTACGTGCAATGAAGTTTTGAATTCTCTCGCACAATAGGGAAGAAGACAATTAACGGACAATTTACATAACAAATCGGGTGTTTTGCGTGGCATCGAGCTTTCAGTGTGAGAACGGGCTTATTGAAAGCATGCGGAATTCAGAGTAATCTCCATTGAAATCCGGCATTTGATCTGCTACTAGATCAAGCGTATCGCTGGATGAGTGTTATGTATATGACATGAAAACGCCGTAGTATCCTTGCTGCCGCAGAAATCGTTGCATCCATGGTGTTGCGTTGTTTTTTTTGTGGTTTACCATTGCTGTTGCGGTGTTGCGTCGTTATTCTGTGTCTAGCCATTCTTGTTGCAGTGCGACGTCGCTGCTTATTGGTATATCATTGCTTTTTTTCATCGAGTCTTTCCCTCAAATGTGCTTTGAGGGAAAGTGGTTGCAGAATTGGTTACGAGCCGACAAAAATGAGTCGAGATCACTTTTGGCGGTCGATGTCCAGGGACACCAACGTGGAGGTTTCTGCATATGATTGCTGTTGCTGTCCTTATGAGAGCCGTGTCATGCAAATGTAGCATAGCCGTGGTTGCGAAGAATAAATTATGAAGCTCTTAATAATTGGTGTTTGTTTTTGCATTTTGGGGAGGAAGGCAATTTGTCAACGTGAGTAAACATTTTACCTGTCGATTTACTATTTAAAAAGATTCCTTCGCATCTATCATTGATTTGTCAACTCGGCCTTCCTATAAGGAAAATTTGCTCCATTTGTTCAAACAAAATCTTGGAATCCTTTTAGATTTCTTCATTTTCCTGTTACCAACTCAATCTGAATCATATCTCGACTCCATATCATCATGAATTCTATTGTTTGCAAGCATGTTATTGAATGGACCCCCTACCCCCACTCCCATCTCGTATTCAGTGATTTGGTGACATGTAGTTATGTTGTCAATGGAAACGTTAAATTCCACCACATTCTGTCTATTCATTCTGCCTAGCTAGAGGTCGCATTATAAGGTGGGTTCTCGATCACAAGCTGTAAGAACTTCTCCATGGATGTACTATTTTGTTGGCTTCGATCAGCTTTGTAGCTATCTCCTCGCCAACTTTAATTGATTGAGTAGATTGTAACCATCATAATGATTTTAGGAGCTTATATGCAAGCAGAAAGAACTCTATGGTTCAAGGATAGCTCACAGACTCCATGGTCAGTGGTTCAAGCCCTGCCCAAAGTTTGAATTTCACTTAGAGTCAGGGGAATTGTTAGCTCGCTGTAATTCCGAGCACGGGAACCACCAGATTTAGTAATGTCTCGAGGACAGACCAGAACACCGCTTGATAAACATACCTTCCTGGTGTCCTAAAATCTACACTATGATTTCACGAATCATGGGAATCTTGACATGACTTCACGTTTTGAGAGCGGGTCTGAAAATTGCTCCATCAGCATAACTTCTCAGTGTCCTGAAATCCGCCTTACGATTCATAAATCAAAGGAATCTTGAAAACACGTCACATTATAAGAAAGGATTAGTACACTGCCTGATAAGCATAGCTTCTCAGTGTCCTAAAATTTTTATTCGGATGCTAGATAAAAAGCTTAAAAGGGAACTGAAAAGATGCCGATTGGTCGAATTACCCTCGCTAACGTCAGAAGTTGTTTACGTCTCTGGACTGGCAACGCCCTTTACGTCATCCCCCAGTTGGTATGTTTCAAAGGCTACTTCTCGTCTAAGGTCACCGTTTACTGCTAGCATGTGACTGTTAGAGTCGCTTAGGTTACTTCAGTGGAATTGAATTGCATCCTTATGAACGGAAGACTTTCCTTAGTTGTTCAAATTCAATTCTGCCGATACTGCTGGTACTACCACTTCGCAACTTTGAGAACAGGATTTATTTACAGTCAGTAATAGCTATGAACACATTTTGATTGTGTTGCAGCAGAATTAAGAAGGAACTCTCTGAGCATCTTAACCAACTTGAAGAGGGCCCCGTTTTCTTATTCGGTACTACATGTCTCTGAAAAATGTTTAACGCAAAAGGTTCGCATGATGGTGTGAGGGTAGTTTTTTAAATCCTTCTAAATGAAAATTTCGAAGATGAATTTTTATTTCACTTGATAATTCATTTCATTCCTTGGCCCCAAGATATTGAATGGAGTCTAAATATAGTGTATTCGGTTGCCGATCCTGAAAGCTAGCGACTGCAGCATCTCCAATCTAAACCAGATTTCTTTGCTAGGCGGAAAACGTACAGCGACAAAACTAAAAGAATCACTCATACCAAAAGGCTGATAAGCTCACCCTAAATGCATAAATCATCTTCGTTCTAGAATGTGGCGACCCAAATGTGATAGACTTGTCAAACGGAGAATTGGATTTGCAGTTTTTTATCAAGCTCCGAAGTCACCTCAGAGGAGGATGCAGCAGAACGATCGAAGAGAGTTACGGCATGATGCGCTTAGAGTCGTTCTTATACGCACTGGATCAGGTGAATGCTAACTCCAGCCTGCTTTTTGGACACAAATTAGGAGCAGTCATTCACGACTCCTGTAAAAATCCCAACAAGGAGTTGATTTGCTCAGTCGGATTGTACGATTCAATCATAGGCCTTGTCGGCCCAGAGCGCTCAGACCCAGTCAATATCGGCTCCGTCATATATTCTAGTTTTTACCCCAAGTTCCCTATGGTGACATACGGTGGAACAAGTGACTCTCTACAAGACAAAGAGCAGTATCCAAATCTGTTCCAAACGGTGCCAAGTGATACGCACATGGTTGATGCCCTTTCTGATATTGCCTCTTTCTATAACTGGACGTTCATTGGCGTGCTATATTCGTTTGAGAACATGGGAAATGGGATCAACGAGTTAAGATCGGCAGCTTCTAAGAAAGGAATTTGCATCAAGTTTTCAATAGCCATGAAGAAGACTCTCAACGATGCATTTTTTCAAAGCGCTTTGAAACCTCTGCAGAGAGAGAAGGACATCAAAGTTGTATTTCTCCTCCTGAGTGACGTTGAAGCGCAGGCATTCTTATTGTATGCATCTAAGCGGCAGTCAGATTTTTCTCGTTTGCAATTTGTTTGCAGTCAGCATCTGGGAACGAAACTTTCCGTCCTACCAGGCAACAAATCGATTGACGTCGGTCTTATCACCTTGGAAGTTGAGTCGGCTCATGTGCCAGACTTTGAAAAGTACTTTTTGTCGTTGCGACCAGCAACCAACAGTAGAAACCCTTCCTTTGGAAGGTATTGGGAACAGGTCTTTAACTGCAGTTTGAATCTGAATGCAACTGGAGGAACTACTCGCTGTAAGGGAAACGAAACGTTAAAAGAAGGAAGAGGTTACTTTTCGAATGCACCCGTGATTCCAATTATCGATGCTGTCTTTGCTTATGCCCATGCAGTCAGTTTATCGTTGCAAGATAGATGCTCACATCTTGGCGAACCTTCCAGGAAAGATTGTCTAGCTAACAAAAGCAGTATTGAAATGAACATTAATGGATCATATTTGCAAGAAATGGTAATAGCAAAGTTACCGACTGTGAACTTTACTTTTCCAATCGGCCACCGTTTTGAATTTGACTCGTATCGGCGGCAGAAACTCAACTACAGCATTTACAATACACAAGCCGATGGCAATGGGGTTAGATTTGTGAATGTCGGCACGTGGCGAAATATCAAATCAAAGGAAGCTCCTCGTTTCAGTTACAAAGATAGGTTAACCGTTAATACATCGTTAGTGAGATGGAGGCTAAACTCGACTCCTTTAGCAACGTGTGGCAAACAGTGCAGCGTTTCAGAAACAAGGTTATATGACCGCGTGTTCCCTTGCTGTTGGAGCTGCATCCCATGTCAAACGAATGCCATCATTGTGAACAACACGTGCATAGCGTGTCGAGCATGGACCAAAAAAGACGCAGCCGGCAGAAAATGTATTACGATGCCTGTTACAGTTATAGATACTTCGTCAGCGTTCCCCATTCTGGTTATTGTACTTGTGACTTGTTGGTCAGTTGTCGTCCTTCTGATTCTGGCTATCTACATGCGACATTTCAACTCTCAGCCGATCAAAGCAACGAGCCGGGAACTGTCTTTGGTATCTCTTATGGGTCTCCTCGCCATGTTCTGTACCCCGTTGGCATTTTTGGCCAGGCCGTCTTCAGTTGTCTGCAATTTACAACAGTGTTTGTTTGGAACCAGTTTAACATTGTGCAGCGTGCCTTTATTTCTTAAGGCGTTGGTGTTGTTCAGAGTTGTGAGAAAAGCCAAGAAATCAGTGACTTCTCCACGGCTCTCCAACAAACGTTCCCAGTTTCTCATATGTGCTGGCCTAATTTTTATTCAAATACTGCTTAGCGCTCTTTGGCTGCAGGGCAACCCTGGAATTGTGCAGAAATACATTTCGACGGACAAATCCTATGTAATCACCCATTGCAAATACGAGATCTTCAGCCTCGTTGTCAATTTTATCTACCCTTGCATCATAATGGGTTTGGCGACAGTTTTTGCACTGCGCACTGCAGCAAAAAACCTACCAGCAACCGTGTTCGAGGGAAAACGTATTGCTCTTACATCAGCACTCACGTGCTTTATAATATTTCTATATTTGGTATCATTCACTGTTTATGTCAACAATAAGAACAGCTTTATACAGGAGTACTCCATCAGTCTGACTTACCTCATCATCGGAGCAGTGAACGTTTCATGTGTATTTTTCCCGAGAATCGCGCTCGTTTTCAAACCTGCACCAGAAGTCTTACAGCCGCGTCCTTTTCCTATTATCGGTAATTACGTTGAGGATACACCCCAGTCGATGCCAGCACAGAAAGAGAATCGGTTGAGAATATTCGAACAGAGCAAAGACGAGCCTAGTCCAGTGCCAGACAACTCTTTTGACATCGGCTCAGACGTTATTAGTGTAAAGCCTGCTCATCCTTTGTCTAAGTGAAGCATCAATCAGATTCGAGAAACATGCCCGGGTAGTTGACTTCGAATCAGTGGGTGAAGTCCGAAACCTACTGGAGCAAGCTTACCTCCTATTTGTCATTGATGAAGATTTCAAGATGCTTACTCAGATCTAAAGAAGATAAGTCGCCGAGCCATGTTGCGCCTGCTAATTTTTTAATCATTCACCTGATCGTCTGTCAGTGGGAAGATTCTTGCGCATTGATCTCATCGTCATTGGTTCGAATCCACCCTCAGCTAAACATTCACCTCGAATGAGGAGAGTCGCCAGCTTTCTGTAATTCCAGGTGTAGGGATGACGAGGCGTGGTCACATCGAGAGGAGTGAACTGGACATTGCTCGCTAAGCAAAAAGCTTCTCAGTGTCAAAATGTCAACCTTTGACACCTAGATAGAATCATGTGTATAAACAAAGAAAGAAACCTGAATAGCGATACTTTTGCACCGTTCACAAACCACGCTTACTTTTTGCACGGCATTTTACAGTAGCTGCTCATCTTTTGCCGTTACGGTGCAGTTATCTTTAAAATATTCTTAGAAGCTAGTAGGCCAATTTTCGATATATCTAAAGGCTTCTTCTTTTTGGCATCCAGCTTCTCGTATCTTTTTCGTCATGTCACGGTCTGAAAGGCGCATTTTTCAGAGAAATTCTTAAAAACTGATAGAATACCCAAGCCACAAGCAAGAAAACTACTTTACACGTCGAAGGAATTTGACGGAAAATCCATACAAAGTTATTGGATTATAAAATATTACTAATAGCTTCAGTTGACTGCCGTAGGGTTTTTAAAGTAACTTGAATGCCTTTTGCATACTGAAAACGTTGGTAGCCTCGACATATTTTATAAATGGTTTATTCTCAATGATGCTGAAAATGTTGAAGAGGCAAGGTGCACAGCTCCAAAATGCTGACGTGGAAAGGGGTCCAGTAACCCAGTAACCCCCCCCCTCCCACAATGTCCATGCAACCACAAGGGATTGTGCACAAGCAGATATCTATACGTTTGTGAGGGGGGGGGGGTTACAACACAGAAGGATTCAGTGATAAACTTAAGTCGTTTGAAGCATTGCGAACATTTCCTCTGTACTTGCATCCGAGTGCGTGGATACCTTTTGAGAATATCCCCTAGACAGTGTCGGTCCCAATCGGAAGACAACAACAAATTTTAAGTCAAGCTGTTTGTATACAGGCTGAGGAATCAGCCCATAATGCTATCCGTTATTTTTTTTTTTTTTTTTTTTTTAGTGGGTTATGTTGAGGAAAGGCCATGGTGACCTATACAAAGCCCCAACAAAGGAAGAAAGAAGAAAGCGAGCAGCTAAGAGGATAGAGAGATAAGATCAAGTTTATTTACATTAGATTTGAAAGATGGCAAGTTGTAGGACTATGGATAAAATGAAACTAGCTTTCAGGTTGCGTGGTCGCCTTGCTTGCTACGATAATCATTTCTTGCTTGGCTAAGTACTTCGTATCGTTAACCAATGCACTAAACCAGGCGTGTCCAAAGTCCGGCCCGCGGGCCAAATGTGGCCCTCGGTGAAATTTCATCAGGCCCGCAGCCTCTGTCATAGATTATATAAGTAAAAAGATTGAAATAAAAAAGCAAATGTGAAACACAAAATGGCTTGTTAAAATTTGTTTGAATATATTGTTGCTCAATGTAAAAAAATTCGGCCAAGTCGGCCCAGATTTTACCATATAGAATCTGGCCCCCTTTTCAAAAAGTTTGGACACCCCTGCGCTAAACGAAGGCATTGAAACAAATTTGATCTTTCGCTGCCGTTTGTTGCCACAAATGCTGACCATTTCAGGCGCCCTTGTCATTGTATGCTGACAATTGCATTTATTACCTATATCAGACAGAGTGAGGCCTCACAATCACAACAGCTGACAGGCTTTCTTTTATTCTAATCTAAGCACAATCAGCCCCGTAATGCATCTTGAATAATGCAAAGGCCTTGTCTCCGTTCTGACATGAATTCTTTTCTTTTGGAACTTTCAAAGCATCCACTCAACATTTACATTGTATGATGTTGATCTGTTTTTTATCATGATAGCCGAAACATGTTTTACTTCGTGATCTTTCTGATGGATAGATTTTACCTTTACCAGTATCGAACAGATAAGGGATGGTTGCCTTCCTCTTCCTTCCTAAAAATCCTATTCAAAAGATGAAATCCAATCTCCTATTTCTCAAAGTCATCCCTTTCTTCCTTTGCTGGGGATTTGCAATAAGCTGCAAGGGTTTTTCTTTCCCAACGTAACAACCCAAAAAGAAGAACTTCCGAATGGTACATCAACAGAGAATTTTTCATCTTTATTGATGCATTGCCTTTAACTGCTGTGGTCGGTCCATTGATGCCATTTGCAATCGCCTCCATGTCATCTTGCAGTCGACCCCACGCAAACTTTTAATCGCCCCCAAGCCAACCTTCAATCAGCCCCAGGTTATCTTGCAATCAACCCCAGGTCATCCTGCAATCGCCCCCAGGCCAACTGCAGTCGTCCCCAAGCCAATTGCAATCGACCCCAATTGCAGTCGTCCCCAAGCCAACTTATCTTGGCCACCGTTGACGCTTCCCATGGTGTCATCTTTGAGGGTGACTTAACGGAGACGGTCTTTGAAGCTAATGATGAGACGTGATCCAGCCTCTTATGTCCACCACCTAATGTATATCGTGTTAAACGTGTCCACAGCTTTGAGTTTTGGATCAATTTTAAAAGTATTTTGAATTTCTGCCACGTAATCTTTCTCCCATCTTTTAAACGGGTGCGGAGAATTCGATCTGAGATTTATCTTCCAAACTACGGCAAGAGGTATTACGTACAGCTGGCAGAAATCTCCGACCTTCTTCCAGCATTTGGTTATGAGAAAGTTGTTGAAAATTCGAATGCTGTTCACGAATAATGCGCAGGAGCTTTGTTTTGGGAAGTGGCGGGAAAGATTTCATTTGCGAATGAGATAAAATAGTAGAAGTTGAAAAATTGCCACAAAAATCGGTAAAAAGTAAGTACTAATTGAATCATTAGTTTAATTATTAGATATCTTAATCGTCATTTCATTTTTCATCTTCGGGTGGAAGAAGTTAGGCCTTGTGAAATTCTTGCACTTAGACGCTACCTTGCAAGGTTTTCTCATTCATTTGTGAGTTAAAGTTTTGTCCTTCCTCCAACATTTAGACATCGTTTGGCTGATTTGAAAGGAAAAGGGTCAACCGAAGAACATGAATTCGAATGGAAATGTTGGAACTGTTCTAGATGAAACTACATTGAATATGTATGATGGTTTGCCGTGGTGGGTACTTTGCAAAGAAAATCAGCACAGAACTCCATTTACACTGTTATTTGTTGTGCGTTAAAAGGAAACTGCAGAAATTCAAAAAATCTTAGCGTGCAAGGGCCTAGAAAACTAAAAAGATAAATAAATATCGTATTGATCTAATGGATTTATATGATTAGCTGATGTCCACCCAAAATTGATATTCTTACCGAAGTTGTCAGCGCCCAAGGTTGAGTATTGTTTTTGATTTTATGGCTTCCTCGGCAAGAGGTTTGCAAAAAATAAGAACAAGATATTCAACAAAGGCCAACATTAGTAACCATCTTCCTCCTCCTTCCCATTTGAACTGGAAAGCTTATTTTGCAGCTGACCATATGGCTAATAACGCAATTATCAACCGCTACTTTGATGAATAATTTAATCAGATTTCTCCCCAACGTAACAAACGAAACAGATTCTTAGAGATCAATGAATAATGCATACTCCTCTTGTTGCAACAGATAATCCACCATTTTTCTGATTTTGTAATCAGGCTCCATTGTAATTGATATTTTTTTTTCAAAAGTGCTTCACGAAATCTTTTGGAAAAAATACCCTAATCACCAAGATGCGAGCCAACGGAAACACACAACCAGTTAAATTGATACGTTCTTTCAAATTTGCTTACAGCAATACATATGAAAAAAGCAGAGATATTCTGGATGATCTTGGTGATGAAAACATTGCAGATCAGAACATGCCAGACTTTGGTTTCAATGAGAAAAATGTCTCCATCCATACTGCAGAATTCAACGATGCTCCAATTTTCATGGACGATATTCTCCAGCAGTTTGGTATAAGCACTGCTTGATACTTTTTAACCATTAGATTTATCCAGCTTTTACCAGATAGCAAAACCATAGCACAATGAATCATTTGATGGAATTTCTTTGCAAAAAATAGCAAAGGAACAATAATCTCCATCAATTTTTCAGCCTTTCACATCATTCCTGGTAAATGTTCTGTGCCACAAGAAAAAGCACACCCCTGGCTTTCCGTTATCATTGTCTCTCCATCTCCTTTATTTCCGTTCCTTGAAATGGTCTGCATGTAATTATTTTTGTGGCCTGACTTGCATTGCTCATTCTTTAAAAAGATGTCCTCTTCATCGGCTTTCTAAGTTCTAGAACTTTTGAGCAATTTCCTGCAAATAGGTCCTTGACCTTCCATCCTGATCTTGTCATGCCAATAAGAAATATGACATAACACTATTGCTGACTTATAAGGCAATCCAGCATGGACATGAGGGTTGGAAAATTTTCTGTAACTTGTTGCAGTTGATCAGAGAGAAGGATCTATTCAAGACCCATTTTCCAAGAGATCATTGTGGGACATGAACTCAGTCCATCAGTATCAGCATGCATTTCCTTCTCCATCACTTAAACCCTCTGCAAAATTTCTTTATACTGCCAATGGAGATGGAGAAGTTTTTTGCTTTTTTTCCAATGTCCATTTCCTTCCTTTTTATGTGATCACATCACATTACTCTCAAACCTGGAATTGCAAAGAGCTGGCAACTCTCATTCTAAGGGAAATTTTAGCTGAAAGTGCATTCAAAACACTGACTATAAGATCAATGTGCAAGAATCTCACCACTGATGAAGTGACCCGCACAAGATTATTTTAATGGGAAGTTTTACGTATTGCTTTTGAGCTATTTTAGTCTATAATAGTTCATTTTAAATTAGGTTTGTGTTGACCTTATACATTTTCTGTTTCCATTTCTTCTTTTTCTATTTCATACACATTCTGATGGAGCAGAAGCTCATTGTGGCAAAATATCTTGAAAGATCTCTGAATTAGACAGTCAAAGCTCTATCATTGATCAGTTCATGATGTCATTGCATCCCCTCTTCTAGAAAAGGACATGGGTGATAGAATAACAGCAGAAGTAGAGGATCACAAAGGCCGTATTTTTGAGATTCTCTCAAATTACAAAGATAATATTTATTGTGCCCTGGAGCAAAATGTCCCAGATGACAGCTGTCTCACAGTGAGTCCTTGTCTTGAGAATGCAAAAAATTTCAAAAAAAATCTGAAAAACCTGTTTCATCTGTTTTGGATCTTTGCAATCTTTATTTTTTGTAAATGATTCTACCTGGATGTCAAGGTAGACATTTGGACAGTGAAGCTTGTTGAATTATCTAGCAGTGTCCAGGTCCTGTCACTCAATGTGACCACATCTCATGGTTCTTTCTCTTTCATTTTAGTAAATCTTTAACATTATACATCTACAAAGTGCCATACTAACCACTAAGGAGAGCTTTATTCCCAACTTTCTTTATTTTTTTTAAGCATTTCAATGAGGAGACCTTTCAAAACTGTTTGTTGTCAGCTCTACTTTGGCTGCTTTGCTTCCCATGTAAAAAATGGGCGTGAACTTTTCTTCCGCTTTAGAATGCACTCTGAATAAGCAATTTAGTGGTTCTTCTTTGAAGAAGCTACCAGGTGTTTAACAAGAGTGTTAATTGTTAGCTTGAAGTTTTAAGATTTTTCTCCCCGCAGCCAATGAACACCGAAAACCAACTGGCGTTTACGGACCAATCATTAGGCACTGGCAAGTATTGGAATGTTCATATTTGTCTGACATTATTTGCTGTTTTCGTATTAAACTGCCATGTATACTCGATTTCGAGCGCAGCAGAAACCAGAGATAGGGCTCTGAGTATTGCTTTCTTCTTGCTTTTCCAAATCCTACGACTTGCCCTCTTTCAAATCTAAGATCAATAAGCTTGATCTGATCTTTTTCTCCTCTTAGCCTTTCGCTATCTTTCTCCCATTATTGGGTCATTGAATAGGCCACCATGGCCTTTCCCCAACATAATTTGCTACAAAGATGTCTCTAAATCTGATTCTTACCCTACATTTAGCTACACATCTTCTTCATATTCTTCTTCTACAAAATTTTCCCGCAAAGTGGGGTTGCAAGTGTGGATCTGCAAGCGTCAATTCAACGTCTTCATGAGTATTTGGATTGGGATTTTCTGTTATTTGATGCCTACCTGCCAGCACCGCTTCATCATCCCCTGTTGCAATGCGAAGAGGCTACGCTGGTCCTACTCTACCCCAATAAAATATGGATGCTTAATCAAGCATCTTTACCGTTGTCTAAAGCAATTAATAGTAGGAACCTAAGGATGCTTGAATGCATTCAATACCTCAATAGCGATATTCTTATTTTCCAGGTTTAATGCCGGCAACTGCAAACTTCCCTACGGAACAGCAGTCTATATCCAATGCGTAAGTAGTTTCTTGTTATCTATTTGTTTTTGTGTACCAAATTTCAGTATTGCACGGAAGAGCAAAATTATGCTTACATTCCACCCAAGGTCTTCTCGTCCGACATTGATCGGCGTACGGACCGTCACATGCTTTGCACCAACCAATTACTTTCATATAATGTTTATGCACTAATTATGCTAATTTATCTAGCATTGTGATTGCCACTTATTCCATTTATATATACTTTGTAGCCCTGTAATTTAAGGAGTTGCGATTTCGTCATGATTGAGATAAGACGTCGTGTTGTCCTTGTTTATACACCGTCGATATCTACACAGAGCAGAGCAGAGCATAGCATAGAGACCAAGAAACGAGAAAATTAGACATTGAATTTTACACGTGAGCAGGAAAGCAGAATCATGTTTATGTCCCACCGACGATCTTTTCGACGATCTGCGCTCATTAGAGTATGGAAGGTCGCATTCATACCTCACTTGCGCTCAAAATCTTGGTATAATCCATTATTCGGTTACCCCTTTTCGGCCATTTTTGAGCGTTGCATTTCTGATGAACTTCAGACGAAAAGTTCTCCATTTGGGCATAATCTGTCTTCGCTTTCCTCGAACCGCCTTAAAATGAGAGAGTGGTGCAGGGCATCCACCGCTTCATGCTTTTTATGTGTGTCAGACGACAAGATCATCAGTGTGAAGAAATCATGTCTCCGTTCTTCTATGCAATATTGAATAAAGTTTGTACATCGAAATAATTATACAGCCCATCATTACAAAGAAGCTGGTCCAATGTTTGTTGTAGTTATGTAGAATAAATTTTGTACGTCAAAATAAGTATGCAACCCATCATTACAAAGAAACTGATCCAATGTTCTGAACAATCCATTGATTAGTTCAATGACCCATTCACACCAGCAGACATTCTCAAACGAATTTTTTGGATGGATTTTATTTTCCAGATATTTAGAGAGAGAGCAAATAGACATAGAGTGTAGCATAGACAGGCAGTTACTGGAGATTGTAGCCACGTGTTTCCAGGTTTGTAGACAGCTTGACAGTCATTTAACGTGAGAAAGATTTGAATCAGCTTGCTACAGACGAACTGACGTCCTGCTTCTACTCAGTAGAAGGAGGGAGATCTATTCGATCAATCAAGAGCATTGGAAGGAATTAATGCATAGCGTTGCCATTAAAGTTTCAATCAAGCTGCTGGGACATAGTATGCGCTGTTAGTGTTTGCCTTAATTTGGATTGAAATAGAGCCACCCTTTTGCTTTGAAATAAACACCACGAGTTTTTGACTTTATTTCTATGAAGAAATCTGATAATTTTCTGTAAAGTTTTCAACATTATTATAACCTCTGGTCTTTACACTGGTATAAATATATCCGCCTCCTCTTGTCTTCTTCTTTTTCATTTGCTCGGGATTCGCTGCAGCCCACCTGGGCCCTTCCCAACGAACACAAACAAAATAGGAAAAAAGCAATGTATAGATGTATTTATATATCCACCCCGCAAGGTATTAAGATTCCATGGCGCTTGCATCTTAGACCTCAAATGACAAACGTTGCAGATACAGCATGTTGATAAGGTTTGATTTAATTTATTCTGCACCAGATGGTTTTCTTACATAGCGTTCGTTTTACTCTAATATATCTTCATGTGAAGCTCTCGCTATGATGACAGCAGTGGTGGCGGTAGCCAGAGCTACTATCAGTCCAGAAGAAACAGCCATCCAGCCGAGAACGAAAGACCAATCATAGAAAAAGCTCCCTGCAACAGATGTATGAAGGTGCGTCTCGTTGGTGTACACAGCCATGCCAGTTGAAATGAATACGCCTGGAGAATCAAGAGTACTCTTCTTCAATACCTAGCTAGTAATGTTGAGTTTTAGGCCCTCCGCTTTTTTCATCAATTTTCCAGGGTGTCCCAGCTAATGTTTGGTTTGCATCATTGTACAGCTTTTCGATTAAGCTGAAATTTGGGGTAAATCTTCTGGGAACTGGGAGTGCTTTTGGTTTTCCACCTCAGCAAAAGGAACTTCCATGGTCCGTTACAATCGGAAAGGGGATAGATCCCTTGCCTTTCGGCTGACGACTGATATCAACATCAGGCCTCTCCGATCGATTTACTTATCATATTCTTTAGAGCTGATTCATTCCAAACGTAGCAAAGTCAAAGTTATATATACATGTTTCAATGTTACATTTTTTAAAAGTCCACAAAAGAAATCTCAGTTAAGAACCTAGCCCAGTTCCAGTACTTCATTTTAATTCGACGAATTGCAGTATGGAACAATCTTTATTTACAGTGTCCCTAAAGGTTAACCCTGCTCCGTGTTGTGGTGTAAAATGTCATGGCGTCCAGGCTATTCTTAAGAAAAACGCATACTTACTTGAAACTAAAGATGCAATGGCAGCATACTTAAGAGCAATCTTGATCGAAAGTACACATGCGGCGAAGCTGAATGCTGACCCAAGCACCATCGTAGCACGAATGATGTTTATCGATTCTAGAAAATTGAAAACGGTTATGGTTTAACAGTGTATTTAAAAATGCAACCCTTTCCACGCAATCTTGGCAGACAAGTGTTATTGCCCATGTCTGTCTTGATTGAAAAAATTAGTTTTAAGCTTTAATTGACTGAAAACTGTTTGATCGTCTTGGCTTAAGGAAGTTAAGCCGATAGAGTCTGCCATGAAGTGACCGAATTTAGCTTGTGGTACCATCGCGTTACAAATCACGAACTCTATCATGCAAATCATCATTCATCCCAAGAACATGCAATTTATGGAATGTTTTGCCTTCTTGCTTTCCTGAATCCTACAACTTGCCATCTTTCAAATCTAAGATCAATAAACTAAATCTGATCCCTCTCTGCTCTTAGCCTCTCGCTTTCTTCTTTCTTTCTTTGTTGGGGTTTTGTACAGGCCACCGTGGCCTTTCCTCGACGTAATTTACTAAAAAGGAATATGCCTTGAGGCAGCCTTTTCGAAGCAGGTCACATTTGGATTTTTGTTACCATGATAGTGTTTATATTGACTTGAAATTATTTCAATGCAATCTTAAGTAGACATTTCCCAAAGCCATTTCCAATCCATTCCACCTTCTTCGTGTAGATTTCCCCTGTTTAATTCAAACCGTGCGCCTAGGCGTAGAGTTATATTTTTCCAGGGTGGGTTACAATTTTTCTTGCTGATATTATTTCTTTACTTATTCAGGATTCTCCCTAGATGTCAAAGGTAGTCATTTGACACTGAGAAGCTTTTTGCTTATCTAACAGTGTCCGGGTCCTTCCTCTCGATGTGACCACACCTCGTGATTCCTATTCCTGGAATTTCATAGTGCTGTCGACTCTCCTCACTCTAAGTTTAAGTATGGCTGAGGGTGGATTCGAACCACTGACCATAGGACCAATGAGCGAGAATCTTACCACTGAGCTAACCTGACATTATGGATCGCTTTTAGTTGAATTCCAGGATGATTTCATGTCGTTATACGAATACAGCATGTTGCGTCGCATATTCAATTTCGAGCGTAGCAGAAGCCAGAGACACGGTTCTGAGTTTGTTTCATGAAACTGAACTCTGTGAGGCGGTTTCCCGTTGCCTTCCTTCCCAATGGCGTTTTTATTGTGACATGTGCAGGAATCGAACTCGCAACTCCTCTGACATGAGTCCGGACGCTTAACCACTACGCCGTATCACCCCTGTTACGTGACTAGATACACGATGTGCCTTGATGTGTTTTAACACCCATGAGGTTAGAAATGTCCAAGTAGCAATTCCTGCCTACACGCAGTAGTGCAACGAACGACATCCCCAAACTCCACCGCACAAGGGCGATTTTATCGCTAGCGAAAAAAGTGTCGTTCTCAGTAAAAGCATTCTTCTTTCTGAACGACGAAAATTATTCGTATGCGCTCGCCTTATTTACCACAGCTGCTTAGAACAGCATCCTTGGTGTTGTGTATGGGTGTTTGAATAAACAGTTTAGACTGGCTTACCGTATGCTTGTGCAATTTTGTTCGTTAACACCCGAAAAAGCTGCTTAATTCTTTCAGCTGAGAGCTGAGAAAATTTCGTGCTCTTTTTGGTGTCAAATTAATCGACACTTTTACTCATTACCTAGCAACGGTAACACACTTCAACGCAGCTTCTCGAAGGGTTTCTCCCTATCCATTCCCTGTAACTGACGATGCATTCTTCAGCTGTACTCTTTCATGCATTCTTTTATTCGTCAATTCATTCATTTACTCATTCATTCGTTTATTCATTCATTCATTTATTCGTTCATTTAGTCGTTTACTCAATCATTCGTTTCTTTATTCATTAATCCGTTCATTAATTCGTTTATCCGTTCATTCATTCATCCATTCATGAATCGGTTCATTCATTCATTTATTCTTTTATTCATCCGTTCATTCATTTATTTATTCGTTTACTCATTCATTCGTTTCTTTATTCATTCATCCGTTCATTCCTTCATCCATTCCTTCATCCATTCACGAATCTGTTAATTCATTCATTCGTTCATTCATTCATTCGGAGCAGAGTTTCTTTGCAGTCATTGCTAGCTGTCTAGCTCACTCCCTCCCTAATTCTCCATTTTTCTCTCCCATATCAGCTTTAAACGTAATGAAAATTGAACGTGCAAGGGTTTACATCACTTTGATTCACATCCAGACTATCGCTTTCCAACTAATCACGCTTTGAATCAGATCACAAGACAAGCTTCGCTTCTCAAGCTTTTATGCTTACTTTCATAGTTATGAAATGCAATAAAGGAGATAAAGGAGTGAAGCAGAAGTAACAGAGTTTTTGAAAGCATTCCTTGAAAGTTCCAGTTAAAGAGGGTCGACTTTGAAGAAGTCAAATTTCGCAAGTAAATGTCTTGATGGACTAGAACGCCAGCATTGCACAGAAAGCGGGAAAATTAGTGTCGCAATTCTTTTTAGTGAGATACGTTGAGGAAAGGCCATGGTGGCATATACAAAGCCCCGACAATGTAAGAAAGAAGAAAGTAATAAGCTAAGATGATAGGAGATCAGATCAAGTTTATCGATCTTAGATTTGCAAGATGGCAAATTGTAGGATTCAGGAAAGCAAGAAGAAGGCAAGACGTTCGATAAATCGCATGTTCTAGGGGTGAATTGTGATTTCTGGGATAGAGTTCGTGGATTAGGCAGGGAACTTGGAAAGGGGGTCAAGGATTCGAGCTTCTGGTGGTACTGACACTAGTAAAGATATTGCCATGCGACGCTGATTTGAGTACGAAAAGTCAGGCTATTTTGTCCTATTTCGGCCATTATTCCTCATCTTGTATCCATCTATTTAGAAACTGCCCGCCAAATGTGTATACCTATCATTTAATTTGGCAGCTTAGAATATGATAGAAGCATATCTTACCGATTTTCAAAGGGGACCCGTCTTCGTTCAACTTCAAGCAAGTGTCCATTACACAAGACTGCCACAGCCCTTCATGATACGGCCCCAGCGACGTGCTCTTTTCGATCCAGTTCGTAGTTATGATTGAAATTAGTATCATGCTCAACACAATTACTTGGAGAATGGCTAATGTGACCTTGGTGCAACGTAGCCAAGTGAAATTCATATTTCCTCGATGATGAAACGTTCCTCTAAACAGCCGTGCGAAACAACTGTCTTCACTCTGCCTTCAAGTCAACGCTGTTCCCGTAAGGTGACAAAATGAGATTCGCATGAATATTTTAGAAGCTCTGACAACGCAACGCAGGCCCACCACTTGAATCGTTCGATCTTAGACATTATCGCGTGCTTAGAGATTCCTCAGTTCTCGCATTTCATTCAGACTTTTAAATTCCCACATCATCCTATCACTGTACGTGACGGTTTTGAGCGTAAAATGCTTTTCGATCCGATACGCAACGAAATTTTAAATGCCATTGTATAAAGAAAAGACGAATTACTGTACGGGACTTTACTAGATGTAATCTTGTCGCTCGTCAAAAAAGCATGAGATTAATGAAGGGGTTAGTTCCCTTCTCGTCGCAGTCCTCACACGGGTCGCCATCGAGAAGGCCTCCATTCATAAAGTTATGTAACTGGATTAATAATAATAATAATAATAATGATACAATAATGGATTTCAACAGATCCACATGACATGGCTATGCTCTGTTAATTGCTACTTAAAATGTTGTCTTTGATTAAAGTAAAGATTGCCTTAGATAAATTAAGGTTGTCCAAAATACATTGAAATATACTTTTACACTAACTTAATTAAGACATGATAGTATAGTTTCAAAATTAGATTTTCCCGCAATAAAGATGGAAAATATGCTTAAATCTTTTGAAAACATAATCCATTCTCGGTATGGTGAAATTTTACATGTTTATAAAGAGTTTATACGGTATCAAGCGATTAGAAAACGAGAATAACGGGAGAGTTTTTGCTTGATACAAGTTCTTGGCGGGCCACAAAAAAGCATTCGACGGGCCGTAGTTTGCCCATCCCTGCCCTAGTCAATTTATGGCTTAAGTCACCAACCAGAAGGCCTGTGAGTCATTGTTTTTCCACTGGGCTATCCTTTCATCCTTATGAATGAATGGGTTTTGATCCAATGACCACATGGTCAATGCCATTCACCAGATACCTCTGATTTGACGTCATCAAACTGCAGCGTCACTTTGAGTCATTAGTCATTAGTCGTAGTTTGCCCATCCCTGGTCTAGAGGAATTCCCAATTTTTTATACTCTGTCAAACCTGATGAGTCCCAATCTGGAGGCACTAAATCCTCGCGTTTGTCACGCTTCGCCTAACAATGATCACCACCAGGGAAGGCCTATTTTCTTTTGAGCTTGCATTGATGCTTTGTGCTTTCATGCTTCTCTTCAGAATAGTCGTTTACTTCAAGAATTTGCCCCACAAAGCGTTTTAGATGCTCGTGGCAGCCTTGCAAATGAATTAACAGTGGTTTGACTATGGAGACTCTTCTGCCCTCTACTTGCTTACACACTCCTTAAAACTGCCGTCTTTCTCTGCAGAAAACTGCTTTCCCTCAATGAATGGATCCACTAGAGTGGATATGCTCAAAACAGAGCGATTTTTTCTTTCGAATGATTCTCCATCAACATTTTCGAATTGGTCCGTTTGTATACTTGAGCGGTAGCAAAATCATTTGGAAGCAACTTATTCAATAATATGACTATTGCCACGTAAATGAAGCCAATTATTCAGGATTTTGAATCATCTAAATTCACTAATAATTTTACTTGCCAGTTTATTTCAATTGTCGTGGGTAAAGTCAGATGGAAAGTTTATGAATTTTATATTAACGCAGCTATTTCCTGCCCCCCCCCTGTAGAGATTTGGACTTTTTGATGTTGATAACTGTTAAAGAAATGCAACCACTCTTCTTCTTCTTCGACTGGTTCTATGCAAGTATCATGCGTATGATGTCATTTCTTTCCAAGCACCTTTTCATATTTTTCTCTGCCACGTTCGGTTTTTAGCCAAATGTGTTCCGTAGCACCTCTTTTATCGTATCAAGGAAGGTGATTCTCTGGTGACCCCTTGGTCTTTTGCCTTCCATCCCTCCTTGAAGCCTTGAGGCGCTTAACAGTTGATTTTCTCTTTGCGAATCACGATTTTTGATAACGTTCATCACCTGCTTTCTGATGTAAATCAGCCTTGGCTCTCTCTACGAAGCCATTCACAAAAGTGATATACAACCGAAAAGCAGCACTAGGTAACTCTTGAGGATTTATAGATGTCCAATCTGTAAAACTGGCAGAAATCAAAGAGTAGTGTGCAACGGCCATAAGAGAGTTTACGCTTTGAAATTAAGCTAGCCTGGTTTCTAGTCAAGCTTATATACAGTATCAAATCCAAGATCAACAAACTTGATCTGATCTCCCTCTCCTCTTAGCTTTTCATTTTTTCTTTCTTCCATTGTTGGGGCTTTGTATAGGTCACCATGGCCTTACCTCAGCATCAGTTACAAAAAAAAGAAAAAACTATATAGATACATATATACAGAAGCATATGCTGTATATATATTTCAGCATACTGTTTGCATGACTACAGCAAATGGTCACTATTGGTGAGGAAGGCAACGGGCAAACACCTCCAAATATTCGCTTTCCTAGAAAAAATGAATTTTTATTCATATTTAAATATAGTTATCTGCATATATAGGTTTATTTATGGATGTCAAAATAGAAATCTTTACCAAGTTTCTTTACATTTATTGGGACGTTTCACTCATTTCCGCCGAATTTCAACCTCGTTTCGGCGAACCTATTTTGAAAAATGGCGGCACTGCTGCACCACTCTTCTGAGGTATTGAGCTCGTTCTGTGGTAGAGCGAAACAAATAAGTCTAGTTATGAAAAGCATGGTATGCATGGTTGTGAAATACGCCTCAATTCCGTTCTTTTTGTAGTCTAAAAATACTAGAGATATACGGACAGTTCTTTGGAAAACACCCCGACCTATGTTGGGCAGCCAGTAACGTCGCTAGTTTCTGTTGTTGAGAACGCCTTGCGATGCACAAAAAGGAAGGGGATTTAAAATTTCACTATTCGTTGTTGGAATACCTGATAAAGTTATCTTTAATTTCAAATAGCATTATACTCATGCTGTAGAATCTCCTGTGGTGGACATATGAAAAAAATGAAAAACGTCAAAAAACAAAAGGAAAGTGTATTTTTCCAAGTTTGGATCACTTTGTAAATGCATTCTCTTACAATAGATACCAAATTTTGCAATCAATAGCTTTGATCCAACTGAAATCTTTTGTCAGAGAGATGTTTATTGGTGATTAGAAGCGACTTGATGCTAATTCTTCTTTATTTCAACATTATTTTTGACAGTGTCATTCAAACCAGGGAACATTCCCAGTTGGCCCAAAACCTCCCCTAACTTTGAGATAAAAAACTAAAGATTTCTCAATAGTCTGCAGCTTTTTGGTGTGCCATTTGGTGTTATCACTTGTGCCCTTTCCCCAATTCCCCATTAGTAATAGTACCTGCCCTGTATTTCTAAACTGCTTTTCTCTCCATAGTCTACACACTCCGGTAAAGCAGAAAAGTGCCTAAAAGCTATGAGTAAGCTCTATGTTGGGGTATTTGGTGATAAATGGCCTATGATGCTTCATGAAATGCAGTTGGATAAGTCATATTGTGCACTGGTAAACAAAATGTTGCCAGAAAGTGTATCCACTACACAATCATTGCAAAAAGATTTGGGTGCTGTTGAACTTATCCTCAGATCATCTCACAAAGTGGCAGGCACCGGAAAACCTACAGGACTGAAAAGCACCTCCCAGTTAACTTGTCTGAAAAGTAACAAAATGGACTTTGCTAAACCCAGAGGGCGTCTGGAAGTTGGCAGTAAATTGCCGTATTTCCTAATGGATTTCTCCTCTTTAATACCTGTTTTAGCCCTAGATGTAAAATCAAATGATTTTGTGCTAGACATGTGCTCCTCTCCAGGGGGAAAGACTTTGGCTATAGCAATGCAGCTGTCTGTTAATGGCCAACTTGTTTCCAATGAATTTGATTCAAAAAGAAGAAAGAGACTTCTCAAGGTAACCATTTCAAGGCTTTCAAACGCCTTTCCTGGCATTGAGTGTGCACAATTAACTGCTTGTAAGGTTCCTTGCCAAGTATATTGAATTATAAAAAGAAGACTGCTGTCTGAAAAGCATGATAAAATATCCGTGGCTAGACCCTGATAATTTAATTTGAATGACTTCTGCATAGTAAGTGCCCACTGTACGTTAAGTTATCGGCTTGGTCCCAGCACTAAGAAGAGAGAGTCTTTGTGGATACTCTCCATCTGTCCATCCAACAGTCAATGGATGCTAGACATATATCTGGAGGTAATGATGATAATAATTTCGATTATTTTAGGAATGGTAACCCATTCAGCATTGCTGGTTTACAAGGGGCCATCCAAACTGTGGCAGGGGAGCAAATAGCCATGCTGCTTCACATAGTTTTTGCACATGGTGCTATCTTTCTAGCAAGCATTTTCTGAAAAGCTCATGTCAAGTATGGGTCGCAATGTTTACACCAGAAATGCATTTATCCCATTTCCTAATAAGTTTCTCAGATTCCTCTTGTCTCTCCTTTCTACCTAGGGAGGTGATAAGCCATGGTATGCTTCTTAGATGCCATAATATACCACACAAAATTTCAAGCTTCCAAAATTTGAAGATAAAATACTAATTCTTAGATTGCTGGAATCAATTCTAAGAAGACATTTTTTTGACTGGTGCTTTTGAATAGAATCATTTTAAGTTATGTTTAATGATTTAATCGTAATAAAATTTTGTTAGGTATTAATCAAAACCATCTTTTCTTCCCTTTGCATCTGGTATCAAAAAAAAGTCATGCGTACGTTAAAGCATAAATATTTTGTTTTCAAGGTCATAGACGAATATGTGCCAAAATCTGTCATACGTTACATCAAGGTTACGAACTTAAATGGGAAATCTTTTGGCGAAAATGAACCGAGCACGTTTGATAAGGTGCTTGTCGATGCCCCTTGCTCGTCAGACCGGCATGTTATTCAAGACGAATTCCGCCATTCTGGATGGTCAGTACGGAAATCTCGTGAGTTTTCAGAGCTTCAGAAGGAATTGCTCTTGTCAGCTATTCTTGCTGTGAAACGTGGTGGCGTCGTTGTATACTCAACGTGCACTTTGTCTCCCCTTGAAAATGACGATGTCATCACGTTCGCTTTAGCAGAGACGAATAACAAATTCAACATTAAGATGAACGTAATTGACTTTGTTGAAGATTTAAATACAGGTGAATTCTGCATAATTGAAACGATGAAACACGGTGTATTAGTCGTTCCGACCCAGACACAAAATTGGGGGCCAATGTACACGTGTAAACTGGTGAGGGCTTCATAGTACTTTCCTGGTCACCAATTTTAAAGTAAAAATGCACGGATCTACGTTTTTATACAACTCCTTTATTTGTATGATAGCTGAATGCAGAATTATATGTAATTTAGGTTTCTTTGAACATTTTCTAGTCATGACCAGAAAACCATGCATGGTTTGATGCAGTGTTTGTTTTTTCTGGTTACGTCACTAGACTCTCGTTTTTCCGGCCACTTTCCTTTTGTGTGACTTGCACTTCCTTAGCTTTTTTTATTGTCGAGAATTTGTTTGCCACAAGGAAAATTACAAAATCAATTATCTCCATAATTGTCAGGAAACTTGCCCCCAATGAAATGCCAAGTAGTCCACCAATCTCAGCTAAGGGAGAAGAGAAAATGCACTGTTTAAAGTTGTCATGTCTTTGCAGTAAACAATTTTCAGTCAATATTTCCACCGGGTATTCGGTGGTGTGAATATCAGCAGGGGCTAATTCGACATTGTAATACCAAGCTAAATCGAACGCAGATTGGATTTTTAATCGGTTGCTTCTATTTTCTCCAACTCGATTGATTCATAAGATAACCTCACCCCATAATCAGTCTAGCTCTTCGATATTCTTGAACCACTTTTATGTGGCATGCCCCTTTCATCCTAGTGCACACAATTATTCTATGCGACGCTATAATTCCAGGCGTAGGAATCACGAGATGGGGTCGCATCGAGAGGGAGGACCTGGACAGTCCTCAGTCATGAAAAAGCTTCTTTGTGTTCATCAAGAATAGCATGTAAAAATGCTTTATCCACTTTGTCAACAACCTTTGCTCCTACGCAAGATGTGCGTCTTCTGGAGCACTGAACGCAATCCTTGCACCTACCATCCCATTGCTATACCCCTTGGAATGCCCTCACCACCACCCACGTGGAACTGCTTGTGACCTACTTGCATGGAAACTACGAGCGAATGAAGCATATCTTACCAATTAGTCCAACTGGAGTTGTAGCTTCTACGTGCTTCATTGTCAAATAGTCCATTTGTTGATAGAATATCTCTAAGGATATCATGTTCTTTCTGGAATATCAAGGCAAATTTTCACAGTTAGTCTCTTTGCTATTTGCTGTTTCGAACCTGCATTTGAAAGACATACCCTATAGAACCCATGAGACTTGATAGCTTACTGCTGGCTTCTTAATACCTATTGAAACAGTCCCACATGAAAAGAAGATCAAATGGTGGGAAATGTCTTGACATTTTTTCATTGTCGGCGATGCCACGTGGAAGGGAGGCAGATGCCTATCTGTCCATTTCTCATTGATGCGAAGGAGCCAAGATTAGCGGTGCTTTATTTCATAAATTCTACCCTATAGTCTATTTTGCATCAGATCAATTTCGTATCCTTCGAGTAAATCTACGAAGACCATTGAAGGACCGGGAGGAGAGCTACTTTTCGACCCATAAGAAGCTACTTTATCATTTTTACAAATTCACAGTATGAGGCTTTAGTGTTATGCTTTAAAGTAGACTCATCAAATGACTTCAACCCCTCTCCTATCCCCGTTTAGCTGGAGATCTTTCCATCTTTTACAAATAATTTCATGGGCACTGCTCGCAGGAGATCAGGGATATTATTCCTGTTCCTCTGAGGCGTGCCAGGACCACCAGATGTTCAACTCATCCACACCCATTCCAAGTTTCACTCCCTAATCCACGAAGTATATCCCCTCCGTTGCCGTTCCTCAACATAACTCACTCAATCCTAAAACTTGCGATCTCTCAAATCGAAGATCAAGAAACTTGATCTGATCTCTCTCTCCTTTTTTGCTTTTCGCTTTCTTCCTTTGTTGGGGCTTTGTATAGGCCACCATTGGCGTTCCTCAACATAACTCACTTAAACAAATTTCCCCTCAAGCATGTCCATCCTTCGTTTCTAGGATCCCTGACGAGCCCACCATATCAAATGTTGAAATGACGTGGTCAGAAGGCCAAGGAGAAGTCATTGCAATAGGTTCCCACCTGAATTCAAGGGTCTTATTCCGGATACCTTCTTCAGTCACATTCTTTCCCTCTTTGACCAACATATCCGTTGCTTCTTTTCTTGCATCGATGTCGTTTGGGTATGGTGAATAGGAGACTGTTGGCAGGTATTCTATCGACTCACAGGCGAATGGACATTTGCAAAGCTCCTTTGCTTTGCTGAATTGCTCTGAAATCGAGAAGGTGGATTCATTATATACCATCTCTTCTTTTGCACGAGCTTTCATTCATGATAAATCTGGAACCTCCTTAGAAACATCTCATGCAGCGGAAATCCAGTTACTCATCCATGCTGTCGTTGGGTAGGACCTACTGTAAGTTGGCATTATATATTTAATTCATTTTCATTCATGTATGGCTAATTTGTACTCTTATGCCAATTTTGTTAACAAAATGACATTGCTATTATTAGATCAGGAGAATGTGAGATGTTATAATAGGACAATGCTGGAATATCAGGTCTGTCAAGAGAAAAGCGCATTGTTAGGTAAGAATTTTTCTATATAAATATACTGTTTGATTCTATCTACTGTAGATATAAAAGGTAGACATGTGGAAACTGAGGAGATTCTTGCTTATCGAGCAATGTCCAGGTCCTTCCTCTCGATCTGACCACACTTCGTGATTCCTACGCATTGGAATTTCAGAGAGCTGGCGACTCTCCTCACTCTAAGTGGATTTTTAGCTGAGGTGGGACTCGAACCGCTAACCATAGGATCAAGGTGCAAGAATCTTACCGCTGAGCTAGCCTGGCATCGTCCTACCACGGACGATGTTCTTCAGTATAGAGATGACTGTCTGATAGCGGTCCTCTTTTAGTGAGAGAAAGATAAGATCAAGCTTATTGATCTTAGATTTGAAAGAGGGGAAGTGGTGGGGAAAGGCTCGATTTTACTTAAAAGTTCGGTATTACGAGGCAAAACTCCTGCTTACAATTTTCATTAAGAGTAAAGGGAGTCATTAGCTCTCTGCCTCCGTGCGTGTATAAGCGCAAGACGTAGTCTCGTGGAATGGAAGGACCTTGATATTGCTAAGTCACCGTAGCTTCTTAGTGTTCTAACATCAGTCTTAGAGCTCACAAGTCCTAGGGTATTAGGTTATTTTAATTAATAAAACTGTACGGCAGGGCAGGGCAGGGCAGGGCAGTGTAGGGTCGGGTAAGGTAGGGCAAGGAAAGTAGGGCAAGGGAGGGCAAGGTAGTGGAGGGTTTGGTAGTGTAAGAGTTTTTATATGACAAGGTAGTTTTAAGTGTGGTATTATACTCGTTTAAAAGGCATGGTACGTAAGTAATGTTTTCTCACTTTGTTTTAAATGCATAGCTTTTTGTAAACCAGCATTGCTGAATGGACTACAAAAGTTTAAACAAATTACGATGATAATTAAGAACCACGAGTACGTCCGCACGGGGAGGAAAGACCAGGTCACTGCTAGGCACGCATAGTTTCCCAGGATCCTACCTTAGGATGCTAGATAGGCCATGCATATAAAAGCATAGATCAACTCGCATGAATCTGCAAGAAATTCGTGAGGAAAAAATCGTTAGTTTCCATCTTAGGCCTGTCATGTAATGAGTCACGTCACGTGAACGTGTCTACGATAGCAAGCAAACGTTGAATTGCATACCAATAGCGTATTGGAATACCTGTCGCAGCCGGTATGGCGCAGTTGAAGTTCTGGTCCATCGTGCACAAAGGTACTCCAGTCGCTGTAATTTAGAAATCAATTAAAGAGTCAACAGAGGAGAAAGTTGAATCCCATACTCTAAATGACAGTTGGGAGCACTTTGTTTGAAAGGTACCAACCTGAGTCACGGCACTGTGAGCTAGCGTGGCCAGTTCCATTCCTCGCCACACGTTACCCAGCGTTACGTTTGGTACTGATTTACTGCTGGGTACACAAACAGAGTGGTTAAGCATGCGGACTCATAATGCAGTAATGCAGGGTTGTGAGTTCGAATCATGCTCGTGTCACAATAAAACACCATTGGTGAGGAAGGCAACGCATAGAGTGCACTTCCCTAGGAAAAATTCAGAGCCCCGTCTCTGGTTTCTTCTACGCTCGAAATTGAGTATGCAGCGAAGTTATTATGATTACGACAGACAGGGGGTATTCAGAAAGGTGAAGCTTTACGATGGAGCCTTAAACCTCCGACCTTCCGCGACATGTGCTATAACCACGATGCCAACTGCCCCCTGCTAGAATCAATGAATTAGTAGAAAGATGGTTTTGCCAGCTAAATTTGAAATGCTATATTTTATAAACTTTTACTAGGATTGTTGGCTCGAATCTTTCGCAAGTAAAATGGCACCAATGAGGAGATCTCCGTATTTGACCAACGGCTTTAAAAATCCATTTCAAGCCTAGCCTCTGTTTCCTAACCTTAGAACTCAGATTCTTTCTTCACTATCAGCAGGCCCGTAGCCAAGGGGGGGAGGCGGAAAGGGGGGAGGCTGGAAGGACAAGGCCACCTGGATTTGTGAAATTGGACTCTGTGCCCCCCCCTGCAGAAATGAATTATGTATTCCAAGTTACAGCCAGTGGCAGAGTTTTTCGTTTTGTCAACTCCGTTGGCGTAGTTTGTGTTAAGTTTCGTTTTTCAATCCCAAAGAAATGTTTTGATGAGGCATTAACAGCTCTCACCTAATTGCAAATTTCAGCACTTGAAGTACTTTTGCATATCAACTGCTGCTGTTTTGTTCATAAAACACGATGGTTGGTTTTGAAAGTTACTAATTGCGATATTGCATATTATTTTTTTGGAATCCTTAGTTCTGTATACTGTACATAGATATATATTGGCTGTGCCCCCTTCACGCGCTGGCTACGGGCCTGTCAATCAGTTTTTGATGAAAATGTCGAATTCTTACAAATCAATATTGTCTGAACTGCAATGCTGCATTTGCAAGTTTTAATCACGAACTCTTCCTGGCACTTTCTGAAGCAACCTGCTCTCGAGTATGCGTAGCTAGGACTTAGTTCTTTGTCATCACAGCGTGATTCATATGGACTTTTCAAACTCAGAATCTACAAAACAGAGGCTTCCAATGTCAATAATAACAATAATAATACTGCAAATATTTACAGAGGAAGGCTTCAGTCACTCAAAAGTGCTTTTCATGAGGGTCAATCATCACTTTAAGAAACTAGTCAAAGAGCGTGTGGATTAATTTGCCCTACTGGCAAACTTATTGTGCTGAACAATTCTAACAGTGTACATATGGTTTAATCATCAATATAGCATTAGGAATAAGGCTTTCCTGACTATCCTAGCTGTTCCCATGTCATTATTACTATTATTACTTTGAGCAGTGGCGGCAAGTCGCACTGTACACAGCTCTTGTTTTCCCTTTCGAACTCTTGACAATTACAGGTTTATTCTTACTTATTTTTCGCTATTTTCGTTACTAATACATCGGTTATTCTTCTTATTAAATTTTTTTTTTTTTTTGATTTTTTTGTTTTCTTTTTTATTTTTTCTATTCGTCATCTTATTATTGTATTCATTCATTCATTCTTTTATACTAGAAATACCTGTAATTAGGTCAGCCGAATACAAATTACCTATTATTAGAGAGATTTAAGCTTATATACTAAAATGAAGTTTAAAAAAAAAGATTTTATTGTCATTTTATCAATTTTCTTCCGTCCTTTAGCTCTTCGTTGTAAAATCATTTACCTTACTCTGCGATTTTTAGAAGCACTCATGATTAGGCCAGTTAGATAGAAATTACCTTTCATTGGATAAATTTTCCTTTGCATGTTTGATTTCCATAATGACAAAAAGATGTTTTACAAAAACTTATTGCCATATTTCAATAAGGTCGGCTGAATTTCAATCCATGTGGAAGGACAACTGACCAGAGCGTCAGGTGTGACATAACGCTTTAAATTATTTTTAATGCCTCAGTTTTTTCTCCTCTCGACAACCGCAGGCCTATATTCATGCATCTTAAGAAAGAAGAGGCAAACCTTTTGTCTCTGGATTGAAATCGAGGCGGACATTCCTGGCCCGATCTGCATTCCGTGTGAATCAGCGACGGGGGGATCTAGCTGATCATGAACCAGTACTACAATTCCTTTGTTTGATGTTCTGCCAATCCCCTTAGAGTACTCATCGATCTGAGGGGAAAATACAAAATGTAAGAAGAAATTAGTTGGTTTTGAAAAACAGGAAAAAATGGCATTACCGCTTAGCTTACGACATCGAATTGAGATTACGACATCGAATTGAGATTACGGCATCGAATTGAGATTACGACATCGTATTAAGATTACGACATCGAAAAGAAATGCAGATAATCTTCTTTATGCTTTCTATCGAGCAACTGGGACAAGGTAGTTGGCAAAATGGCTGGAGCTCATGCCTCCAGTTCGGAAGGTCCCGGGTTCGACACACCCATACCGACATTTCTATATGTCATCTATCTGTCCACTTGGGTAGCTGCCATAGAGATATGGGTAAGGTACAACGAGTAAAGAAAGTAACCATCCTAATTCACAAAACTAAGTGACTCAGGATGATACTTCTCTACAAAGGTGCCCCAGCGCTCGTTTCGAGCGTTGGAATCCAATTTGACTCTTTATTTGGCATCCAAGGTAGATTTCAGGACGCTGAGAATCTATGCTTTTTGTCTATTTTTCTGATCATTCATGACTGCTACCCTCGGTGATTCGTACACTTGGCACGAGAGATTTCTGTTGTCTCTCCTAGCTCTAACTGGATATCAAGCTATGCGTTTTGAGCAGTATTCTAGGCCTTCCTCTGTATCTGATCACACCTCTTGATTCCTTTGCTCGGAATTACAGAGAGCTAGCAACTCTCCTCACTCTAATCAAAAGTTCAGCCAATGATGGATTCGAACCACTGACCATAAGAGCAACGAGAAAGCGCCGTACCATTCAGGCTTTTTCCCACCTCACAATCGTCACAGATCAGCTGTTTCCCGTTGGCTTTTTACGATCAAGGTTGGTTATGAGATGTCAATTTTCGTTGATTTCAATCATCTTATGATCTGACGACCTTCTGAAGTAGTATCGCTTTTCGTGAAACTTCCTTCTTTGAGCCGAAATCATTGCTTGTGGATTAAAATGCCGTTCAGAAAGAAACGTGAAGTGATATTTCATAATTCAAAAAATTGATGAGCATTGTACGAAAGACCCTATAGCTGTCCGGGTGCCAAAGTAATTCACTTATGTCCAGTTACAATCAAATCTTTCGAATGAAGAAAAAAATTAAGTGGATAGTTTGCAACCACTTCACCTGCGTGGATAGAACCATTTTGATGGCAGAAAATCTTCCCGACAGAACTGTACGTAAGATTTTATTTTCACCGGAGTTGAATGTGTAGCAAAGGCCACTGTATGTCAAGACACGCTTGAAGTCTGATCCATTGCATTGCTCATTGTTCGGTTTCCTGCAGAAATAGAGCATTCCACCCTCTGTTGTGCGCTGCATACTATGCCCGTACTTCATGTACACTTCTCGCATCTGCTGCCCTGTGACAATGGTATTTGTCAGGTTCAACTCGGCATCTCCTTCCCGCTGCAAGTTCAGGAACTTCCGAGCATTCAGCATGAGTTTCTTCACCGCTGGGTTGTCTCGGTTCTCCTCGATCTTGCTTTTCCTTAGAGCGTTTTGATTGCAAATCGTTATGGCAGGGAACTTCGCTTCAGCGTCGCTGGACATGTACACCACCGTGTTCACTTTGTATTCGAAGAACCTCTTCACTGACAAGTGGAACTGTAGTATGAACAACACGGAGCCTGTTATGACTAGAGTCAGCCATATCAGACGGCGTATTACCGAAGTGGATGAATTCACGAACCGGAGACCGTGGATGGTCGTCGCGCCAGAAAATTCCTCCCAGCCAACAGCCATGTTGCTGCCACTTTACCCAAGCCAGCTGCGTCAGAAGACGCTAGCCGATGATTAAGAACAGCTAATTGTCCAATCGAATATGCATTGAATTTCTTAAATTCAAATAAAGCAGATTCTTCTATGGGCATCCCGTACCTTTTTACGCAACCTGTTTGTTGACAAATGACCCCTTTGTGCTGCACACTTCACCTGCATCAACGGTTTGTTTAGAGCTCAAGAATGCATTTGATTGCTTGCTTCGGACTTGATTTGTAGACTTGCTGACAATTAACATGTCTACAACATATCTCGTTACCATCTAGATTACCAGTGGCTCATAGCAGCCCTGCGTCTGGAGGTTCCAAGCTAGTGACGCCTGTAACCCATCCCTTGTCATGACAAATGGGGGCAGAGGGTGGTAGGAGGGACATCCACAGTTAGGTGTCCAGGCATCAGTTCAAAGGAACTGAGGGGTAAACACAACTTACTGAAGGGTGGATGAAGAAGTTATGTGGCAACCTCCGTAAGTGAAACGTGGAGTAACGGAAGGAAGACGGGGATCAAGATACATAGTCAAAGATATAGAAAGTACTGAAGCTGGTCAGCAGAGCGAAACAAGATGATGTATGCAATGAATCGTAGCACTGCCCACAGTTTCTGCTAATTACATCTAGTTCTGAAAAGAGCTTGGCATGGAGACATGAGCTATAGCGTGATGCAACCAATTGGGTAGAAAGTTTAGTTTTAGACCAGGAATGGGGGTCCCATTTAGCTGAGGAAATTCAGTTTGTTACACAAGATAGTTTTGTTCCAAGTATTTGGGATGTGGTCCATTGTTCTTGTCCCCCAAGGTTTGCGGTGCTGAGTTCAAACATAATGAATTGAAGATCTGACATTATGAAAGTCAGTTTGATTAGAATTATAATTACTCCAACTCTAATATGATGGACGGTAGTAATTATTCGGATAATCCAGCTAATCTACTTTTCCTTCTGTTAATCTTCCCAAGATTGTATGAAACACAACGGGAATGAACATCTAATCAGCGATTGCTGCTTTTTCCTCAACCAGCAGATGTTATTTGCAACTGGATGTACAAATCAGCCAGCTGACGAAAACATGCACTTGGCTCTGTCACTTGCAGTGAATTATACGCGAACGTCATCTATGTAACGATTATGGAACGTCTTCTTGCTTTCCTGAATCCTACAACTTGCCATCTTTAAATCTAAGATCAATAAACTTGATCTCATCTCTCTCTCCTCTTAGCCTTTCGCAGTCATCTTTTTTCCTTTGTTGGGGCTTTGTATAGGCCACCATGGCCTTTCCTCAACATAACTCACTAAACAGAAAAAGAAAATGACAAGGGTAGCTGTCATGCGACTTTCAATTTGCTTACCCATCTCAATGGTTCGGCATTTCTAAGAATATTTTTGTGACAGCCCTCCTGCATGGACAGCATAAGTTTTTGCTGACTCTAATATGGAATGAACTTTTTATCTAGAATAAAAAAAACTGCATCGCATACTCGATTTCGAGCGTAGCAGAAACCAGAGACAGGGCTCTGAGTTTTTTCAAGGGAAGTGGAATTCATGAGGTGGTTTCCCGTTACCTTTTCTCGTCAATGGTGTTTTCATTGTGACACGTGCAGGATTCGAATTGACAACCCCTGCGTTGTGAGTCCGCATGCTTAACCGCTACGTCACGGCACCACTCATATAAAACTATATACGTAAATTGCGTTTGAAGTCTCTGGAGCGGTACTTTCTTCCCCATTTTGTGAATGCATTTGGTACAATTGTGCGAGAATTCGTGCAGTGGTGTAGTGGTTCAAGAGTGAGGACTCATAACGCTGGGGTTCTGAGTTCGAATCCTGTACGTGTCACAATAAAAACACCATTGGCGAGAAAAGGTAACGGGAAACCATCTCATGAAAGTCCGCTTCTTTAGAAAAAGCTCAGAGCCTTGCCTGTAGTTTCTGCTAAGCTCGGAATGAAGTATGCGAGACTGTAGTTAGAGCACGTGACTGCTGTCTGGACGGTCTGGGTTCGAAGCCCCATAGCGCAGGTCCCACTTCTCCCTCTATTTTTCCAACCAGCAGTATTGGTTTCAAGACTCGGTGCTTCCCAAGTCTCAATTCCAGTATGGGACTCAATTTCGCTTTTTACGTCGAAACTGTCAGGAGCAGTCTTCCCTCATTTTTTTTTCTTGCCAACAGTTTTGCAGAAGTGAATCAGTTCTCACTAAGATCAATCATCTCACTTTAGAAGCCCCACTATAAGGTCTTTTAATCCGAATTTTTCAATTCCACTTTTACTCTGGGATTCTGTGTCTTTCTGTCCCCCCCCCCCTTAAGAGTGCGGCACGTCCCATTTCAAGTTTCAATTTCCTGAAATTTTCTTCTGAATCCCTTTTTACATCATTCTGTTGAGTCCTTACGCTTTCAGTGGTATTTGTAGTATTTTCTATGGAGGAGGGGGTAACTTTACAGGGAGAGAACTGTGAATTCCCCTCCCTTTGGATCTGTGACGTTTTTGCCTCGGCTTCCTAGCGAGGCGGCTGTTTTGTGGAATCTGAGGGCAAAAGCGACAAGGTGGAACTGGAAGGTTGGGAAGGTCTGCGTTGAAACTGCTGAAATTCTACAACAGTATCACGAAGGAGCAGGGATAAGACATCCAAAGATGAATACTGATGCAATAAAGTTTGCTTCGCCGCAAATCGACATGTCTGGGAAGCTGATAATAAAGGTGCAACTTGGTGATGACATTCGAAGAATTCCGATTCACAACGAAGACATTACTTATGACGAATTGTTACTGATGATGCAACGTTTATACCAGGGCAAGATAAAAAGCACAGACGATGTTCTCATCAAGTACAAGGACGAAGGTAGATTATTTTGATATGTAGTTTGGGTATCCATCAATTTGTAGCCAAACGTAGGCATGAATGTGAAGCTGTCAGCCGGGCTCGTACAGCCAAAGGCCTGAAGACAACATTCCGATATGCAAAAACGCGACACGGCGAAGATGCCTAAAGATATTGTAGCATTTCCTCCCAGTTCATGTATTGTTGTAGTTTAACAAAATTTTTGCAGGTGCCACACATGGCCATAATTTCTCCTCCCATATTTGCACGCATTTGCAAAAAAATGTTTCCTTTTTTAGCACTGAATTTTGAATTCTAATTTTGAAAAAGCTTCTGCCACCATCGTACTTTATAGATTAAGGCCTAGGTACCAGAATGCTGAGTACATTCAAACTGTAGCAGTAAGCTAGCTTCTAGGGATATAAAATATGTTTTGTGTCCAAGGAGTTCTCTGCTGCAAGATCTGTTTTGCAACTTTCAACAAATGTCTGAGTTTTACCACCACGAAAACCAATTTTAGAAACTTTTTATCCACAGATGGAGATCTTATCACTATCTTCGACAGCACTGATTTGTCATTTGCCAAATCAGTCAGCAGATATTTGAAGATAACACTATTTGGTAAGTTCAGTACAACCTTCAACGGGCTTTTTGACTCATGATATGCTACTGAAGTTATTGAAATCGTTACATCTTACCTAACCTGTAGCCCAGAGGTAGGTTGTTGGGCCACAACTGATGAATGGTTGACAATCACCTGCCATTTGTCTTGAGTCTCCACAACGGTCAGTTGCAGTTGTAGTTTGTAGTAGTAGTAGTATAAGTAGCAGTAGTAGTGGAAGTAGTAGTAGTAGTAGAAGAAGTAGTAGTAGTAGTAGTAGTAGTAGTAGTAGTAGTAGTAGTAGTAGTAGTAGTAGTAGTAGTAGTAGTAGTAGTAGTAGTAGTAGTCATAGTAGTAGTAGTAGTAGTAGTAGTAGTAGTATTAGTAGTAGTAGTAGTAGTAGTAGTAGTAGTAGTAGTAGTAGTACTTGTAGTAGTAGTGGTAGTAGTTGTAGTAGTTGTAGTAATCAAAGTAGTAATAGAAGTAGTAATAGTATATTCATTTTACATTGATTTAATTTGTGCTGTAGTCTTTGATATGTATTTAACATATAGTTAAAACTATTCAAAGTTGATGCGGAAAGACTTGCCTGCCCAATCCAATACCTTTTCTTCCCGCCATGCAGAAAAGTCTATGAGAGATTATCTACACTTAATGCCATTTTCAATTTTCAAGACAAAGTTGTTAATAGTATGCGGTAGCAAGCGTTGAGCAAATAATCAAACTATTATATTTATGCAGCTTTCAATAGTAAACGGAAAAACTATTTTTAATGTAAGATTAACTCATGCCAGTCTAAGGAAGCCATAAGCAAATTCATTCAACATCAAAGATGGGTTCATCAGCGTGTTCCGTAATCACAGCACCATACAAAATGATTCTATAATCGAGCATTGTTATGCAAATTATGGTTTAAATGTTCATGAGCCACTCTTTAAGTACCTCTTTTCAATAAAGTGGCAGAAACAAACTGCATTTTGAAACAAGGAATTTTGTTTCACTAGATAAATGAAATATTTCAGCTATCCTTTAGGAGGTCATTTCAATACCTTTTATTTTAGATGTTTCATCTTTAAATGAGAAGCTTTGTAAAGTATTCAGAAATCAATGGCCTGTAATATTTTAGTGTATCAAAGTGAAAAAGAAATGGAAAATTTAACTAATTTGATAAATACATTTCAATTCAAACAAATGCAGCCAAATGTAGTTAAATTGCTTGTCAACTTGACTAATTGTGCTTGACAGATGATAGCTTTTGTAATCTTAAAGGAAGTGTGACAAAGCTTGATTTGTGTGTATATTTGTTGGGACTTTGTTGTTCCATTATATGTTGTGAAATTTTTGTTCTACAATACGGCAAAAGCAGTCAAAACAAGTTAAACAGTTTTTCAGCTTTAATGACAGTAGTTATACAAGTAGGAAATTTGTTATTGTAGTATTTCCACATAAATTTAGCTTCATTTAGCAAGATTACATCTGCAGTAGAAAGATTTTGGAATTTTTTGAAAAATGTCTTTGTAGGAATCCCTCCTGCTTTTAAAAGCTGTGATTATTGCTGTTCTTCTCTGACTCTGTTCTGATTTCTTCAAGTGTCTCTTCTATATGGGGCCAAGATGTATTCTAGTTAACTTCTAACTTCCTTCGTTGGGGCTTTGTAGAGGCCACCATGGCCTTTCCTCGACATAGCTCACTAAAAAAAGGATGATCTCAACAAGGTCATCCTTTTTTAGTGAGCTATGTCGAGGAAAGGCCATGGTGGCCTCTACAAAGCCCCAACAAAGGAAGTTAGAAGTTAACTAGAGTATTTCTTGAAACAAAATGTCATGCGGTGGACAAGATCTTGATCTTTAACTAATTTTTGAATTTAGACAATTTATATATCTCTATTGACCCCAAGATATGCAGTGAATTGGTTTTGCTTCAATTTTGTCACTTTCATTAAACGGTTTTACTATATCATCATTCTTAAAATTAAATCAAAGATAACTTGATAAACTCCCATTGGACTTTACTGCTAGCTATTATCCCATCAGGTACTTTACCTAATTCTACCTTAAGCGCTTTCCCTCCAATATGTCATTTTTATTAAGAAATATACTGGTATCACCAACAATTAACTTAAAATCAAATCCATTGGAGGATATATGGATATCAATTATATGAATTAAAAACAGCAATAAGCTGAGGGCACTGCCTTGTGGGACACCACATGGAATTAATTCAGATGGAGAAAGAGATTCTCCCATTCTATTAAACTGTTTAATCGGTTCAAGCTATGACTTAAGCCAGGAATACTGAATGTCTCAAGCTCCATAGATATTCTAGTATATTTTTTCAGGTGTCCTTAATAGATGTACCCAAAGCTGTGGGAAAGTCTAAGAACACAATGCCAGATTGATTTTCCCTATGGCATTTTCCATTTCAGAACAGATACCATTGATTGCATGCTCTGTTGTACTAATGTTTTGAGAACCAAACTGATTGTAATATACTGGCTCTGTTGTACTGAAAAAGACATAGGTCTTTTATGCATAATTTTTCAAGACTTTTGCCAGAATTAGGTTAGATTGAAATCTGACTATTCTTGAATTCGCAAAATTTATCTGATTCATGAACAAGGACTATTTTGCCTTCTTTTGGCAGATGTGGAAACTGCCCACATCTAAAGGACTAATTGAAGATTCCTGTTTAAGAAGCGTCTAGGGATGATGTAATTAACATCTTAAAATGATGGTTTTTCTTGTAGTGAATGGTAAGCCAACACCACTTGAGCACGATCAAGTGAAGGAAATCAAATCAGAGTTACTTTCAATGAGAGACAAAATTAATGACATGATCATTAGACTGGACAGTTTCTCTGAAGAGAGAGAAGTTAATAAAAATTTTGAATCAAGAGAAGCTGAAGCAAAGAAAGACACTCCTGTTACACAAAGTAAGTTTCCTTAATTCAAGGTGTGAAGTTTCACGTCATAATTCTTTTTGATTTTTTAATTTCAATTTTCAAATGTTTCAAGGAGGGTAGCCTTTAAGCAGCAGATGCTTCGTTACAAGGTTCCCCTCCCCCCCATTTTATTCACAATATGTACATTTGGAATCTAAAATACATTATGTATAAGTATTTCTTTTTAAGTTTCAAAGCAAAATAGTGAATTATTCATCATTAGACAAAGCAACAGTTTAAAGCATTAAAAAGTTCAAAGCAAATTTTGAATGTTTGCAGAGAAGCCTGCTTTGTTGCAGCTGGTAGTAGGGTATTCCATCAATGTGCACCTCAAAAAGAAAGACATTTTTGCTCATTTATCTATATTTTCACAGACAGTTGTACGTCTGTACTTGTATTGTGTAGAACTGCACATCACTTTCTGAATTTCTAATGAATAATTCCGGTAGATCGTCAGGTGCTAGACCTTTCAAGTTTTACAGACAATCATGTTGGTTTCAATATTTATGAATTCCTGAGTGGTCTTAAGATCAATACTTTTTAAGAGTGGACTAGCAGGGGATTATCAAAGGTGCTTTTTCCCAGATCATTTCTAAGTTATGTAAAAATTAGCCACATGGTGCTGTGGCGTATTGGCTAAGCATAGGGATTCACAACGCAGGGATCATGAGTTCGATTTCTCCATGCGTCACAATGAAAATTCCATTGGTGAGGAAGGCAACGGGAAACCACCTCATAAAATCGATTTTCCTAGAAAAACCTCAGAGCCCTGTCTCTGGTTGCTGCCATGCTCAGAATCGAGTATGCAGTTTTACAGTCTTGCCACCACATTTTTGTGCCTTTTTTATTTGTTATATTCAAACGTAACCCAACTTGATGGGGGGATATTATTTGTACTTGTTTTATTTTCCTGCTGATGAATTTCCTTCACTTTTTTTATCAATCTTAACATAATAGACAATTAACTCAAATTCAATACTATTTCCTTCATTTGAAAGATATGCAATTAAATTTTTTATGCTTGTTAGTATTGATCATATAAGAACTGCAAGACTACCTTTGGGCTTGATTGGAACTGGTGATGTGAAATGTTGCTTGGGAATTCTGTGCCATCCTTCCTGTGCCAACTGGGGCATCTGATTTTTCTTAGCACTCCAGTCTCTTGTTAACATCATATAGAATTTCTGCCACCCAAATTACCTTGTTGGAGTTAGCATGGGTAGATAGATATAAAGCTTATGATTATAGTCTGAGAAACTCAACTAAGTTCAATATTTCAACAGAATAATGTAGTGCATAAGAACTGAATATTTTAAGGAAGTAGTGAAGAAATTTGTTAAGAACTGAGTGAATGAATGAATGAATGAATTTATCAATTGATTGATAAATCAATAAAAGATTTACGAATAGATGGATTTCACTAACAGATGGATGCATGGATGCGTAAGTGAATAAGTTAGTGAAATACTGAATCAAAGGAATTCATGATTGAATGACGAATGAATGAATGAATGAATGAGTATATGAAGAAACCAGTTGATGAAGCAATAAGAAACGGATGTACATATGAATAAAGGAAGAGAGACGTCGATGCCTGTATCAATAAGACGATCGACAAGGGATAGTAAATAAAATCCAATTGAGATTTGCAAGAAACTCAATGAAATAGCACTGTCCTGTGACCGTTCATGGAATGTTACAGGAAAACACTGCATAATCCAAAATAAAAATTGTGTTAAAGTAATGCATAATTTTAGATAATAGTTGTGTTGAAATAACGCATAATTTCCTGCGATTAAGCTCACTACTTCTTCATCTTTGAATGTTTTCTGATTTATTTCTTTTTATTTGCCATGATCACTATATATTTTTCGTTGTTTTTTTTGCATTCTATGTATTGCATCTATTATTTATGATGTGTTAACCCAGCTTCGGAGGTATGGAGAAAACTCTCGTTAAGATTTGGACTAAACTTAAGTTGATTTACGCAGAGCAAAGACCAAGGCAGACGATAGAATCTGTAGCATTTCAAACTTTGCCCCAACTGCATTTTCTGTTTATTTGAATTTCCGTCTCTAGCCACGAACGTCAACGAATAGTTTGTTGAAGAGATTTGTGCACATTTCATTGCAAACGAATAGCTTACCACTGTTTATTTGCTAGTGGTATTATCCGTGAGGTTTCATTTTGAAAAATGACCAATTTCTGCCATGAAATATTGGTACCTCTAGTTTTCCACATGCTAGATGTTGCCATCTGCTCATAAAAGTAGCTTTTTTTAGTCCGAGTTTGAGCGAGAGTTTCTCGTACCTAACAACTATAGAATTGCGATAAGTGCGCGTGTTTCGATACGATTTTACCGATGTGCTGTTGTTGAGGTATTGCCCTACCGGTCCAATACGTCGCGAGTTTTCTCTCCATATTATCCCGATGCTTGGATCTTCGACTTATAATGGCTCACAGCTAAGAGCGATTTCTCGTGGCAGTTTGCAGCACCAACGAAGACTTGTCTCCATTGCAAACTGGGGCCATGATGAACTCGTTAAACCAACAAGCACCAAGAGCCTCTCGCAGCCAGCAAGCAGCTGTCAATCAAACGATTAAGCCTCAGTTTCACGACAGCTCCCCAGAAGGTGCTGCTCAGTTTAGGAAGAAAACGGGACCGACCACCTCGCGCAAGCGACTAGAGGATTTAACACAACAGCTTGGAATTTATTGTAGTAGGCCAAGTATGGCGGCAAACCAGGAGATTCCAGCACCGCCCATGTCGTTTCTAAACTCACCGCACAGTACAGAGAGACATTCCGAAGACAGAATGATGGCGAAGGTCCAACTGCAGGCACAGGTGGAGGGGCAGGGTGTTGATGCCGAGGATGAGCAGCCCGCAACTGCCGTATTGACCATACCAGGAGCAGAACATCGGTCTGTCGCGGAAGCAGACGTTCCCAGAATGGAATCTTTCAAAGACGTGCAAGTAGAGGTGGTTGAGAAGTCGGAAAAGATGCAGCAGTATTTTGGACTCAGTTTGAATGGAAGCGGAGAAGGGGCAACCCAGGAGCAATCCATGGCGCTGAAAAAGCAAAGGAAGGCGTGCGGTTTCAAAACGAGATTCTCTGATTATACGAAGAACGTTCTAGAGCATGCGTACGAATTCAACTCCGAAGGCAGCCCAGGAAAGAAGCACCTGGAGCCTGGCATTGTGAAGAAGCTATCCGATAAATGCGGCATATCACACGAGCAAGTGAAGCAGTGGGTTCGAAACCGGAATAAAAAGGTACGCCGGCGATGCCACCTTTCAGAAACGGAACTTAATTTGAGAGGAGAAATCGAAAACGCGGAAAGCAGTTATCAGTATGGGAGAATCCGTGAGGATAGCTTGCGGCCATCTTTCACACTGAACCAATAAAGGAATGGCCTTACTTTCAAATCGTCATCGTGAGAATATCTCTCACGCCCTGCCGAATGGAGGAAGGCCGCAATGGGCATATTTTCTTCTCCAAATATCGGTTCTTAAGACATAGCTTCCAAAGTGTTATAAGTCTGAATCAGATTATAAACTAGAGTCATTACTCAACTGTGAAGTTATCCTTCGTCAGTGGTTTGATTGGCACGAAGCAAGATAGAAACGTAATTCACTGAGATTTTATCAGAGGGACGCGTAATGAGAAGGGGGGGGGGGGGGGTTACAGTCGGCTTGTAACTGCTATTATTATTATTTGATGTGTATATTGCTAATTTTCTATTAAACACAATCCCTTGCTGAGTTATGTCCAATAACCTAAGGTAAGGGAAGTTGAAGTTTCATGCATTTTATGACGGTAGCACTACGATAGTGTTAATCTTCTGATTGTGTAGGAACAGTAAAGTCGGTCACATGGATAGTACACGTCGCAGTAAATGAGCCGTCCCATTCAGTACTATCTTTTGCAATTCTTGCAGACAAGGGGGTTATTATTATTATTATTATTTTGTTATCATCACCATTAGATTCCTCAAGGTAGGCGTTTGGAAGTCGTAGCTACGTTAAGGCTAGTTGACCGTACCTGCAAGATTACAGCGCTCAAGCAGATGAGAAAAATTTTGTGGCAGTTGACCAGCGATGGGTTACGATGCAATGTTAACGAATTGTGGAAATCGGCTTCGTGAGGTAGCATCAGGTAGTCAAAGTGGAGTGGATAGTGCATGTAACTTGTTAACAGAAGTATGCGGTTCGAACCCCATTTTTGCTGCCGGTGGTGTCAGGAAGGGCATCCGATGCCAGTGCTTCAGTTGAACCCCATTCCCCCCTCTGTAGGCACCTTTTCTACCCCCTCCCCCGAATACTGATATGCCTTCCCTTGTCAACACAAAGAGAGAGAAAAATGAAGTTTTAGCATAGTCGGATAGCACTCGTCATCTAGTTTCGAAAACTGTAGTGTCCTTTTAAGCAGATTGTAAATTGCCTCTGTACATCTAAGTTGCCTAAGGCAGAGCAATCTAGCACTTACAGCTGTTTGCTGCCAATGTTATTCACTTTCAAAGTAATCGAATTCATGAGCTGAGTATTTGAAGATTTTTTAATCCATTTCTTGGCAGTTCTATGATGTTCTGTTTCGAATTTATGCAAAGCTCGTAAAGCCGGCTAGACTTCTCCTGCCGTCTGTTTTCAAGGCCAAAACTCTGATTTGAGTCTCTCGTTCTTATAAAAATGTTTCATTTTCGACCATCTTAATACCACGTATATCATATATCCTTGATAAAGTTTTATTTATTTAAAGACCTGTAGATCGATGTATATTTTAAGTCTGTGCCAGAAAGAACCGGTTGAGCCAGTTAGGAAAAACTGCCAACGAAATCATTATTATTTTCAACCTTACCCGCAACTGATTCTCTGAGTGTGAGATGATAAAAATTGCCCTTACCTGATACATCGCAATTGTCATGGACGTTGCTGGATGTGCTGTTGAAGTGCTGAAGATTTTTTATATCGCACACGTCGATCGATTGACCTCGATATTCTTGAGGGTTCAATTAGTCTAAGTTAAGATTTTACTGATTTACTTTCTGGTACATTCCCTCCTGTATATTTTCATTTACATAGAAATTAATGTATACTGCCATGTTATATAGTGTAAGAATGGAATAGATTTCTTATGTTTTATAGAAATTCAGTAGATTTGAACTAATACAGAGCAATATTCATGAGACCTGATTTTCTCTTTTATAATTTGTTACTGCTACCACTAGGCTTTCACCCTTGACATCTGACCTAAGTGAACTCTGATCGAGTCGAACTTTGCCCTTATTTTGTTCACATAATAACTGTATGTACTCCCTTCGATGTCTAATAAATATCAAACACGCCATGACGATAGGAAATCGGGCTCGTTACCCTGCAGTTTTTTTCAATTGTACATTGATGTGTTATATAGCTACCCATAATCTCTGTTTGGGGACATGTAGCACGTCTCCATGTTACTCGCACACCATAGCTGCTTCTTTATTCTCAACCAAGTAAGGGAACTCGCGCTATCGGTCAACTAAAACCTCCGATACAAGGAAACCACAACAAGAACTCTAAAGAGAGAATCCGTCCCGTCTAAAATGTCAAGCATTGTAGTAGGTAATAGTAATAGAAGTAGTAATAGAAGTAGTAGTAGTAGTAGTAGAAGTAGTAGTAGTAGTAGTAGTAGTAGTAGTAGTAGAAGTAGTAGTAATACTAGTAGTAGTAGCAATAGAAGTAGTAGTAATACTAGTAGTAGTAGTAATAATAGAAGTAGTAGTAATAGAAGTAGTAGTAATACTAGCAGTAATAGTAATAGAAGTAATAGTAATACTAATAGTAATAGTAATAGAAGTAATAGTAATACTAGTAGTAGTAGTAATAGAAGTAATAGTAATACTAGTAGTAGTAATAATAGAAGTAGTAGTAATACTAGTAGTAGTAGTAATAGAAGTAGTAGTAATACTAGTAGTAATAGTAATAGAAGTAGTAGTAATACTAGTAGCAGTAGTAATAGAAGTAGTAGTAATACTAGTAGTAGTAGTAATAGAAGTAGTAGTAATACTAGTAGTAATAGTAGTAGTAGTAGGTAGTAGTAGTAATAGAAGTAGCAGTAATACTAGTAGTAATAGTATTAGTAGTAGTAGTAGGTAGTAGTAGTAATAGAAGAATTAGTAATACTAGTAGTAATAGAAGTAGTAGTAATACTAGTAGTAATAGTAGTAGTAGTAGTAGTAATAGTAGTAGTAGTATTAGTCGTAGTAGTAGTGGTAGTAGTAGTAGTAGTACGGTAGTAGTAGTAGTATTAGTCGTAGTAGTAGTGGTAGTAGTAGTAGTAGTACGGTAGTAGTAGTAGTATTAGTCGTAGTAGTAGTGGTAGTAGTAGTAGTAGTACGGTAGTAGTAGTAGTAGTATTAGCAGTAGTAATATCCATCAAACAGAGGCTGGGTACTTTACATCATGCAAATCTTGGAAGTTGCATAATCTTTATCTTTTGAAGATCGAAGGGAGATGATACCCTAATGACATACGTAATGAAATATTAGGACTGAAGCCATGCCACTTTTCGTATCAAAACTTCCGCAAAAGCTCCATTTGAGATATGCATCCTTCGCTCAGATTCATTAACTTGTCATCAGCGTTTACACAAATATACTTGGTTTTTACAATAAAAAAGAGCTGAAGCCATTAACATGGAGCTGTAAACAGACTGCATGTTGGAAATTACGAAGGGCCACCTAAGGGACCACACCATGTAAAGCCATGTACACACGAAGCCTTCGCTCGACTCAGCCTCACGTAAAGTCTGAATGTTTATTCTAGCGTGTAGCAGTTCTCCTTGGCCTAGAAGTATTATACGAATTGACATAAGTATAAGTTCCCCGAAAGAAGATTTGAAAATGTGTTGTAGTGCGGACGGTTGAAGGATTTATTCCATGAAACTTGAAAACGTCTGCTTCATTCTTGCTTCCTTTCAAAGAATGCAACGTAGTTCGATCGTCATCCTTCCACTTCATCTTTTTATCTATTTCTGGCATTCAGATCTTTTTCATTTCGAAACTTGAACCATTTGAAGCCATTGATCTAGGTCTTGACGAGCTAGGGTCTCTTTTAACATTGTCACTAGTAAGGCATTGGCACCAGTAGGCCTTTTGCCTATCCCACTGTATTTATATATATATATATATATATATATATATATATATATATATATATATATATATATATATATATATATATATATATATATATATATATATATATATATAACTCAGTTATAGTCTGTCTGACGAGTGCCTTCGCACGAAACTCAGAGTAACAGAGAATCGGTCTTTTCCTTTTCTGCATTTCTGCTATATATAAATATATATATATATATATATATATATATATATATAAATATATATGTATATATGTATATATGTATATACATATGCATTCTCTGTAATGAATGGCTGTATGTGACACTTCGTTCCACTTGTCAGATCTCCTATTGATTGTAGTATGCACCTTAAATGGCATTAATTCTCTTTCACATTAGTAAATTGTTCTTCATTACAGCAGACTGTTAACAACACATATTTTAGTTCACCTTATATTTTTGCTATTTGTGCAAGCATGGCCACATATCATGTGTTGCCCCACCAGTCAGAATTTCTTAAAAGTCACCCTGTGGCCAGTCATCATATGCTCCTGCTGTGACCGAAGGCCTTTGTATACGTATGATTCTACCGAGATGTCAAAGCTTCAAATTCTTGGTCATTTAGAAGCCTTTTGTTTATCCATCAGTGTCCAGGTCCTTCCTCTCCGTGTGACCACACCTCGTGATTCCTACGTCTTGGATTGCAGAGAGATGGCGACTCTCCTCGCTCTCAGTGAAAGTTTAGCTGAGGATGGATTCGAACCACTGACCATAAGATCAATGCGCAAGAAGCTTACCATCGAGATATCCTTGCACCCTAAGCCTTTCTTGTTGACCTCCAAAACACCCCCCCCCTGCCGGCTTTCTGTGCCACATTATGCTGCAAGAAGTATTGTTAGCACCCCTCAATCTTTCTTGGTGTAGTGGAATCATTGTGAAAAGGTTGCAGCCAGCAATGATTTCATTTTCCATTTGATTAAATCAAGGCGGTTAGCCCTTCAGCCGGAGCTGACATGCACATAAAGCACATCTAAATTTAATTGCTACTTCTCTGTTGCATTTGGAATTTTTTTTCGGGATGGAAGATGCCTAAAGCACACCCGAGTTTGAATCTATCTCAGTCAACTTTGCCCAACCGGAGGCTCTTAAGTGCTTCGTCTTTTCCTCCGCTTTGCCCTGTCTCTGGCCTCCTCTGAGTCAGCCAGCTTCTCTGTTCTTTAGCTCTCAGCGCTCTCTTGTTGGTAGCCCTTACTTGTTTGTCACATGGCTTAAGCGGTGACGACGCGCTTTTCCTGTGGGATACGCCCTAATCTGGACGGAAACCTCATAACCTTTTATTTGAACTCACCTATCTTCGACGGTAAATATTGGTCAACTGCATACACTTTGCCATGCCAGGATTGCGACCCTATTCAACGCAATGTCATAGCTCGGATGGTCATTTAGTTATTATTATTATTATTATTATTATTATTTATCAACTATAATCATTCGCACAACTTACTACATATTCTGTATGCGAAATAAACACTGGACTAACCCAGACCTTCTTTCCTACTAACAGTCTCCTTGCAACCTTTAATTCTTCTTATTAAGTTTTTTTTCTCTATTCGTCATCTTATTATTTTATTCATTCATTTATTTTTTTTATGCTAGAAATACCTGTAATTAGGTCAGCTGAATGCAAATTACCTATTATTAGAGAGATTTGTATTTGTATGTTTAGCTTATATATCAAAATGGAGTTTTAAAAAAGAAATTATCACATTCTAAACAAAAGGAGCCAGTTCCCAGGACACATGAATTTGACTCTAGTTAGCCCTTGCATATGTTATGTAACACCCCAATTCCGAGCAGGTGTCCAGAAGATGAAGGAGACGATCTAGATCAAACAGAAGTGTGCTATTCAAGATCTTTGAAGAAGAAAGGAAGGATTTCCTCTGATCAAGCTGCAAAGCATGTTACCTAGCCATTACTCATTGACAATTGACAAGGCGTGATTTAAACAGCCTTAAGCATCATGTTTTAACTCTGCCATCCGTCTCCTTCTTTTATTTCTTCTTGCTGAATCAAATGTCTGTCGTAATCGTCTAACATGAAGCTCTCACATCCATGCTCTCGGCTTCCTTCGAATCCTGCAGGCAAAACTAACTCTTCCAATTGGCACGTGCGGATTTTACGTGTCCCAGAATTTCCTTGGTCTGCTTTGGATGATTCTAGCAACTTCTCTTTTCTGTTTCACTCTGTTTAGAACTGGAGGGTCTGCTTCAGTTTTTAGAAGTGGAGGGTCCGTGACGCTTTCAACACACTAGAAAACGTTTCTGCTGTGTTGTGTATTCATGCACTCCCTAGGCTAACTTGTGGCGACCGAAAAACTTAGTCGGTTCTCCTTCAACGATGCGATTGTTGGCAGAAATAAAAAAGAGAAACGCAAAGTGTATGTTTAATACAAGTGCTTACCACTGATAGATTTTATAAACATGTAATAGACCAGACATTTGCTAGTTCCTTTTAAAACTAACTCAAGTGTATCTTGCGTCCTTAGACTATGCACGATCGTATCCATTGCATAATGCAGCTATTCAAAACAGGTTGGCTAAGAAAAAGGTGCCACCTAAAAACTTTGATTCAAAAGTGTTAACTGAATAAAATTTGTTTACGAAAAGTTGTTATGTTCATAACTGTCGCAACATGCTGCTTGTAGATTATCCACTGTCCCATGCTTCGCATACGTAAGGCATGACAGACCAGGGGAATCACCCGAGAAGACGGTGCTTAGACTCCAGCTCAGTTACTGCTCTGCTTGCTAAACTATTTCTTCACTCTTTGGGTACTTTCTTTGCATTGGCTGTCCATGTAGCCATCCATCTCGCCACCAAATTTTATAGGCATCAAGAGTAGATCCGAGCAGCTGCCGACAAAATGCGTGTTTGTATCTGTCTTGCAGAGCTACTTGCATTGCCGTTCAATATTTCAATGTCTTATATTGCAACAACAGCAAATAATACATCATTAATAATGGACAAAACGATTCTTGATTCGGATTTCCCTTGTTGGAGAATTCATATTTAATAGACGCCGGTATACGCTTTCTGTTCATTTTTCTTCTTCTTCTTTTCCTGAATCCTACAACTTGCCATCTTTCAAATCTAAGATCAATAAACATGATCTGATCTCTCTCTCTCTCCTCTTAGCCTTCTGCTTACTTCTTTCTTCCTTCGTTGGGGTTTTGTATAGGCCACCACGGCCTTTTTCTCAACTTAATTCACTAAAAAGGAAACGAAAAACATGGCTCGTCTTAGGAATAATTCTACAGCATGATAAAAAAAATAAATAAGTACCGTGAAAAAAAATACCGATTGGGGACACAACCTTGAGAAACTTCATGAAAAAGTAAACTATATAGATTTTCAAGTAATCAAGGGACTTCGAAGGACCCCAAAGTAGTGTTCCGAGTGTTGATATTTATATTTGTAGATATTTTTCGTGAATGCTAAAGATTTTTAGCATCTTTTTTCTCCAAGGAATCAACAGGAATAAAGAAAGCTCCATGGGCACTCAATAAACCAGTCATTCTCACAGTGAATTTTTTTGAAATTATCTTAAATCAAGAGTCAGAGAACAAAGAATGCGATTCTGTCCATCGTTGGCATGTTTCCAGTGTATTTATTTATATTATTCTTGTTTAGCAATTGAGAAGAAGACCACTGCGAAGGTACAGCCCATCGATGGAAAAGCACATGCTGCCATGTTTGACCCCCTGAAAACGGTGAAGAATGAAGCAGACACAACTTATGATACCAAAGAGGCCAAGGGGGATCCATTCGCCGAAATCGGTAAGAGCAGATAGCTCTGTATGCAGTTATTTTCGAGCCTTGTTGTAACAGACATCTGTTGTTACTATGAAACTATCCGTTGAAGTGAGTTCCGTTGAAGTGGTTCATAATCGTGTTGAATTCTTTTAATAGAGCTTGCCCTTCAGCATAAGCTGATTTTCAAGGGGCCCTTCGGCAAAAACATCAATTACAATCTGTGATAGCAATAAGAACAGTCAATTAAACCAAACTGTAAAGCTCTCTTTACAATAATTGATGAATATAATTGATGAAAGTATTGAATACTCCATCCCTATCTTTCATATTTATATATATGTATATATATATATATATCTATATATATGTACAGTATGTATTTTTATATTTATATTTATATTCCAGCTGAATTTTCATTCAGGGGCTGCCTTATAAGCGGATACTTACTTTTCTTGCACTTAGTTTTGATTATTGTATACATGACTTTGTAGTTCGATCTAATTTGATTTTACTGCTTTTATTGTTATCACAGATTGTAATTGATGTTTTTGTCGAATGGCCCATTGAAATCAGCTTATGCTGAAGGGCAACCCACTTCTTAAAAGAATTTAACATGAAATATAAAAATATGTATATATATATACACATATACATATATATATATATATATATACAGTCAATTAAACCAAACTGTAAAGCTCTCTTTACAATAATTGATGAATATAATTGATGAAAGTATTGAATACTCCATCCCTATCTTTCATATTTATATATATATATATATATATATATATATATATATATATATATAAATATGAATATAAAAATACATACTGTACATATATATAGATATATATATATATATACATATATTTAAATATGAAAGATAGGGATGGAGTATTCAATACTTTCATCAATTATATTCATCAATTATTGTAAAGAGAGCTTTACAGTTTGGTTTAATTGACTGTATATATATATATATATATATATATATATGTATATGTGTATATATATATACATATTTTTATATTTCATGTTAAATTCTTTTAAGAAGTGGGTTGCCCTTCAGCATAAGCTGATTTCAATGGGCCATTCGACAAAAACATCAATTACAATCTGTGATAACAATAAAAGCAGTAAAATCAAATTAGATCGAACTACAAAGTCATGTATACAATAATCAAAACTAAGTGCAAGAAAAGTAAGTATCCGCTTATAAGGCAGCCTCTGAATGAAAATTCAGCTGGAATTAAGGAACGTTGCATATGCAGTGAACACTGACCCAATGTATCATTTTTTCCTCTCTAACACAAGCAACTTTTTTTCTCCACACCAAAACATCTATCGCACACATATGATAATCTAGCTCTTTTTCCCCTTTTGTTATCAATTAAATTTATTACATTTAACGACCTTTGGAATAAGCACAGCAAAGTTAGTAGCGAGACGGAGAGGACACGAACGGACGCATAAAGCTTTGTGATCTTTCTTGTGCTTTTACATTTGAACCATAAGTTGGCGATGTAACGAGTGCTATAACGAGTTAATTTTAGTATATTCAAGAACCCAAATTTTACTGAACATGGCAACTGATTATTGCCAAGCTCCTTTTTTGTTTGGCATCTGTCCGACGTTATGACGTCTGGTATAGAAATGTGTAAAGATGCATCCCATATTCTTTACGGGACACGTTCTATACGACACAAGATGCACCCCATACCTATTTGGCTGCACTTTGACTCAGAGGTATGTCCTGAGCCAGCTCATTGCAATGTCTGGTGGTCAGTTCTTTCTTCGTCCCACTTTGTGGCTTGGTATCGCAAAAGAGGCATCAGTGCTTTGCATTTGACTTGTCTAGTTAGGTACGTCTCAGACACGTCGTTGAATCTTGAGCCTGCGTTTTTTACACATGGCATCGCCAGAATAGCCGTCTTGTTCCGCATTCGATGCAGCCTTGTTAGTTGCAGAATACGACTCTCCAAAGAATGCGTAATCTCCAAAGTGCTATGTTTTTGTCTACAGAAGTGTAGTCAAGTCAACTGTCATGTGTCTTCCGGCGGGCAGAAACAGTCACAAAATAAGACATGTAAATCAACCACACTGTGGAAAGGAAAGCCTCGCTCAAACAACAAAACAGCAGCTAGATCCAACCGCTCCCCCTTTAGATTCTTGCATGCTCCTTGGCAATCAATCAACCTGTGCTAAACAGCCCCCTTATCGTTTTCTAATCCTATCGCAACGACCCTAGTTGATACCTTGAACCGGGGGTGTCGAAGTCAAATGTCCATGAACCATTTTACCACAGGCCAACAGTCAACTCAGCTGTCCATCCTTCCGAGGTCGCTAAATGAGTACTCAGAAGTAACTCTGAGGACACGAACACTGGACACACATTGATAGCAGCTAATCTAAAAGTTGAAGTGTTTCATCCAGTGTAAATATTCGTAGTTTTTCGTAGTAAAAGCATTTCTATTGCGCCATATATCCACGTGGCTGATAGGCGCATTACAATTTAAAAAACACTAAGCCTACTTAACAATATGATTAAAAATACAAAAGTTTACAATGTTTCATTAAAAATCTAGGTTAAACAATCCATTCAATAAAAATACTGTTCAAATAAATGGGTCTTCAAACGAGATTTGAAAGTTTCAACTGTGTTACAAGCTCTAACCGAACAGGGTAATCTGTTGCAAAGGAAAGGGGCAACATTTACGAGGGCCCGATCACCAGCAGTTGCTATTCTGGTCTTCCCTACTTCTACTAAACAATAATCTGACTTGCTTCGAATGAAAAAAGAATGCCTATTGTTACTAAACCAACAGAACGAGCCTAGCGACAACAACTAAACGTGAATGCAATATCAATGATATTCTCCATAGACAGAAAGCAATGAAAGGGAGGCAGTCTTAGCATCGGCACATTTTACCCTCAACTTTCCTCCAGGTACCAATTAACTGGTGGCTGAAGAGATATAGGGCATCTATCATTATGAACAAACGCGTGTTGAATCCGGTTTCTTTAACACAGTTAGCACTGGAAAGCCTTAGAAATATATGCTGTTATCATTTGAAGCTCTTTGATTTTTGGAATCCAGTGGCGAGGTCTTACTTTGACATAAATTTGTATGTCCAGTACAGTACCATGCGTACAATACATTGCTCTCAAGAGGTTAGGGATATCATTCCTGTTCCTACGAGGTGCGTCAGAACCACCAGAAGCTCGACTCATTCACACCTTTTCCAAGTTTCACTGCCTATCCTACGAACTCTATCCCACAAATCATCATTCATCCCAAGAACATGCAATTTATGGAACGTCTTGCCTTCCTCTTGCTTTCCTGAATCTTAATAATAACAATAATGATAATATACGAATTTGTATACAGGAATAACCCATCAGCATGTCAAGCATGCTGTTATCATTAGGGTCCTTACAACTTGGCATCTTTCAAATCCATGATCAAAAACCTCGATCTTATCTCTCTCTCCTCTTAGCCTCTTAATTTCTTCTCTCTTCATTGTTGAGGCTTTATATAGGCCGCCATGGCCTTTCCTCAACACAACTCACTAAACAGAAAGAATAAATTTGTAATTTTTCCTCAATAGAATTTTCATCTGATTCATTTGATTTAAAATAACAGTCTCTCCCCAAGATAAATCACTAAAAATATTCTTGCTGTGCATGGCTGGTACATTTCAAGTCGAACCAGAGGCTCTAGAATTTCTAATGGGAAGTTTCATACGTAGAAAGTGATGAGAAATGTTTACTGTGGACGTTTCGTCATACTTTTCAGTTAGCATATCAACGTAGGCTATCGCTTACTGAGTATCCATTCTGATGCTCAATGTCCTGGTCCTTCCTCTCTGTGTGACCATATTCAGTATTCCCACCACTTGCATTGCATGGACCAAGTCACTCTTCTCCCTTTAATTCAAGAAGGTTAAGCGTGTCTTTGACCACTGACAATAGGGCTGTGGGCGAGCACGTAACCACTAAGGTATTTGTACATCCAAGCGGTTTTGAAGTTATTTTCGAAACTATTTTCATAGCGGGATTTCCTTCTCTTCATGTTTTCCCTACATTTTTAGATTGTCTTGCACTTAGGTTGTGATCATTGTAAACCGGGCTTTGCAGTTCGATTTTATCTAATTTACTGTTCGTGCCGTTATCATAGATTATAGTTGATGTTTTGTTGACGGCCCCTTGGAAACCAGCTTATGTAGAAGGGCGACCCTCCTCAAAAGAATCAATTATGAAATAAGATGAATATGGAATATCTGTGAAGCTTCAGCGAAAGCCTGTCTTATTCCTCTCCTTTTCTTCAGGCAAACAGCAGCAATCTCAAGCATCCACTTTGACTTCGAGCCAATCGTATCAACAAGACCCTTCTTCTTCAATGCAAAGCCAAGCAAATTATGCCGCACAGCAGCAACCAGCAGTCTCAGCGTACCCAACTCACTATAGCAGCTACCAAAGTGGCCCTCAGCAGGCTAGTCAGCCCCAGACTCAAGCCAGTCAGCCCCAGACTCAAGCCAGCCAATACCCTAATCAAGGAGCATCTCAGGTGTACTACCCTGCCGACCAAGGCAGTTTCATGCAACAGTCTACGGGAGACAGGCAATCAGAAGTGAGTCTGTCGGGTGGACAGCAAGCTCCGAATTCACAGTATGACCAAAGCAATTCGATGTACACATCGCAAGGTTATAGCGCTCCTGCTGCAAGCTATCCGAGTCAGTCACAGCCGTACCCACAAGCACCGCAAGACCCCAACGCCTATAGCCAAGTTGGCAACCAGCCCTACGTGGCAAGTCAGCAACCGCAGGCCCCACAGAATCCGTACGCACGCTCGATGTCACCGAGACAGGCGTACCCTCAGCCGAATGGAAGCTACAATTACTACTACCAATCGCAAGGACAGCAGCAAGGTTATCCTCAACAGTAGGTGGACGATTTTTGGGAGTGTCCCGACGAAGAATTTCAATGTGGACGACGAGATATTGACGCGTACGTCACTTTAATTGGACTTTATCATTAATTTACGCAGCAGACATCAAAGAATGCTAACACACGTAGGAAAATGAATGGGATTAAAAAGATTTGAACAAGATGATGCCTTGAATGCCACCCTATCTAAATCGATGTCTGCAGGCGCTTTACTCAGGATTAGATTCGCCCTGCTTTCTGTGTCGATTGCATGACAGTCACCAACGTGGCTAACAATATTTTGGCATTGCAAGACAATGCACGGTCCCTTGTAATTTGAACGGCCCCTTGTAAACCAGCACTGCTGAATGGGTTACGATCCTTTCTGTATTATTATTATTATTATTATTGTTATTATGTTTATTATTCCACCGGAACACCTGCTCGTCACAGCTCTTATTTCGATTGTTTTTTGAGATCGTGCATGCATAATTCAGGGTAGCCAGGTCGTTTTGCTAGCACGCAACTTTCTCTGGCACTTTCCCCCTTCTTCCATGGCATTCTTGTTGGCTGTTTGCTTAATTTCGCAATGTTTATCAAAGCTGCACTGATTTGCTGTTTTTGTACGAGAAGTAAAATGTCTGATATTTGGTTTGTTTTTTGTTGAATCTTGTCCTATCGCTGTTTCGTTCTTCGACACTTCTCGCGCGGATTTTCCCGATTAAGGCGAACTCGCTTTTGATACGTTTTGCGAACGGCTTGCTGCCTCTGTTCTCAGTTTTATCAAATGCTCAAAAGACACCTTACAGGAATGCTCTCCAGCTTCTTTTTAGCATTCGATTTTTGATTTTGGCTTTTCTTTTGCATAATGGGCTCAGCTTGTGGACTCGTAGCGCAGGCGTTGTGAGTTCGAATCTTGCACGTGTCACCATAAAAACCATTGACAAGGAAAGCAACGGGAAGCCACCACATAATAATCCTCTTCTCTAGAAAAACCGGATCCTTGACCCTGGTTTCAGCTACGCTCGGAATAGAATATGGCTTGCAGTGGCTGTTCCCATGCAGTGTGGCATGACCGACGCGAAATCTTGTTTGTGTATTACGAGCATAAAATTAGGCAGTAAGAATGACGGATAATTGCTGACGAATATAGGATTAGCAAATAAATTAATAAACGAGACTAGCTTTTACTTCTAATTCAAATTCACGTAGACTTAAGCTGATCTTTATTTCAGCTGGTAAATCATTCCAAAGAAGTTCCATTATGCGCGGAAATTGTTCTCCTAGTCGGTTACACAAAAGTGGTGCTCGTATAGTGACCAATGTGTGCGAACCCGTTATATATCAGAAGCAAGGGGAAGCAAAGAATCCTAGCTCACCCTAGGAGAAGTTTATGTTGGTGGGCTGGGTATCCATTGCCTTCCTCAACAAACGATTCCATTGTAAGCCATTTAGGATTAGACAAGCATTTAGGAGATTTTGAAGTGCAAACTGTCAAAGATAACACAGGCAAAAGTGTTTGAGGCATGTGTTGAAGGCACAATGTTGTTCAATGTTGCAGTGCGCCCATTCTTAGCAAGGGAAATCAAGAGCATTCAAAGGTTTTGTGGCAAGAAGTACCGGTATATTTGGAGAGACAGGAAAGGTGAACCATTGAGGCAAATGCAGGAATATGGAGTTAATATGGCTGACGTTAGGAACCAGCTACAAGTGTCACCAATAAGAACAAAAATAGAGGTTGCACATCTTATCAGAATGGGACATATCCTCAGACTGCCTGATGAGAGTTTAGTACAGAAGGCATTGCTAGGGTGGTTAACAAAATTAGAAGGCAAAACAAAATCAGAGAAGAAAACCCGAATGATAATACCATACTGGAGGAGACTAATAAAAGAGGCAGGCATGGAAGGGAATATGATAGAAGAGTTTACATTAAATCGCGTAGACTGGAAGGAAAAGTAAAGAAGAGACGACTGCACATGGAAGAGTATGAGAGACAGCAAGGGAAAACATATACTATACCAGAGGGCACAGACAAGATTGATCGGAGAAGCCAAGGAGTCAGATGTGTTGATGCAAAATGTTACTATAAAGATTGTAATATAATATTTAGAACGAGAGCTGTACTCACAATCCACCAAAAACGGTTGCACAGAGACCTTACTAGTGCACCTGTATTCACATGTCCTAACTGCGAGGACGAATTCAAGCAGAAGGGTAGCATGAAGAATCATTACAAAAGACGTGAGGGGGTAAGAACAGTAGATCGGAAGAAAGAATGTAAGAATTGCATGAAATGGATTTCAAAAGCGAACTTTGCAAGACACAGACTATCTTGTCAAGCGAGTGACGAAGAAGTGTCTGTGATGGAAAATTGTTCAGCAAGAATACAAAGAACAAAAAGGAAAAACTGTAATAAATGTGACAAAATGATCACAGTGGCGAATATGGCCAGGCACCAACGGTCAAAAGCCTGCTTGTTGTAATGTTTTGGTTTGACTTAAGTTAATCTTATGCCGCAAGACGATAAAAAGGAAGAAGAAGAAGACTATGATTTGATGATGGTGATGACGATGGTGATGATGATGATAATGATGATGATAATGATGATGATAATGATGATGGTGATGATGATAATGATGATGGTGATGATGATATAGATGATGATGAAGATTATGAAGACGATTGATAATGACAATGGTGATGATGATGATAATGATGATGGTGACGATGACAATGGTGATGATGATGATAATGATGATGGTGAGTATGATTATGACGATAGCAATATATACAATGAAGAAGATACTTTTCAATCATCATCGAAAAGATCAACAACTTTTTAGCAGTTTATTGTGATTCCGATTTATTTCGTTGAAAAGATGAGGTCACCAGTGACTTAATGCTATGGGATCCTGAACATTGAACCGCTGAAGTAGGAAGGCCTGTCAAGACACACACCAAATTACTGATGGAAGACACTGCTTTACAACTTGAAGATCTTCACAAGACCGTGGATGATAGGGTGTTATGGAGGTAAAGAGTCAACATGGTCCGGGCAACCGGCCCGATATGTGGATCACGATTGTGAAGGACCGTCGCCGGATACTTCGCAAGGTCTGCGGCTGCACAGAGCGCCAGACTCAACCCAGGACACTTGCTTTGCTATTCGTTGTGCATTTCCGAAGCCCATGTTTCAGTACAGATCAATGTTTTATTTGAATTTGAATTTTCAATCGCATTCTGATCTCCTTTCTATTTGCAAGTCTGCCAGCATTGTTCCCTAGCGTCGACTATCATGCCCTTTTAGGCCTTGCTGTGAAGGTCAGACATAACAATATAGGAGCTATGTGCGATACTGTTTCTAGGTGACGTGGGTTTAAATGCAGATCACAACACCAAGATAGGCCCGTACTTTCATTTCATCTCTCGTTGAAACCAACTTAGCATTGCAGTTTTTGATCATAGTCAGGCGCATTTGAGTTTCCAAGAAGAACTGTTTTCAAGGTATCGGATACCAATGTGGACGAGGGTGCTGTCTTTTTCTGTCACATTTCGTCAATCCAGAATTGGACGTCGTCGACCTCTGCGAACTTACTGAGGACCAAAGCTGCACATTTTCAATCGCCGCAAGCCACTTTCGTCACAAACTGGGATACACACGTCAGCAGAAACATCTTTTTTTGTGAACGGGAGATTGAGACTTCTTCAGAGCTGGCCACCAACCTCGGAAGATAGCTGGCACACGGAGAGGAAATTTGATTGCGTCCAGTGAGGAGGTACGAATGCAATTTTGTGTGACGCTCATATAGAAGCATTCCAAACAAGGAAGTGAATTTTCTGAACGAAGCATTACTCATCCAAATAAGAGCATCCTGTTTCGGTCATCCTGCGAAACCCAGCTCAATGCAAACCGGAAATCCGCAGTGTTTACGGAAGTAAGCACTTGAAGACTTTGAGAAACATCTCTCACTCTGTTTTCTTAATTTTTGATGAACAGCAAGCTTGACAGGACAAGGAGAGCGAGAATCAAGATAAAGGTAATTTTCCCCCATTGAACAGTTTCTTATATATACAGTTAGAGAGCGATAAATTTTAAACGTTTTTTCACCATATGATATATTTTCAAGATTAGGTGTCATGATAGCTCAATGGCAAGATTCTTGCGCATTGATCCTATGGTCAGTGGTTCGAGTCCCACCTCAGCTAAATTTTCACTTAGGGTGAGGAGACTCGCCAGCTTTCTGTAACTTCAGGCCTATGAATCACGAGGTGTGGTCACATCGAGAGGAAAGACCTGGACACTGCTCGATAAGCGAAAGCTTCTCAGTGTCCAAATTTCAAGCTTTGATATCTAGGTAGAATCGTGTTTATAAGAAATACTGCTTGATAAAAATTCATTTCCCTAGCGAAAACTCAGAGCCCTGTCTCTTTTCTCTGCTTGATTGATCATGCTATACAATTTCGACAGAGAACTCACATGCTAGAACAAACCGCAACCTATGATTTCAGTCAGTAGCGTAATTCAATTGAAAGATACTTACAAATGACTCTTGAAGGTGGGCCAACTCTGTAACTGGTTTGATGAACTGAATTCAGTGCTCTGGTTGCAATGTCTACCACTCTTTTCTGGAATTGAAATTATTCAAGGACATGCAGTCAAGGATCGATCGAAGCCATATACGTAAGCCCTTACAGTAGTGGGCACTGCTCGATAAGCAAAAAGCTTCTCAGTGTCCAAATTTCTACCTTTGACATCTAGGTAGAATCATGTGTATAAAAACGTATGTTTTCAACCTTGATATCATAATCATTATTTATACACGATTCTACCCTTCAGCTTATTAAATCCATAATTCATAAGATACCCTGGATAAACAATGTTTCCAATAGTCTACACATACCAAATTGAATAGAGTAGAAACATGCAAGAACTTTAATTGTTTATCTAACTTATTTTTTTAACGAAAGTATCGAAGGACATATAAGACTTTTACATTGTATATGGATGAGTTTACTTTTCTTTACATTTTCTTTACTTTTTATTTAAAACAGGGCCCTTACTGATAGCAGCGCTTGTAGTACTGACAAGGTTTCCCCTATATAAATATTTGTATTATTTTTACTATCATTATAGATTTATGTCCTAAGACGCTGATATTCCAGGTTCCCGTTTTTTTAAATAGGCACTTGTGTCTATAATCATAATCATAATCAGCTCTTGAAGAACTCCTTTAATTTATTTTGAAGCGACCATTAGTCGGAAGCTCTTTGATATCAGTTGGAATGGTAAACCAAACTTTGACAGTAGAATATGGATAGCTCCTTGTCGTATGTTCGATATTAGGCCTAGGAATTTGTAGATCTTTACAATGTCTTGTTGCATAATTTGATTGTGAAGATATTTCAACCTTGACGTGTATCCAAATTTCTTAGAAAAATGGAAGAAGCTAGAGGCATGAGATTTTTCAAGGAGGAAGAGGAAGATGTCTTTGTTGGTAGCAGTTTAGAAATGCTCCCCAAAAGACCCACAATGGGCTGCACTTTCGAAGAGAAGGCTGTTTACATGGAGAAGTCGATTGCCTGGCTTAAAATGGAGATAAACGAGCTGAAGTCACAAGACAGACTGCTGATGAGAAAATTTAGGACCATGTTAGTTACTGTCGAAGGACTGAAGAAATTTCGCCATACTGTTGAAGAGCAAGAAGAAATACTCGGGGACTTGGCAAGCAACTCGGGAGTTGACCTGCAGCCTCATTTGGTCGACGTGTCGACAAGCTGCTTTGAGGAAAGCGAGGACAGGATTTGGAAAAGACAGTTATCTAATTATCAAAGGTACAAAAGAGTTGGTTTTGAGCAAAGGCACGTCTCATTTCATTGAGAGGAAGTTTAGGTAACATCTACAAAATTACCCCATGGTGGTCGCGGACTACTTTCACTCCGCCCTTGAGTTGTGTCCGAAAAGTGGGAAGCTGTTTTCAGAATATAGGAAGATATTGCTTTTGACACTCTAAGTGTGAGCTTTGCTACAACAATCTAAGAATCTGCGGCCAATACCTGTAGATAGTGCTGGAAGTTGCGATATGGAACAAAAAAAGAGGGAGTGGAAGGCCCCTTGCAGGGCAGAATTTCTTTGTAGGCCTAGACTCTCGTTGATGATTGAAACGAATGAAGTCAAATATTTATCATCAAATACTATAATCACTTGGATACCTTCTAATTCATACTGATATGATGTATAGAATTGTAAACAAGAAGGTCAGTGAAGTTTATCTACAATGAGTAGATCTAATGATAACAGTATTTGCATGAAAGCCACTGCTATAGCCCTCCCCTGACAGAACAAACAGCAAATTGAGATGATATTAGAACCCTGCAATATCGTACAAAGCCTTGTTTTACAATTGAATGATTATCCAAGGGACGCACCCTTTTGCATAGTAGCTCAAGCTATTTTGAAATATATTATGGTCATTAGCTATGGAGGTATCATTCAGCAGAACCCAGCCACAGCACATTAGAGACTGGGTTACGTTTTTTGCATTGTACGATAATATTTGACGTTTTAAAGAATCACATCACTAGATAACTCATTGCTTCAAGGGACAGACTTTATTGTACTGTATTTTAAGTTAATGTCAATAAAGGTTTTGCCACGTTAATTGGTTAGACCTGTAACATTATTTTCATGCGTAACAAACTTTGGACGAACGCGACCTTCTAGGTTAGTAACTGCCACCTCCCTTTAGCTATATCAGCTTGTTGCATGTTTCCTCCAATTTTGAACGCATAATACCATGAATAGATTTGTATCAACATTTTTTTATCATTTCATCCCAGAATGCGTGGGTAGATCCTGGGACACTGAGAAGCTTTCTGCTTACAGAGCAGTGTCCAGGTCCTTCCTTTCGATGTGACCACACCTCGTTATTCTTACGCCTGGAATAACAGAGAGCTTGCTTCTCTCCTCCCTCTAAGTGATGACTAAGCTGAGAGTTGGTTCGAACCGCTAACCATACCATCAAAGCGCAGGAATCTTACCGCTGTGATACCCTGACGCTTGATATCAATAAGTCAATGACTAGGCCGAACAGATGCAAAATTACATAGCATTAGAGCGTCTTGTATCTGTATATCAAGTTCATGAACATGTTAATCTGAGATTGCTTAAAAAAGCCGTGGTGCTTCAGTTTGGAGAAATATAACGCAATAAAAGTTAACCATTCATTTAGCGAATGCTATAAAGGCAGCCTCTTATTAAATCACAACCTCGTTCGCAGTCCGTGACGACACCATCACGCGCTAGGCTAGGCTTGTATGTATGACGCAGTTGCTCCCGAAAGTGAAAGCTATTGTGTAATTGGAGAGTTTAACTTAAAGAGAATTTTCTTTATGAGATTTCAATTTATTTCCAGTACAACTTAAATCCACGTTAGACGTATGACGTAGTATCTAAAGTACCCCATGGCTTTTTTTTTGAATGCAACAAGTGGCTTAGTACCGAGGGGCTGGACCCTAATTCTTCCGCGGTAGAATTGAAGGTAAAATTAGATCTCCAGTATTCCGGAAGGTAGTCTAATGGTGCTTATTTGCATACGAAAACCAAGCAAATTACCACGCCAAAAGCATTGTGTTATGAGACAGGGCGAGGTGTAAGGAACGACGCTGCTTCGATTTCGACAAGAAAAGGCGTAAGGAGAGACGCTGCTTCGAATTCGACAAGAAAAGGCCTAAGGAGCTACGCTGCTTCGAATTCGACTGGATGACGCCTGGCTTCGACTTGAAATACGAAACAAAACGCCTTGATACACAAATGACTTGGTCCTCTAATTCCGCTTAACAAGATGCTTACATTCTCTATTCATAATAACTCAATTATTGAACGCTATTACAGTGAAAACACTGTGAACTGGCTGAAAGGCAATCATGCATAATTAAGAGGCACACGAAAATAGAACGCAACTTTGTGATTTCTAGGATTAGTACTTGGAATCCAATTTTTACTTTACAGCATAAATCCCTTCGGATGATTCATGATATAGTCTTAGCCGAACCACCGATTCTTTCAATTAGAAATTCTGACGCATCAGTATTCTTTAGGACTTGGAGAGATTACTGCAATGAGAGACAAGGCCCATGTGTAGCTGAATACCGTTTACAATAAAACCTATAAGAGAATTGGAGATATACTCTCAATTATAACTGTGACTGTCGAAGGTGTCGGCTATTAATTTCAAGTTTTCAATGCCCTTTCTCTTGGTTTTTAGGGTGGATTAAACCAACGAGTATTTTTCCATCTCCATGTATCCATATTTTTACCTTGTTTTAGTGGGTTATGTTTGGGAAAGGCCATGGTGGCCTATACAAAGCCCCAACAAAGGAAGAAAAAAGAAAGTGAAAGGCTAAGAGCTGAGAGTGATCAGATCAAGTTTATTGATCACAGATTTGAATGATGGCAAGTTGTAAGATTCATGAAAGCAAGAGGAAGGTAAGACGTTCCATAAATGGCATGTTGTTGGGATGAATGATGATTTGTGGGATAGAGTGCTTGGATCTGGTAGTGAAACTTGGAAAGGGTGTGAATGAGTCATGCTTCTGGTGATCCTGACACGCCTCAGTGGAATAATAGGATGATTACAGAGTGGCTAAGTTCCCAAAAAGGAGGTTAGATTATTAATTTCCCATTATCTTGTGTTTTGGGATGATTTGTCACAGACTTGACTTTTTCCCCATGGGGGCTAGCGGTCCCCGACTTGAAGTTATAGCCTCCCTACCCCCTCTGGCGTCCCCTTGAAGATAGTTTATTTGTGGAGTATGCTTCTTGATAATTTCCAGGTATTTTGCAACCAGATGCGAATCTTAGAAATGTAGAAAAATAGGCCAAATACATTTCGAAGCAGAACACTAAGCCCAATATAGGCTACAGGACTGTTGACTTGTGACGTTGAAGGCAGATTTAGATGATTGTTTTCTAAAACACTGTGTCCTTGTTTAGAAGATGCCTTTCCACGTGGAACCTTCCCGAAGAAAAGCTCAGAACTCGAGCTGGGGTGAATTTAAGAAACTCCCAGCACTGACTGACTCGAAATGATTGCCAACTTTTTCACATTTGTAAATGCTTGATTACATGTTGGTAAAAAGCTAATTTGAACAAGAGAGTTCAACAAGCTAAGACGTACTTTTGAAAAGTTCCCTGACGAAGGTGGAGATCTTGCGGAAATTCACAGAGTTGGAAATTTTCAACTCCAGCCATGAAAATTTTAAGTCATTCCCTGTCAATTGTCGACAAGTCATATGCTACCCGTCTTATCTATTTTCTTCATGATCGTTATTTTATTATATTTGCAGAAATAGCAATGGAGTCGATTTCAGAATTCTTACAATTTCTGCCGCGCAAAGTTTAAGAAAATTGCTCGAGACGTTGAGTAGCTCAGCCATAGAGATCCCCAGTGCCGGCCCCACGCCGCCCAGGTAAGTGGGGAGGGGATGGGGTGGAGTATTGCAGCATTGTAATGAAGGGTATCCAGCTGTCTAATAGCACCCACCTTGCGAGTACACACACAATGCGTGGCAGGGCCTCTTTTTAGAAATCTTGACTGGCGGGGAAACACATGACTAGTGACCCACGCTTGTGCAGATAGCAAAGATATGTACCGAACAAATTAAACTGTCTGCATCAGCAGTCGTATCAAAGAACACGTTACCAGTGTGAAAGAGAACCGTTTTTATCCAAGGCACATACTAAAAACGATAGGGGCCCTGACTAGTGGGGAAGTGTCAATTTGTGTGCTGACTAGTGGGGCAGGCAAGGGGTCTACTGGGGCCAATGACCCACAAGTGACAATGTTAAAAAGACCCTTATGCGCGGGTATAGATGAACAGCCAAAAACGCCGGCGACCCTACTCAAGTGGGATTTAACCCAGTAGATGACAGCTGGATGGATGGCATTAGACTTTTGAGTAGTCGAAATATCGAGGTCGAAAGGAAATCTAATTGCGAAAGTGGGTATAACAGAGAAGCTGCAAAATAAAGATATTGTATATCACTATATTCTAAAGAGTAGATTGCATAAATATGACGCAGTGAATCCGTGTTGTCGACGCTAATAGTGTGACGCCCTCCTGCCAACTCTTCCAACCCTCATGTACCGATCTACGTTCGAGACTTTACGTTCTATGCCACGCCTTACGTCGGCATGCTCAGGCTTGTCAATGAGGTGCAGCTTTTCGTACTCTTCCTTCTCGAATAGGTCGTCTATCTCCTCTAATATTTCCTGTTGCTCGATAAATGCGTTGCCAACTTTTCGCAATTTCCTCGATCGAAGTATCATCTTTTGAAACATCTCGGTTAACTTTTCATCCGTTTCCTTCAACGCCTGCAACTCTCTTTTTATCCAACACAGCCCCGATTCAACATATTCCATCCTCTCACAAATCGGACTAGCAGCCCCTGGCATTGCTGGAGGCTGCTCTCCAGAGAGCTTTGAAGTGTTGATGACGTGTGTACACGTTCCCACAGCAATCAAATTCACATTTTCCAATTCACGTCTATTGGCTTTGCTCCCCACCTCCTCTAGGTTTCCTGCTACGCTAAAGTCCTCCACATACAGAATAGGTAAGTTCAAATTTGATGTTTGATTCGAAAGCAAGCTGTCATCAACCACTGATTTTTTGCATAGTCTGGGGCCTCCCTGGCAAAGGGTGTCAATGTCTTCGCTCTCCTTGGGCTCCCTTTGCTTCATACTCCTGCCAAAGCCGAAGGTCTCGTGCTCACCTTGTTTCTGTGATACATCCACAGAGGATTCGTTGCCGTTCACTTCACTACCAACGTCGCCAGCTACTGTTCTCTCATCACTACCAAGCACTTCAAGATCTCCTGTTTGGCTGTCTTTGCAAAAGCCGATAACTGCATAGTCCTTCCATAGCAGGACCTCGGTATTGCTCGAATCACATTCGCTGGATACCTCCATCAAAGCTTTAATGAGCTTACGTTATGCAAGTCATTTCCACTGCACATTTTTTTCCTATAAATGGCATTTGATAGAAAAAGCGCCTGTATGCTTAGTAGATACTCAGGATGCCATGCCCACACGATGGTATTTCTTGCAGTTATCTTTCCCGACAGAAGAGCAACCGTGTTTGTGCATTCTCCAAAACAGGTCAAGTTTCACGTACACTTTGCGTTGTGGTTGCGATTGAAATGATGAGGAAACGCCAAAGCAAAGTCACTCCTACCCAAAGCACAGTAATCAGCTCTGAGTTTCCCCCTTGTCATCGGGGGTGCTTGTGTCTTGACCAGTGATTCAACTAAGAGGAGATGAACGCTGCAAGTTTCCGTCAACAACGCTTTTTGTCAATGCTTCGACCGGGCGGCGCCGCGGTGAAATGGCAAACCGTGTGGACTCAGAACACAGGGGTTGTGAGTTCGAATCATACACGTGTCACCATGAAAACGTCATTGACGGGAAAAGCAACGAGAAACCAACTCATAAAGTAAACTTTCCTAGAAAAGCCCTGACTCTGGTTTCTCCTACGCTCGAATTCGAGTGGGCAACGCAGTTTAACAGCAACGAATTTTTCGATGGATTTGCACGATGATCACAGAGCATTAAGCAAAGCTTGGTAGCTCATTTATAAGAGTCTTAATGGTCTGCATGGGTTTCTTTTGTCATTAATTATTTACATGAGATATTAAAAGGACCCCACAGGAGTCTCTTGACTTCCACTGTGAAGCCATGATTAAACATCACCTACCCATTCTTGCAAGTGGGAGTTTACTGGTGATTTTATAAACAAATTTTCTGAATAGCGCAGTTTAAGAGTATTTGGTCTTGATAAACAAGTGAGTGAGTTTTAAGCATATTTGATGATTTCATTAGGTGCCGTGTAAAAATATTCACATCAAAGAATCGTTGTTGCCAAGAGCATTTGAAGCACTGGCCGAACTATACAACACTTGTGGCTTACGGAGCCCGTCCCAATTTGGACTACCTAAGTACTAGGATTCTTGCAGATTGACCCTATGATCGGTGTTTTGAGTCCAATCTCAGCTAAACTTCCGCTTGTTGGTGAAGGAAGTTGCTAGCTATTTGCAATGCCAGGGGAAGGAGTTGGCGAGGTCTGGTCCCATCGAGAGAAAGAGCCTGATGGTCGCTGATCGATAAGCAAAAAACTTCCCCCAAAATCTACTTTCGGATGCTATCATGAAAAAATTGGGTCTCTGATGAATGAAAAATCATTGACCCTCGTTGCATGATAACAGAGTTATTTCTTTACAAGGAACTTAGAACAATTCTTTGTGAAGTTTCTTACCGCGTTTCTTGCCATAAAGACGTAGTTTTTCTAACTTTTTCTACCATCAACCAGTTTTCCAGGGATATGTCTAATATTGCCACTAGTACTATTAGGCCATTTCCTCAGTGTGCCCTTTACCTGCCACACTTGTAAACACATGCAGTATATTGACATTTTGTCCCACTAAATAGGTCCCCATTATATGTGGTTCACTTGCTTTAAACAAACGTGGTTCATTTTCGCACTAGCAAAGTGCTCTTAACCACAGCAAATGCAGACAGTTAAAAGTGCACGTTTTTGTCTCCTATATATATTTTTTATTTCTTTTTATTTTGTTTAGTGAGCTATGTTGTGGAAAATCCATGGTGGCCTATACAAAGCCCCAACAAAGGGAGAAAGAAGAAATCGGAAGGCTAAGAGGAGAGAGAGATCAGATCAAGTTTATTGATCTTAGATTTGGAAGATGACAAGTTTTAAGATTCAGGAAAGCAAGAAGAAGGCAAGACGTTCCATAAATTGAATGTTCTAGGGATGAATGATGATTAATGGGATAAAGTTGGTGGATTAGGCAGTAAAAATGGATTAGGCACTGAAACTTTTGTACAAAATATCTCCTATTTGTAAAATTGTTTGGTCCTAACCACGTGTTGCCTCACCAGTCCACCTTCCATAGTATAATTTATTGCAAAGGATTATGGTCAACAGGAATGCATTGCAAGCATTATAGCTCGAGATTTACAGCCTTTTGATGCTGTCCTGTCACTGGCTGGTATGGCCTACTCTTTTACTGCTTAAAAAGAAAAAAATAAAGTTTGAAAGGTTGATGACATGACAGTAAAATTTTCTGATTTTTCGACAGGTAAAAAATTTTGAATGAGAACTTTTTAAGTTTTGAGAATATAACCCTATGTGGTTTTTTCTCGTTATTTGTTTAACGCAGGCTCGGTATTTGGGCAGCTATCCAGATGATGTGAGCCTGGGATACTACCGTTGGTTTTCTCGAAATTGTCTCTGAGTACTCATTTACCAACCTCTGAACGATGGACAACTGAGTTGGCTGTTGGACTGTGGTTGGTAGCTCCGACGGCGGGATTTGAACCCAGGCGAGAAGACCCCACCAGATTCGAAACACAGTGCCGCCCCACAGTTTCGTCTATGAAAACGAGTTTAGCTGAAAACACCGGTTGCAGTCATGACGATGCAGCAAATTCTGCATGACCGTGCTTGATTCTATTGAACTACGAGGTGTCACTTGATAGTGAGGCTGTTACAATTCTCGGCATTACCGTAAGGAAATTCTCATGTGAAGCGAAAAATCCGGCCCGCTTGGGAGGCTGTCGTAACACTGTGACTTAAAGCTTTGCTAAGCAAATATTCATCTTTTAAAAGGAGAACATCACCAGTCCAAGTTCCAAAGGGAATGAGATCTCTAAAAGGGGATTACGAAGTCATGAATGCCGACTTATCGTAATCTCTTCTATCTGCATGTCCTCTACATATTCGAATATCATCCATGTTCACCAATACCAGACATTGATCAAAGTCAAGTGACACTGTTGTTCTTGCTTCCAAGACCATGATAGATAATTTCTTACATTTGAAACTGCTCTTTCCTAGCAGAAAATGAAGCTCAACTTGCCTCATCTTGTCACAAGGGTACGAGCTCCGACGGTCAGACGGCTACGGTATGCAGCGCAACCGTATTGTGGATTCCCCCCGTTATTGTAATACTCCGGTTCCCTGTGGAGCAGCGATTTTGATTGAGGCATCAGGGGGGATTCCTGCATTCACAATGTTTAGATTGAGCCGTGATTGGAAAAATTTCAGAAGCGTCATTGATTATGTCATAGATAACACGGTGTCAATCATTGCATGCACTTTACAGCAAATCATTATGTTCTTACGGATAATTGAGACATCTCGCGTATGTTACGATGATAGCTTATGAGATTTGTTGATCATTTGACAAGATTTTCACGTTGTGTGTCCATGGGAAAGCCTTCATCAAGAGGGCGACAAATGAACTGAGCAACTGATAGATAACGACGAAGAATGGAGGAGGGCCTACTGCCAAGAGCAGTAGCCTCAGTTGCTAAAGCAGACTTCGAACCGTTTGCAAACGGCAAGCGAATCGGTAGCTACCTCTTTGGGCGAACTATTGGCGAAGGCTCGTTTGCTAAAGTCAAGGAAGGTTTTCATGTGTCCACCGGAGAAAAGGTATGAAATTCACATATTGAGGGGCGTCGTATCCCAGTTTTGTTCATGCCAGATGATGCTGCATCTTCTCATACGATTTGATCTGTTTTTGATTGAGTTGTGTACAAACGTGAATAGGAATAGGTGAATAGAGTGGGTATTTCTTATGACAGGGCAATGCTAGCCAATATTTGTGTACAAACAAGCGTTTACGAGTGATGAGGCCGCCATTGGATATTGTCAATGCCAGGTTTTTGCAAAAAACATTTCGCTGCTTAGCCATTCGATGGTATTTTTAAGTTTTAAATATTTGTGGTAAGTGACCGGTTACTATAAAGACGACATGCAACGAGCGGCGTAATGAAAACACGTATTTGTAATGTTTACAGGCGCGTCTTCGCCGTGCTTTCTATTCTATTGCAGACAAGGGCCATTAATTCGAAGGAAGTGAATTTCTACCGTGATCTCTCAGTAGAAAGTCGCATTGTTGAACGACGCCGATGTATGTATATCTGGAACGGGTGACAACGGCTTCCTCAGTTAGGTAGAACAGGGAATCCCTGATTCACTGGATATTCTAATTTCATGAATAACTGGAGTACATTGAAAGGCTCGTTAAACTCATTGTACACGAATATCTGTCAGTTGGTGGCGGGAAGACTTACACTGACCTGGCCTTAAAGATTTTGTCACCTCTTGAAACATGGTTTATCTGTGGTGTACGATAGTTCATCTTAGGTAGCCATTGGCTGCACTGGCATGCAATAGCGTGCAGTAGTGAATAGTGGTTTATGGTGGTATACCATGCAATAGAATGGTGTGCAGTGATACAATGAGCACAGAACCCGATAAGGTGCTTCACCATGGTAAATATTGATCTACAAGAAACAGATGGAAGAAGGGGAAGCTATTTCCACCTCTGTATCGATTAGTTTCGAAGTTTTTGTTATTGATTGGGGTGGAGCGGGGTCGTCAGTTATGTGCACATACCGGATTACAGCGAAAATTTGCTTTTTTGATTGAAAATGCTTTAAATCGTTCCCATTTTTGGAGATAAGGCTATTTTTGTTATAATAACCCGGAGAAAATCGCTAGGAATCTGCCCTTCCATAGATAAGGCTTACTGGATGGATAATTTAGCTGCTTCAATCAGCTAAAGCCCACTAGATTGGCATTAGCCCACGTTGCAGAAGGACAACTGCAAGGATATTCAGAAAAGCACTGTAATGTCACAGTTATGTCTTACTGATACGGGAAGTTGCAGAAGGCTGCGAATTCGCAAACAACTTTGCTCCACTGGTTTTCGTTCGCGTAAACAAATTATTTCCCCACGATTGTCATTCATTCATCGTTACCGTAAACTGTGGACCGCAAAGATAATGCATTTCATGTTGATTTCAATGAATCCCTGCTCGTCAGGCTCGTCTCATTCAAGTCGAGAGAGGAAGCCTCTCCCGGCTTGCCCACTGAGAATTGAAAATGGTTTAATTTACCGACATCGAAAGCTTTTGCTGCTCGCCCTGTTTTACGCTGTTTGCATTATAGCGTGCACGGTACTGCTGCTTCTTTCTCCTCTGTGAAATCTGCCTGTTCTACCGACAATCGGCGTGGAACGGAAAATAGACATTCCAGCCATTGGTCTTTCTAAGCTAATCTTCGAGACAAAGTCCCTTACAAATGCCATCCTTAATAATGTTTGTTTTGCTAATGTTCGGATTCATTGCTAATTTGAGTCTATTATCATTGCGTCGTCTTGCAGTCTTCCAGCCGGTTCGCCGGCCTTCCCAAGCAGCAAGGAAATTCCACTAGATTACACACGGCTTCGTGTTACTAATCCAGGGATCCTGTAGTGACTGGGTGACAGTAATACTACGATTTCTAGTTTTGGTTGACTGGATTGTCCTGACAAAATCGAGTTGACTGCAACCGCTCGTATTTAGGTCTTAAATGCGGGAGATTGCCTTGTAAGGAAATGAAGAGGCCCCCTTTTGTATCGATGAATACCCTTTCGAGTTGTGTTCTGTGCTGTCTTCCACGGTAGATCGGATAACTTGCACCTTTAACGTTGCTGGAGTTTCGCCGTCATTTGATGCCATAAACAGAGTGAACTCTGTCCGATTCGAACTCGTGTAATTCGAACAATTTCTAATTCGAACAAGTTTTCAGGTCCCATGAAATTCGTCTAACAGACCCCTACAACAACCTCTATAATTCGAATGTCTGTAATTCGAACTTTTCGCAATTCGAACATTTGTATGGTCCCCCGGAGAGTTCGAATCAGGACAGAGCTTACCGTATCCGCATTTCTGTCAATGAACCACTGCGATTCCGCGTGTTTCGCCACGCAGTTACCTGGTTGGAGTATCACGATTGAATTTTTTGCGGTGCCTGGATAGTTCTGGAGAAATTTCGTTTATTCTGCGGCATCACAGCGTCAATACATTAAGCCATTGGCTAACATTGCTTGATCCTAGTGGTCGTAAGTAGATCTTTTAATGACGCTTTGCCTTAGTATGAATGTCACCATCATTAAGCGTTGAAAGCCTTGCGTCGATAGAAGCCCTCCACCATCTTGGCAGCCCCGACTCGGAAAACTAGGGTACTGCACGTACCAGAGAATCCTATTCTTACACGTCACGGGTCATCCTGAGAAAAATCTAGAGCCACCACATTTGTCGGCATGCCGTTTCGATGTCTCAAAAAAGTGAAGTGCAACATTTTCACTGTTTCCGCAACGCTTTGAAATTGTCGGCATCAAAACTCAGCACGTGCCCGCCCAGTCTAAGGTGAAAATGCTATCTCGATCAAAAGATTGTTTTGCCATGTTATCTTCAGTTAGGTTTTTTATTTTCCCTCCGTCTTCAAGAAGAAAAGAGAATTGAGAAAAATAGAACAGCCCATTTTTGAACAGGGAATACCTCCTCGTGATGGCCCCTTCTGCGCTCTGCGCTCGGAAGAATTTCCTGCTTGAACATGCATGTTTTGCTCGAACACAAGCAGTGGCAGTTTCAAGGGGAAACAGGGGACCAAGGCACCGAATGTCCCAGGCGCTGCGCTTTTGGCGGTCCAGAATAGGTCCCGCCCCTTAGAGAAAAATTCAAAAGACTTTTTATTAGCAGAAGAAAGAAGCAAGAAGAAAATGAAGCATAAATGTTTTTGGTTAACAACAAATTTTCAAACAAGAGCCCCGCAGATGATTTCGGCCCCCACCCCTACAGTCCCTAAATCCACCACTCTACAGGAGAGAACTATCGATGGTGCTGTGACCCAATGTTCATTTGGTATCAATTTGCTCCGAGCTATCGTTGATTACAATTCCTTGTAATTCCCTTGTTTTGGTTGAAATGAAAATTCTTTTGTCTTAAGTCTTATGCTCCACCCCCCCACCCCCCCCCCCCCAATGATACATAAATATTCACGGATTTGATATTACACTGTAGATATTATAAGTTTCCCAGCACTCTAGAATTCCCCTTGAGGTTTCCCAGTTTGCATCCCCTCCCATTGACATTCTGCACATTTTTCTAACGGTTCCTTTCTTAATTGTTTCTCAATTTATTTCTGACTTGTGGCAAATTTTCTGACTTTCAGGTCGCCATAAAAGTCATTAACAAGAAGAAGGCCCGACGAGATAGGTATGTAAGTCGCAATCTCAAAAGGGAGGCAGATATCATGCAAAGAGTATGCCACAAGAACGTAGTGAGGCTTTTAGAAGTCATGGAAACTGATTCATTTTACTATTTGGTTACTGAACTGTGCAGCGGAGGAGAGCTCCTCGATTTGATTTGCGAGAGAAAGTATTTGGATGAAGAGATAGCAAGGAAGTACGTGGCACAGCTGATATCGGCCGTCTTTTCTATGCATTTGAACGGAGTGGTGCACAGGTTGGTTGCGAGTGGTATTTCGATTCAGTTCAATTCATCTATTCCTCCTGTCTTTTTATGTTTTATCGATAAGGGTCAACAAGATAAAGGGGTCCGTTTTTGCTTCTTTGAAGAAAACATTAGGGGCCCCACGTTGGGTGCCAATTTTGCGTCGATAAGGTCAACAAGATAGAGGAATCTGTTGGTGCATTTTTAATCAATTCATGCATGCAATAGATCAACTGAACGTTAGAAACGTAAAGCAGGATCTACAGTAATTACGCCTCACACTTTTGACATAAAACGTGGATAATGTCCGGACATCCGGGGGCTGGACCCACATCTTTACAATATTTATGATCATGTACATTTTCCCACGGTGCTAAGGTTTACGAGGTTCTCGGGCGTTCTCTTTCATACTCTTGATGTACATGTCATGACCCTCCCTGTTTAGAGTACATTTCAGCTGTTCTGGAGCTCTTGCGGTACCGTCCTATGCTTCTGCCACTGATGATCAGGGCAGAGCACGGGTCCACTGGGCGGTTGCTTCCTCGTCCGATGCACGCTCTCCGTCTCTATCCGTCTCTATCCGTCTCTGTCCACCCAACAGTCGAGGGGTGCCTTGCATAAGCCTAAAGGTTCAGTGCAGCGAGAAAAGAAATGGACCGCCCTGCATCACAATGCCGCGACTCTGGATGATTTCCCACTCACTGGCAAGGTGTTTCTCGATGCTTGGGTTGAATGCAGAAGTCAGATTTGTTTTTTTGAATTTATGCTGGGTAAGCAATCGACTATTACTTAAGTTTGTCCTGGCTTAGTCATCGACCATCTACTAACCGTCCCGTGGTCGATCGCAATGGTATAGGGGAGACCTCACCCGTTGCCGAGGCAAGGTCTATCACATGTAAAGAATTTCTAAACTAGTGTTGTTTTGACAGACATAGTCATTGAAACTTTGTAACAATTAAGCCTCGTTAAGAACTGTATCGTTTCCCTGCGAATAACCGAAAATTCTAATCATATGAAAATCCTGTTGCTATAGCCACATTGAGGCTAAGGCTTTTCTGAATCGAAGATTCCATCTTCTTGAACAATGGAGTTCACTGAGGCTGTCTTGAAAGTCAGTCTCGCTTTCACGACCTACCTTACACACAAGGCATGCAAAAGGTGTATGACGTATGTAATTAGAAAATGGAAGCCGTAAGAATATGCTTGTTTAACCGATGGATATAAATGCGACCCCATTGATTTAAAGGCACAGCTACTTGGCATCCTCTTTTCCATACCAGACAATATTGCCTCAAATCATGGAATCATGTGAGTTTGGTAATCATGAAATCATTTGATTCTGGTAATCATGCAATCATTTGGTTTTGGTAATAATGAAACCATTTGATTCGGGTAATCACAGAATCACTTGAGTCTGGTTGTCACGGAATCACTGATTCTGGTAATCATGGAATCACTGATTCTGGTAATCATGGAATCACTTGATTCTGGTAATCATGAAACCACTTGAATCTAGTAATCATGGAATCACTTGATTCTGGTAGTCATGGAATCACTTGATTCTGGTAATCATGAAATCACTTGAATCTAGTAATCATGGAATCACTACGTGGCAATTCGATTTGGCTTGGTAGTGAGCTCTCGTACCTCTGCACCATCATTTCAGAGTCATTGTGGTTTCTTTTTCCATTAAGCCCGCCTACTCGATAGAACATCTTTATTCAAAACATCGTCAGGTAAAAAATACAATTGGTGGAATACGAACAAATAACACAAATGAATTATAGCGTGCTGAATTAGAGGTAAAAACATACGTTATCACACATATGTTATGGTAAAAACATATTTTACGTCACCTCTAACCCAAACACAGTAAGTTAGATTGTTAATTTATACAAAATTAAAATTACACATACAAATAACAACATAGACAGAGATTCAAGGCCAGAGCAACTTGATTTATCGTACGACGAAATCCATTTAAAAACGATTTGTGTCAACTAAAAACCTTACAGCAGCATCTAAAATCATTCTATTAGCTGTTTTATTGAATTTTAGACTACCAAAAAGTAATAAATTGCAAATATGATCGTCAGGAAATCGTGTCACATCATTATTGAATATATCTAATACTTCATCAAGCATGCGTCTGACGATGTTCAATGGCAAATTTTTGATCGCGTGGACCACTCTAAGAAGTGCAATTTTGCCTAGAGAAGCAAGGCCTCCCTTAAGTGCCACCCTTAAGACCAGTCGATGGGATATATCATCTGCAGAAAGAACATCGTCAGACGTAATCAAACGTGCGTTTGGCACTGTTTGATAAGAAATGCTTGATTGTACGGACCACTTTGTGAAGATGATTTATCTTGCTGACGGGCCTTCACGCCTTTTATTATGGTACGTGCCACCCTTTGCTCATCGCGAAAGACGTTTTTGGACATGCAACGAGTGGGAAAGCAGCAACAACTAGCCACCAGTTTATGTCTCCCACGGAGCCTCGCGTGCGTGAGGAATATCGATTTTCACGTCTGCTGTTGGTCTTAACGTCGGAAAAGTTCGTCTCGTTGACAGATATGCATGGCGCATTCACCTCCACCCACTAATCAATTTTCAATTCTTTTAATATAGCTAGGCCACACAAGATGGGGCAGCATAAAGGTTGTTATGATGCTTTGCTACAGCGGTAAACATATCTGATTTGATAAGCTACGTTTCTTTCATTCTAGGGATTTGAAAATAGAGAATTTTCTTCTTAGCGAGCAAGATGACCTTAAAATCGTCGGTAAGCTTCGTTTTTGCTGTCACATCTCTAAAGAATAGCAGGGGGTAGTAATGACAATCTTTTCATCTGAGAAATAATGAAATGAAACCCCCATCGAGTAAATTTTATTGTAATATCCCGATTGCCTTACATTAGATGTCAGGTATGCTATTCAAATTAAATCTGAAGTATACACACACTTTTCTTCCGTTTGGGAAATAAAAACTGCCCCAACCTGGCATTTGATGTTTGACGGGTGAACGTTTGTAGTCCTCTGATATAATCGACTCTTTTGGATATGATTCCGTAAGCGTAAGGAGATTTCATGTAATGGTGATAACAATAATGACATTAACAATGATAGGTAATATTCATACAGGCTAACTTGTTCAGAATGCATATTCTGTTATCAATCAAGGACCCGTTCAACGAAACCAAGAAAGCAACAAACTAAGAAAACTAGCTAATTTATATTTATCAAACGAACGTTGAAAGTGTTTTTCCAACTAACTTAAGCTTGTGCTTAAAGGACGCGGGAGATCCTTCGTCCCAAATTTCCTTGGGTAGTTAGTTGAAAAATTCCACCCCTTCAAAACAAATGCTCGCTTGCCAGATTCTTTTCTATTTAAGGTAAAATGAGGGCTACCTCTTGACATATTCCGTGAACTGCAATTTGCGAAAATGGCGCTTTGCAAATTTTAGGATGCATGCAGCGTCACAAACAAATAGAGCCATGAACTAATAATCATCTGCGTTATCGGGACTTTTTGATCGTCTCCTCCTCTCCCATAAAACCCTGCTTATCTTTTGCGTACCTTTATTGTAGCAGTTTCTATTTATTCTAAAAGTTGTCCATTCATTATCGGCTACTTTGCGAATAACTATTCAGGAAATTCGTAGAATCTTTTTGATCTGCAATTCATCTCACTTGGTTTCCGAATTTGTTTCCAGATGATGAAAGTTAATCTTCTAACAGGATTAATGGCTTTTCTTTGCCTACCATGATGGAATCGCCTCGTATTGTACTATTCTTAAGGACTGCATGAAAACAGGAAATTTTGAAATGTTCTTACCACTTGAGGAAGAACGGTCCCCAGTCTAACAATGTTAATGAAGCAGCAGTATCAAAGCTGTCTATGAATTTAGCTTTTTTCACTTTGTTTGTTGGAGTTTTTCGTTGTTTACGATCTAAGTTGTTCGTCATTGAAACGAAGTGGCATTATGAATGGAGGTATTGCGTCTTGCTCTCGAAGTCTTCAAGCCTACAAACAACCCCTTTATTTACAACCGTGCCCCTCTCGGCATGTCTTGCATGTGGCGCATGGTGAATGGGGAAGGAGCTAGTTTCCCTGTTCGATTTATCAATTGACATGGATTGCTAGTGGCGCGATAAGCTAAACATCATTTTAGATGTTAAGCGTAGCCAATACCAAAGAAAAGGTGCTGAAATTAGATTAGAAGGCTTCCCAATAGCCTTTATCACTAACAGTGCTTTTTTCACCGTGCGGAACGTGAGCCCAGGACCTGACGGTAGGCAGCGCACATTTGGCTCAGTAAAAATTCCGCAAGTCTGCCCGGTTAAATGGCGTAAAGTAGTAATATGCACCAGAAATATCCCACAAATCATCATTCATCCCAACGACATGCAATTTATGGAACGTCTTGCTTTCTCCTTGCTTTCCTGAATCATACAACTTGTCACCATCATTAAAATCTTCTCTCCTCTTAGGCTTTCGCTGCCTTCTTTCTTCCTTTGTTGGAGCTTTGTATAGGCCACCACGGCCTTTCCTCAACATAACTCACTCAATCCAACAACTTGCCATCTTTCAAATCCAAGATCAATAAACTTGATCGGATCTTCCTCTCCTCTTAGCTTTTCGCTGTCTTCTTTCTTCCTTTGTTGGGGCTTTGTATAGGCCACCACGGCCTTTCCTCGACATAACTCACGAAAAAAGAACCTACTTAATGCGTATTTCTCTTTCTTTTCAGACTTCGGCTTAAGTAATGCACTTCCACACGCTGGTTTACAAGCTTGGAAACAAACTGGGGTGTGCCCTCTGCTGTTGACAACGCACTGTGGCTCTCCAGCCTACGCGGCGCCGGAGCTGTTAGCCCAAAAGCTATACGGCGCGCAAGTCGACATCTGGAGCATGTTAGTCTAATTTCATCTCATGAAATAGCTGGTTTATTCCTAATTTATAAAAGCTATTCAACTCCTTTTACTTGAAATGGAAATACTACGAATAATACGAATAATAGGCACGTTTCTTTCAACCAAAAAATTGTAGGATTTAATGATAACAAGTGTAGAGAGAGAGAAAGACTCTGAGAGAGAGAGACCCTGAGAGAGAGAGACCCTGAAGGAGAGAGACTCTGAGAGAGAGAGACCCTGAGAGAAAGACCCTGGGAGAGGGAGAGGGAGAGAGAGAGACTCTGAGAGAGAGAAAGACTCTGAGAGAGAGAGAGACCCTGAGAGAGAGAGACCCTGAAGGAGAGAGACTCTGAGAGAGAGAGACCCTGAGAGAAAGACGCTGGGAGAGGGAGAGGGAGAGGGAGAGAGAGAGAGACTCTGAGAGAGAGTTTCATTCTTCCAGTTCCAAATGAAATGCGAGTTCAGCAAAAGTATTTTATTTATAGCAAATTTTTTGTATCAAGGTATCTAATATTGTTAACAAACGGGAACGACGTGTGTATCTGGCGATGATCCGGCTCTTGACGACTTCTTTTAACTTTGCGAATTGAATTTCTCTCGCAGTGGTGTGAACATGTTTGTGATGCTCACAGGAAACCTGCCGTACAATTTTGAGCGATTCAACATCATCGACATGTACCATAAGATGATGGCAAGAAAAATGACACCATTTCCGAAGCATGTTAGTCGAGGTAAACTTCTCATTTCTTGTCATGTACTCATGGCTTCATATGCTTTCAATCTAGCACCTACAGGCAAATTCCAGGACGCTGAGAAGCTTATTACATCAGACCAGTGCTGATGAGAGGGGTCAGGAGGGTCCGGAGGGTCCGGAGGGTCCGGAGGGTCAGGAGGGTCAGGAGGGTCAGGAGGGTCAGGAGGGTCAGGAGGGTCAGGAGGGTCAGGAAGGTCAGGAGGGTCAGGAGGGTGACTGACCCGGGGGCTCATAGCTATAGGCGCCCATAAATGGATAACTCAATTGAACAAAATAGTGTGCCTTGCTAATAATCTGCCGTACTGACCCAGGGCCCATGAATCCTCTCCGATGCCCTGCATCAGACAGTGCCTTTCCGGCCTTCTCAATGTTACCACACTTCAGGAACATTTAAAATAAGATTTAAGGAGACCAGCAGTATTCTTGTTCTTGTTGTCTTCATGATCACACCTCGTGATTTCCACTCCATGAGGGCTAACGGCTCTCCTAATTCAAAGTGAAATTGACGTCGATATGGGAATCGAACCACTGACTATAGGATCTGTGAGCAAATGTTTCAACGTCGATTTGTCTTGAATCCCCGTAATTTTTTCCGCCAATAAACTCATGGCTAGATAAAAGTTCCCATGATGTTAGCTAAATGCAGACGATTCAAGCACTTCTCATTTCTCACTGCTACCTCGGTGATAAGATTCATACGCATTGATCCTATGGCCAGTGGTTTGAGTCCATCTTCAGCTGAAATTTCTCTTTGATTGATGGGGAGTCGCTTGCTCTCTGTAATTCCAGTCGCAAGAATAACGAGATGTGGTCACGTCGAGAGGAAGGATATGGACACTGCTCAGAAGCTTCCAAGTGCCCATAATTCTATTTTCGGATGCTCGGTAGAGATCGTAAAAAGTTGAGATCGCAGAACTGGATTCTTTTTAGATCCAAGATCATCTGCAGTGGGTTGATGCTTAGCAGCCGAATCTGTTTGAAAAGTTCCTGCCGAAACAGGCCACAGAGAAATTTTGTTGACAAAGTAATATTCCTGAGATTTCCAGTCAAAGATTTAAGCTGCGTTTGCACCGCAAGTTTTGACCGGGTTTTAACTCACTTTTGTCTACACCTTATATACAGAAAGGAAATTTGAAGCTCCAATTCGTTTGAGTTTATTCCGGGCAATTTTTCCCATCCGTTCACTTAGCTGTGCTTATCTCACTCCGAATGCATTCAAAATTTGCGCACCTTTTTCAGAGGCACGTGACCTGATAGTCCAGTTGCTGGATCCAGTACCCGAAACGAGGCTCACACTCGAAGAGGCTTTGAACCACCCTTGGCTTCGACCGGCAAAGAAGTATCTCCTTCACTGCGACAGAGCTGCGGAGAAGCCGATGCTTGAAGTCAATCAGAATATTGTGCTGCATATGGCAGATAATATGGGTATGAGCATGAAAGAGGTCGTCAATTCGGTAAAAGAAAACAGGTATGGGTAGAACATATTTTTTGTGTGTACACGCCTAATCATTTACATGGACAACTACGAAAACGATACCACGGGGAGAAAGTTTAAAAAATTATCAACCCCGTGGCTGTTACACAAAGAATACATTCGCCTTACTGAAATATTTCACGAGTTTGAACTCAAATCTTTTTACAACAAACTTTGCGGAATCGTTTACAGACGAATTTCTCAACTTCTTGTCCACCTCTATGCAAATCATCATCATCATGGATCGACTGTTGTTGCAAGGATCACAAACTCAAGTTTCCAATCAGCTCTCTCCAAACTCTTATGTTGTTTGCTGCTCTGGTGATGTCTTCTATGTCTAGTCCAGGCAGGTCTTCGAGCACTTGATTGATGTAAGTTTTCCGATTTCCCTGTCCGATGTTGAGTGGTTCCTGTAGGTTGCCATAAGACTAGGTTCTACACTGGTTGACTGCCACCGGTACAACGTATGCAGTGGCCGATGAACTGTAGTCTGCGTGATTTGATGACTGAGACAACTCTTGAAACGTTTCCGTAGATAACTTCTGCCCGAGAATCTCTCAGCCTCTGTGCGAAAATCTCTCAGAAAATGCTTCAATATGGCAACCCAACATTTCCAGCTTTGCCAAACTCCATGCCCCACCCCTTTCACAGTTCCATCTTTGTTTCCATATTTTGATCTAAGTTGTCACAATCAGTATAATTATTATTATTTCATTTTTCAAAGAACTCTGGTGGTTAACAGGAATACTTTGCAAGCACTATACCTCGATATTTAGATTTCTAGTGCATCTAATGGTTAAAATGGTTTGCTCTTTTACAATTCTAAAAAGCAAAATTAGGGTTTAAAAGTTTGGTAAAATAGCAGCAAGAGTTTCTTGACTTTCTCAGGCTAGACAAGCCTTGTACGAAAGTTTCTTGAGTTTTGGAAATATGAATGCACAGTTCCTTAAGGAGGCTCTCCTATATGGAAATTGGCTCACGATTTCAAAATCATAAGCATTTATAGATGATGCATGTATGACATAGTTTGCTGACGGAACAAGGACTGGACAGACCCTGCTTTGATGGAACTTTTTTAAAGAAACTGTTTTTTTCGCTTAATTAAACACTATGCTTCCCTCTGTCTTTTGCTTCCTTTTCCATTTAAATTATCCTTAGCATTAAGTAGAAACAGCCAAATACACACTGCCTGTTATAAGAGAAGTATGTTTTGTAATCTAAATATGCAGTTGATGAGTGGTTTGACAAATACTATAATGGTAGTCACTTTCATAACTCTGTCGTTATCAATCTAATGATAAGAGTGTTTTCTTGATTAAAAGGACGAGATTCGTTTATCAAACAACATTATTCATGTTATCAAAAGATTCTACTTCTGATAAGAATTCGTTCTTTTTAAAGGCGAGAATTTCCCCTATGAATGATATGTCATCAATTATTTTTACAAATCAACTTTCAAAAGGAAAATAAGTACTCTGGTTAGTAAACTGCACAACGGCTTGACGTTCCTCGTTCTGTTTCAGGGCAAACCATTCTTTTGCGATATATTTCTTGCTCAACGAGAAGCTGAAAAGGTTCGAGAGACGGAAACGAGGCGAAACATCGTTCGCAAAAGTCAAAGTCGTGAAAAAGGCGATACTAAAGACGGACGTCAGCCCGAAAAGCAAATTCACGTACAAAGGATTGAAAATATCTCAACGGACACTCTCGCACCATACTTTTCAAGAAGACGTTTCAGATAGCACAAGATCAGATGGAGACAGTGTAAGTTCGTTCCGTTGCACTATTGTCATGCCGAACAGTCTTTCGCCTCCCTTGTTACACGCCTCTGTGGTTGCAAAAAATTAAGGTAGATCGGTTTGCAGTGTCACAATGTCGATATCTTTCGAACAGCGATTGGGTGTGCCCTTTTTTCGCCCACTCTCGACCAAGAATGTTCCTTTTTCTAAGGTGGAGCGCCACATCTACCATCAGCTACTTACATTCCTTGCCATCTTCTACTGCCCTGATATCCACCTTCCGTCCGTTGTCCTGCACCGTCTTCTGTCCTTTCGAACAGTGAATATCCTTCAGTCAGTTCAGTCTTACACCAAACTGAATAAACACCTTGAGAAAGAAGGAATTATTTCACGTCCAGGCCCTTCCGATTATGAATCATCATAGACTTGGAAGTTTCTTTGAAATAACTTTTCTATATATGATTTTACCTAGACGTCAAAGTTAGAAATTTAGACATGAGAAGCTTTTTGCATATCGAGTAGTGTCGATGTCTTTCCTCTTGTTGTGACCACACCTCGTGATTCCTACGCCTGGAATTGCAGAGAGATGGCGACTCTCCTCACTCTAAGTGAAAGTTTGCTGAGGCTGGATTAGAACTACTGGCTATAGGATCAATGCGCAGGAATCTCACCACTGAACTATCCGGACACGTAATAACTGCATAGAATGATCGCTTTTGAGCGTAATAGAAACCAGAGGCAAAGCTCCATCTCTTTTGTATGGGCGAATTCAAAATTGAAATGGAAGCAGCATGGCCACCGTCCCCTGCTCAAACTCTTGTCTCCTCTTCGAACTCTTGTCCCCCCCCCTATTTGTCTCTGGCATTTGAACTTTCGTTGTTATTACAGGATCCAGATACCCCGAAGTTAATCGATAGCACAGACCACTGGAATCAATACGCAACTTTTCCAAGGGACAGGCGAACGTCCTCTGCTAGTCCCGCGGATCTCAGTAAAAGCTGTCTAGCCAGCGCAACGCTAGACAAAGGCTCAGATGACATTGATTACCGTCACGTTTCGTCCCCTGAAACGACAGACAACTCAGCAAGCAGCCTAGAGTCGGCGCAAACTCTGCGCAGGCAATTGCTCAACATTGAAAGGGCAGAGCAGACGGTACCAAGTGGTCGTGCGAGAAAGGAGAGTGGCAGTGACGAGGAAGTGTTCGCTAGGACTCGATCAAAAAGTCTGACTGGACGAGAGGTATTTCAGAAATTAAGTACAATAAACACTATGTAATGCAATGCAGTATTAACAATGCAGTAGAATGCAGCGAATTGCGGTGTAGCACATAACATTACTGTACAATTCGATCGACGAAAGTAACCCACAATGCAGTATAATACAAAATAGTAAATACAGCCCAGTACAGTACATATTGGAGTGCATTACGAGGTATAAGACAGTATAATACAGTGCAACCCAATGCAGTACAGTATAGTAAAGTGCAGCACAGTACAGTACAGTACAGTACAGTACAGTACAGTACAGTACAGTACAGTACAGTACAGTACAGTACAGTACAGTACAGCACAGTAAAGTACAGTACAGTACAGTACAGTAAAGTACAGCACAGTAAAGTACAGCACAGTAAAGTACAGTACAGTACAGTACAGTACAGTACAGTACAGTACAGTAAAGTACAGTACAGTACAGTACAGTACAGTACAGTACAGTACAGTACAGTAAAGTACAGTACAGTACAGTACAGTACAGTACAGTACAGTACAGTAAAGTACAGTACAGTACAGTAAAGTACAGTACAGCACAGTACAGTACAGTACAGTACAGTAAAGTACAGTACAGTACAGTACAGTACAGTACAGTACAGTACAGTACAGTACAGTACAGTACAGTAAAGTACAGTACAGTACAGTGCAATAGTCCAGTAGGATTGATTGCATCGATTTGGTAGATAACTTTGTCTAAAGCAAATTTTATTCCACACTAGGAGTACGACTATGTACAGAGCCTTTTGCCTGCAGAAGGAAGGCATCGCGCCTCCACAACAGCTACCTCATTCCTCCATCTAGATATAAGGTCATTAAGGCATCCGCTGCCAGTCAAATTGAAAACACTTCATGAACCGAATAATTATCTGTTGAAAGCAGCAAAAATCCCTGCACATTTTAACATAAACAGTATAAAGACATGGAGTTCGGATATAAACGAATCGCGCAACGGAAAATGCGCCCACCGAGAGACGGATATCGAAGGCGCAGCTCGTCGAAGTTCGGTCACTGGCATATTCGATGAAACTGGAGATGAGGAAAACAGATTTCGTGAAAAAATAGACAATGAAGTGGAAATGAATGGAAAATTCGAAAACGATTCGTGCAGAAGCCGAGAATGTCTCGGGAATAGACGGATGCTGAAGTTAAAGGACATTTCAGTTGATGGGACGCATTCGGATTTGGATACTGAGAACATCGTTGATAATGTTACGGAAATCATTCCACCCCCTACGCCGTTCAGTGATCAAGGTGTGGCTATCAACATCGAGGTCGTAGAGCCACGTACTATAATGTCACTGCCATGTCGTATGGAGAAACAGTCGAGTGCAGGATTAGAACGCAAAGTCGTCAAGGCAGAAGGCTGCTGGAGAAAGACAGCCAGCTGTGAAGGTCATCGACGAATGACTAAAGAACGGACTCATTCAGGGGAAGCGAAGCGTCTCGAAAAACGATTCAGAAGAATTGAGCTGGAGAAGGTGAAAAGAATCGAGTTGGAACCACTAGAGAAAAATCTTAGTCAGGTTGCTCCAGGTGAACTACAGCCTCAGTATGATTGTCATGTTGCGATGTTGACTACATTAATTTTCTCGCGATATTATTACCTCTTTTTATATCCATCTATGTCATATCATATCACATCATATCGTATCATACGATATCATATCATATATCATATCATATCATATCATATCATAACATATCATATCATATCATATCATATCATATCATATCATATCATATCATATCATCTCATATATCATATCATATCACATCATATCATATCACATCATATCACATCATATCACATCATATCACATCATATCATATCATATCATATCATATCATATCATATCATATCATATCATATATCATATCATATATCACATCATATCACATCATATCACATCATATCACATCATATCGTATCATACGATATCATATCATATCATATCATATCATATCATATCATATCATATCATATCATATCATATCATAGCATATCATATCATATCATATCATATCATAATCATATATTATATCACATCAAATCACATCACATCATATCATATCATATTTATATCATATCAATCACATCCTATCATATCGTATCATATCATATCATATCATATCATATCATATCATATCATATCATATCATATCGAATCATGTCATCATATTATTTAAATTGGTTAGCATGAAAGTTAGTGCAAACTAATTAAAGCCAGTCGTTTTAATGAATATTTTTTATCATTGTATAGCTAAACCCTTGTTTGCAAATTAAAAAAATTGGCTACATATGGTACTTGATCTCCCGGGTTAAAGCAACCCACCTTGAAAGGCCGGCTCGTCCCGGGTCGAGGCTGGATTAGTTTCTTCTTGTTGTGATGTAAACACAAAGTGGGGCGAACTGGGGCTAGTTCTGAGCGCTCGCATGTGCAGAACTATGAAAACAAAGAAAAACTGCGTTCCAAAACCAGTGTTTAACAACGGATGTTATGGAATACCCTTCATGAAAAGCTAAAGTTGGCATCCTCTCTGAGGAATTTAAGAAAGGAAACACGTAGATTGGATGGCAGTGCATAATTCATTTGCACTTGATTTACCTCTATTCATGTCGTTATTCTGTTGAGTAGAAGTTGGTATTAGTTAGCTATATAAACTTCATGTAACTCAAAAATCATCATTCATCCCAAGAACATGCAATTTATGGAACGTCTTGCCTTCTTCTTGCTTTCCTGAGTCCTACAACTTGCCATCGTTCAACTCTAAGATAAATAAACTTGATCTTATCTCTTTATCCTCTTAGCTGCTCGCTTTCTTCTTTCTTCCTTTGTTGGGGCTTTGTATAGGTCACCATGGCCTTTCCTCAACGTAACCCACTAAAAAAAAAAAAAAAAAAAAAAAACTGTAAATGTGTTTCACGTTTTATGATTGATTGGTTGATTGATTGGTTGATTGATTGGTTGATTGATTGGTTGATTGATTGGTTGATTGATTGGTTGATTGATTGGTTGATTGATTGAATGCCTCATATTTTTTCAGTTGTCCAAGCTGATTCCCCGTTCTCCTTGCAATCTGCGAAGTCGTTAGTTGGCCATGGCACTGTTACCAACGACAAGGCAAACGAGAATACCATTATGGATCAGAACAATAATTCTTGTCTTCATGAAAACCTCATGAAACATGGAAAGCAGCAAGATTTGAAATCTTTCGGTGAAAGTATTCGGTCAGAGACAAGCACTATCGATAAAAGACATAACCAGATGACCACCTTTAGTGAGATTGATCGGTCAGCAGCGAAAAGATGCGAGATGGACCGGCTCAAGGCGATCACGATGAGCAAAAACAATCGGTTGCACGGTAAACCGTACCAGGGGAAACGATCTCCGCAGATTGAATTAAACGATGAACACCGACTAAATGTTAAACCGTGTAAGGAAGAAATATTGGAGGGGGTGACATTTAGTGAGAATAAACGATTAGAAACGAATACGTACGAAATGGAAAAACTGGATGGAACGATATTCGTTGAAGATAACCGATTTGAGGCGAATGCTTACGAAATGGAAAATCTTGAAGGAAAGACGTTGGTTGAGAATAAACAATTGGAGGCGAGTGCTTACGAAAACGAACTCTTTTTGGGGACAGCATTTAGTGGGAATAGCCGATTGGAGGCGAACAAGTACGAGGATAAAAGGCACACGGCCGTTGAAAGTCATAGGTCAAAGGCGAATTATCATGATGAGAAGCTGTCGAATGCTGGTGGATTACGAGAGAGAAAGCTGGGAGCAACTCCATTGCGAGTGAATGTAGTTAAACTCTCAAAATGTCAATGTATACCTGTGTTGCGACCGAAAGTCGTAGAGCCTGATAAGCTCGTTATTTGCAACAAAGAAGTAGTTTCACGAACCATTAAAAAGCACCAAACTGTTTCCAATCTGGCCGAGGAAGGATGCAACATTGATTTCGGCAAGGGTGCGGCATTCCGCGAAAAGGCAAGAATTGAACGCGAGGGACAGCGCAAACTACCGTCACTCGATAGCTTGGCGCTTTCAGAAAGACGAATTTAAGAAGAGGAAGCAGTCTACTTGATCAAAGACAATGCAATGTTAACAACGAATTCACTTTTGTCAATACTAACTAATAGGAAGTGGTGAAAATACCATGGCAAACAAGAGGTTATCTCATGATGGAACCGTCAAGAGGCGGCAAGGCCACTTGCTGAACAAGGAATGCAGGGGAATGTATTATTTGGAGAGACGGGGCAAGTTTACCAATCGTTCAAAAAAGAGGGCTTTTACACAAAATTTATCAACAGATTTTTCAGAAGCTACTTGCGAAAATATTGTACAAAGTCAACAATTATGTGCTATTTATAATCATTTCGCAGATCAAAATCGTCATTCATCTTTTTAATCGTCGAAGCTTACTGCGAGTACGTGGATGTTACAATCACACCATTGGAATATAATGTAAAGTGCTTAAAACGAGAAATACCTAATGAGTCTCTATGTCAGGGGTCTCCAACTCGCGGCCGGCGGGCCAACTGCGGCCCGCAGGATGATAATTCTGCCCCTCGTCTTACAATAAAAAGGAAAGTATTTGAGAGCGTTGGGATTTTTTGATCAGAGCCTTTCTTGCGGAAAACCTGATGCGGCCCAGCCTCACCCGGACGCCGCCCCCCTCATGCCCCCCGCTCCGGCGCCTCATCACTGCGCTGTAAGATAAACCCGGCTTTGCCCTATATCCGTCCACCAATTGACGAATGAGTGCCCGACGTGATCCTGGGGGTAAAATGGGTGAGAAAAGTAATTTTACACTCTGACTCTCAACAACGTGGCTCATTATGGCACCACTCTGATGATGATGTGCCCCCAAAATTAGTTTGGAGATAAGGGCTCTGGCTCTACTTCTATATGTAGAATACTTAGTCACCGCTGATAGAGACGCAAGGATTCAAGATCCAACGATTGTGGACCAAGGAGCCAGCGATAGTGGTGAGTAATGTTTTATCCAAGCTACACTAGGTAATCACAAGAAGCCCTTTTACTCCCTGATCTAAATATCAACTTTTGTGTTTCGCTTTTTTATCCAAGAGACCAAATCTGGCAATTTCGATTACCTGTCAATCTAATCCATGGGATTGGCACTAAATGTCATGTTCTATTGCCTCTCGGACTTCCCCGATTTCGTCTTCATCGATTTGTCCTTGTCTGTTGTCTGGATCATCTGGAATGGCGTCCTCTTGGGGCCCTTCGTTTCTCTCCGGCCCGTCTTGTTGCGCTTGGTTTCCATTCTGCTGCGAAGAAAAAACATAACCTAAGTTTTCTCCTTGACCTGCTGAGATAGCAGCGCGGGTTAGGGTTGGGGGGCCGGGCCGTAGGTGCCATGGTTTGAAACCTGTCCCTGGACATACTAACAACATAACAGTAACAGCAAGTGCGACAACGGGAAACTGCTTCATAACGAAGCCAGTCCACGAGTTTTATCCCACAAATCATCATTCATCCCAACATCATGCAATTTATGGGACGTCTTGTCTTCTTCCTCCTTTCCAGAATCCTACAACTTGCCCTCTTTAAAATCTAAGACCAATAAAGTCGATAGTATTTCCCTCTCCTCGTACCTTTCACTTTATCTTTTCTTCCGTCTTATGGGCTTTGTATAGGCCATCGTGGCCTTTCCCCAACGCAATTTACAAACAAGTATCCAAAATCCACTTCCCTAGAGAAACTTTGATGCCTATCTCTAGTTTCTTGCACGCTGGAAATCGTGTATGCCGTGTAGTAAATTATCCTATTATTGACTATATGTGGCAAAAGATCAAATAGTTCCAAAATGAATGACTCAATAAGCACTATTTAGCTTGCTGATAACAAGGAATACTGTTTTTGCTCTTACCAATTAAGAAATCTATTTCAGAGAAGCAAATCATCTGCATTTCGCATTTCTCAAAGCTTTTTGAAAGGTTCAGGATTTGCTCTGCGATTATTTCATTCAACTAGGAAGAATATTTTTTGCTAGGCCTTCAAAGTAGTGCTTGAGTTTGAGATTTACAAGAAATATTGCGATTTCAGACGTGGACTTACTTCATTGTTGCGATTTGGAAGCAGATGTTGTCTCTCTTCCCGATTGTTATTTTGCCTCAAGTGAATGGCTACAGCAACCAGTATTAGGCAGAGTATCATTGTAACAACAAGCCATACCACATTGATGGTGATGAACAAATATTGCTCTTTAACTGAATAAAAAGTGGAAATAGATATGATAATCAAGTGACTGCCGAGAAAGAACGACATTATTTTTGCTATCATTTAAAAAGCTAGCTTAGTAGAATATAGCACATTAGTATATGGTAGTACAGCATAGCTAACATATCATGGCATGGTATGGCTTAGCACAGCATAGCATGGCATAATTTCATGTCATGTAAAATCATGTCTAAATGCAAAAATGAAAGCTCGACTGCGATATTTAAAACAAGGATCAAAAAAGGGAATGGTGATACATACAATTGCAAAATTTGCAATTAGACAAAGAAAGGGATAGCGAGGGTCCAAAAAAAAAGAATTCTTTGAACAAAAATTAAGTTACAAAAATTTTCTCTTTTAAGTATTCCTTAGATTTTTAGTACTGTAAACAGTTGGTTTGAATTAGTCTCTTTTTAACTATGTAGTATGACAACGGGAAATAATTTTACATAATGATAATTACAATGTCATTTCATGTCATGTAATGTCACTCCCGAGGCCGTTGGGTACTTCGACGAGTTCGATAACTGACACCAACCATAACGGTCTTCTGCTATACTCATTCAGTCTACGATTTTTGTCTTTGTCCATTGCATGATATAGCGCGGCAAAGCATGGCACGGCCAGGGGAGTGACATCAAATGACTACGGTGGGATCCTGGGGGTCCAGACCCCTGCCCTTTCCTTAAAAGGACGAGGGTTTCCTTTTTCTCAAGAAAATGCAAAGCCTACGTTTTAAAATGAAATGATTTAATATTGTTGTCAACACTGACTTCAGCGGTTGCTTACAAGTTAAGGGGGAAAAGTATGTAAATGAATTGAAGTAGCGAAATGATTAATTTGTAAATCGTTTGCCCCTTCTTGCTACCCCCCTTCGCGGTGCCCCTGAATTTAGCATGGCGTGGCATGGCATTGCGTGGTACAGCACCACATAGCATAACACAGCATATAATTGTACAGCATAGCACATCACAGTATAGCAAAGCATTGCATGACATAGCACAGCAAAGCAAATTATAATATAGACTTAAAACCTTACGTGTCTTGCAGTCATCTGAGCTTGTAGCCTTTCCAATAGATTCCCTAGAGCCTGTTAGACAGGGGCAAATTGTTCCATCTCTCGATGAAACAGAGCCTCTTCCGCATTTGGAACATTTGTGGTTTCCAGGGCTATCTTTGTACGTGCCCTCTGCACACACTAGAAATGAAAAATTACTGTCTTTTTTTAATTCAGTTTTTCGATTTCGAAACGTGCGTCAATCTATTTTACATTCAAGTCAATTTACTACATTAAAGACTACAAAGTATAGCTAAATAAAACTACAAGACTGCATGTATAATATATTGATTAAGGAAGAGCTCTCTCAATAGATAAACTAATCGAGAGGCCCCCCCCCCCCTTGACAGAAAAATCAAACAAAATTTTTTAAAAACAGTAACAAAAATACAGATGAACCAAAGGCAAGCCTCGACCTGCTGCTTACAAATAGTTTCTAAGAAGTTCATTCTGGCACCGATTAACGATTTAGAAGCTGAAGTTGTAAAGAGAAGCTTTTTTGCATAGAACGTAAGCCGTGGAATCATACATCGAAATGATTGCATCATACATTGAAATGGTTGCAAGAATCAGTCTATAATATGTATCATTCATGAAGCTTTTGCAGAACCTTTTCGCCGATTCTAAACGGAGAGGAGTTGATGAGCTGTCATTAAAGAAATTAGAATCAGGCTTAAAATGTTGGAGGAGCTTCCAAGGTGCACAAGATTTTGTATACTTAATAAGTTGTGGGGTCAGTAAATTAATATGAATTAGTGTGTGTTGCATGTGACTTCTTTAGTCAGTAAGGCTGCTCTTCTGTTCTCGTCGCACATTTTAGTAGGTTGAGATGCGAGGAGAGTAAAAAAGGTTCCTTTTGCTTGCTTATATTATTGTTACTTCGTTATTCGTAACTTATTGGCATTAATTAGTCTCGAGCAATTAGGCACGCAGACCTTAAATAAAGAATTCATTATTCATTGCAATTATCACTAGATTTCTGTGTTGCTAGTTTTCAATTAAGTACAATCTCTGGCCGAGTTACAGTATATCTGATAACCTAGGGTAAGGGAAGGTAAAGTTTCATGCATTTTATGACTGTAGCACAAAGATCTAAGATGTTAATCTTTTCATTGTGTGAGGACAGTATAGTCGGTCACAGGGATAGTACACGTCGCAGTAAATGAGCCGTCCCATTCATTTCTATCTTTTGCAATTCTTGCAGACAAGGGTTCCCTGGAATTTGCCTGATATAGTCTTCAGTTTTCTTCTTTGTCATACCTAATGCCCCAACTACAACTAGTATTGCTATTGCTTTTAAATGCCACATCTTCTGTACTTCACCTTATAGGCCTTTGTATTTACGGATTTTTTCATATTCCTTAAGTTAAAGGTTTCTTTCAGAAGGCATTATTCTTTCAATTATCTCCAAGTTTCTTTGCTTCATTTTTTCTTCACCAGCTTCTAGGTTCTTTATTTTCATTTTTATTTTCACTCATTTATTCATTTTTTGCTAATTTGCGTTGGTGCATAACTACCACACCCTTTGCAGACGTATGATTTCCTCTGATGCAAGACTGAAGCATGTATATTTTTGTAATGAGCCCTCACCTGTACAATTTCTAGAGAGGTATTGAAAACCAGCTCTGCAGTGGCATCCGTGAACTTTCGAAACTGACCCGGTCATGTCGCAATCCAACCAGACACCGTCAGAGTTTTGTGGAACAGCATATGGTTTGCATTTTCCTTCAACCCTGCTGCTACCGCGCCCAGCTGGAGCTATGACATCAGGAAACGTAGCCATTCCAGCCTCGATAAACGGGCATTTGTTATATGACAAAGTGGCTTTCGACACCGTCAGACACTCTGGAGTACTACCTGAGACAAGATCAGGTACGTATAAACCTATATTAAGGTATGCATCGGTCTTTGTCAATGGATATGTGACTGTGTTTGCATAGTCACGTAAAATTGTACTTTTTACTGGCTTGTACTCAAACTGCTGTGGACGTCCCGTTTTTGTCTGTGCTGCTAGCAGTATAACGGTAGGGTTTTTGCTTCGATAGTCCAGCAGGATATTTAATGAGATGTTCACTGACATTGCAATCTTGACATCAACTGCAGGTGACAAAATGTACCACTTCATTGTGCCTTTTCCACATAGTTTGTTACATTGAGGGTTTGCTTCTTTTGGCAATAGTGGCTTCCACTTGCCATTATTATCTTCATTCTTGATTTTCCAGTCGCAAAACTCACCTGCATCGTCTTCCTCCGATATAATTACTGGGAAAATAACCCAAACTGTTAGTGAGGTAAATTGTTTTGTATCTATAACAACGAAAGCAAATCATATTCATTTAGGTCCTTCATCTCTGTTGCTCCTCTCATCAGCTGCAAATGCGAAACACAACATTAAACCAAAACTGATTTAAGGTGTGGATGACGTCGCAGAAAGGGTGTCAGCAATATCAAATGTTCTATGAACAAGCAAAATGTACAGAGAAACCAGCATTATAGCCATATTGGTTTAAAACTCGATGCAAGTGGCTTGCATTTACATCGTAAAGTAAAATATAAAAACACCCAATGGCTAGGGTATATGAAAATAAATTCGAATGCGAGTGATTGGCTACGAAATGGAACACAAAACACCAAGAAGATTAGTCCTGTGAAGCATTTCAGAATAATAAGGTAGCCGTACGAAACAGGCTGTCATTTCACGCAAACGTAATCAAAACTTTCCAGCTGTCTTCATGAATGGTGATAAATTGGACACTTCAACTTCTTTCACACAACTTAGTCTTTCTCTTTCATCTAATCTCACTTGGAAAACTCACATCCATTCCCTTGCTAAACATGCATCTCAAAAGCTCGGTTTCCTCGCCAGAGCTCGTGGGTTTTTCTCATCTTCTCACCTTCTATCTATATACAAGTCCCAAATCCGTCCTTCTTTAGAGTACTGCTCCCACGTCTGGGGTGGTGCTCCAAAATCTACTCTCTGTCTCCTCGACAAAGTCCAGTCCAAAGCCATTCGTCTCATCAATAATCCTAACCTCACCAAATTGCTCCAACCTCTTTCCCATCGTCGTTTAGTTGGAGATGTTTCCATATATTACAGATACTTTAACGGACATTGTTCTCAGGAGATCAGGGATATTATTCCAGTTCCTCTGAGGTGTGTCAGGACCACCAGAAGCTCAACTCATTCACACCCTTTCCAAGTTTCACTGCCTAATCCACGAACTCTATCTCACAAATCATCATTCATCCCAAGAACATGCAACTTATGGAACGTCTTGCCTTCTTCTTGCTCTACTGAGTCCTACAACTTGCCATCTTTCAAATCTAATGTAAATAAACTTGATCTTATCTCTCTATCCTCTTAGCTGCTCGCTTTCTTCTTTCTTCCTTTGTTGGGGCTTTGTATAGGCCACCATGGCCTTTCCTCAACATAACCCACTAAAAAAAAAAAAAGCCGTAAGTGAACTCTAACGAAAGGGTAATGCAAGGCTTCGCCTGTGTCACTGCTACAACTGCGATCAGAATTATGATTGATACCACGGATGCTAAATTTAATCCAATTCGCCATGAAAAAGAAACTTTGTTGTTCACAAATGCTCACGCAATTAACTCAATTTTTCCCACAAAAAGGGAATACATTTCGACCTTGCAACTCGATGTCTTGCAAAGCTTAACAAGAATTCCGTGCGAACAAACTGCAATACTTGATACTATCGGTGACAACAACGAGGAAGGAACCAAACAAAAGCCCTGCGACCCACTGACTGTTTGGCCACGTCATGCGACCCCCTGAAGCAACACGTTTACTCAAGAACAGCAAGAACATTTTCGAGCTTTTACAAATGCCATATTTTCAACTTTGAAGCATCAAAAAATGAAAAGGTAGCTCCACAGATGAACTCAGCAGTGATTATCATGCGGCAAGGAGCAGGCATACTTCCGTAGCCTCTGTTTGAAACTGCACGACTGTTGAAATGTCGATTTTTCAATAAACGGCTTCCTTTCTAAGAAATAACTTCACCTGGGAAAGCAAATAGGCCAGTTGCATAGCTTCTGCAGCTTCTTTTAGGGGCGTTGATCTTGAAGAGTACAGAGCTTGTTAAGTTCTAGGAGCCCAATCCCTATGTCTAGAATACGTATTTTCAACCACCATCGACATCTAAGCACATGGTTTTCAAAGCGACCAGAGACAGGGCTATGAGCTTTTCCTAAGGCAGTAGATTTTATGAGGTGGTTTCCCATCGCTTTCCTCACCAATAGCTTATTTTGTTTTGCCACATGCAGGAATCTAACCGAGAACCCCTGTGCTGAACATTACAATACGACACCCCTTTGCTGATGGTTGATATCACTAGTTTAAAGGCGAAGGAATTACGCAGTGCTCTCACATCGAGTGGCATTGCAATGATAGTGCTTGTGATAGCAATGGACATCAAACGCTACGTAGAGCACAGCTTCACACACTGAAGATTGCATACATTGTGCATCATATTGGGTTTGCAAATATGTTAATTCAGATGAATGCATCTTCATAACAATATTGAAACCAAACCAGATCGCTAAGTGGTACCGTCAATCAATCAAAGGTAATCTGAAATTCAAAATTGCGTAAATTGTACCGTCAATTGCCAACGCATTCGCCATGATGGACAAAGGTGACAAGTTGCTACGTTTAAATCTGGAAAGGTAATCTGAAATTCAAAATTGCGTAAATTGTACCGTCAACTGCCAACGCATTCGCCATGATGGACAAAGGTGAGAAGTTGCTACGTTTAAATCTGGAAAGGTAATCTGAAATTCAAAATTGCGCTCAAATCTTTAAAACACGATGCTACCTTTTTCTGCAATTGCGCTCATAACAATGAATGCCAGTAATAAGAGTTGCGGCTCTGCCATCTTTGCTCACAGAATCCTCCGCCATAAGTTAACAGAGTCCTGAGGAACGGAATGACGGCGAAACGAATGGCCTTGTGACAAAGTGACAGATATGAACTTCCTCATCACTGGTATGGGGTCTTAGCAAGTATGGAGTCTTCTGAGAGAAGGAAAGAAATGGCTTTAAGATAGGCCCTTTCAGTAGAAAACGAGCAACTTCATTTGAATTTTAAATTGAGAAGCAGACTCTTAACACCAAAGGAATGTCCCTTCAGCAAAATATAATAATAGTTTGGCTCTTGGTTCGATAGACTCATTGTCCCCCTTGTTGCTTAGCTACGAACTACAAAACTGAATTGCTACCACCTTAATGCAACATCAAACTTGCGGTTACCACGAATGTGAAGAAGTTGCCCTCGGTGATTTCAATATTTCTGATACTATGAAGACACCGGCTGATAAAAAGCTTGTAAATTGAACTAGCAGCGTATTTTCACCATTTTTATCGGTCTCATATTGACTACTTGGTATCGTGATTGCTTTTCCCTGTCGTTGAAAAGTGGCCTATTTCTTTGCATATTGACGGACAGGGGAGATGTGCCGACGCCATTAAAGATGGTGTTACATTTTGACAGCTATGTACACACTAATGGCTAACTGCTTCAACTGGTTCAGAAAGAGGAAAGAGCCTAAAAGGTAAGTGCAATCACGCATATGCCTCAGGGTGAGCTTCGGGAGTCCATATACAAAGAGAAATATAATTGTCTGCATTTCACAAATGAGGGGAGTATTAGCAGCGATATTACTTGTTGGGGAAATAAAACGAATAATAATATATTGATGATGGATCGTTTTCGTCTTAATTAACCGTGGATTGACAAAGCTGCATTCATGCCTTCTTTCTTTTGCAAGTCTTTCCAACGTGGGTTTGTTTTGAAATCCAGAAGAACTACTTTTTATGACTTCCCAGCGTCAAAAATCCCAATTCAATTAATTTTTCTCTGCTTTGGCACAGGACTCTCAATTCAAGACACACTACTCTTTGTTCATGTTTTCTAGTTTTAACTATTTCCACTTATTTTGCTTTCAAGATTATTGCGTAACGTTTTCAGAAATTTTTTTCATCAAAATGTCAGTATGGATGATTTAAACCTGTTACAGTGATTAGGAGAACTACATGTATTGGTAGCTGTTAGGGATTGTTTGCTTATTATGAAAAGAATGAAGAACTATGTCTTGCATTTGATCCATATAATTATTCATACTATATATTAATATCAATAATCACATATTTATTTTTCGCAATGAAAGTGCCATTTTCACTTATTCATTAGTCAACATTTCAAGTTTTTATTTTCCATCTGGTGTTTCTATTTAACAGAAAGGTATCTTTAAAGCAAAATGAAATCAAGCTGCAGTGGTTTTTTCTCCAATAATTGGAAAGGGGTGTTTTAAATGTTTTAAATTAGGTACTAAAATTACAATATAAGGTAGACTCCTCTCTGTAAAGAAATATTTTTGAATGTTCAACCTTGGATGATGCTTTTTAGTTTAAGACAATTTCTGTGTGTGCCATGCAAGTCTCATTGATCCATGCTGAACAATTTTGTCGTGTCGGCATCACACCGTCCATAACTATGATAAACAGAGGATGTGTATGAATCAAATTCATATTTTTTGTATTATGACCTCTTTTAAATATGTTGCAGCCTTTTTTTAACTTACTTGTTGCCCTGATATGACAGCAAATAATTTTCAACATTAGGTTTGTTACTTTGGTTATAATTGGCTTAGACGATGCAGGAAAAACGACGATGGTCACCAGTTTGCAAGGAGGTATGAGTGATTTCATGCTACTATTTCATACTTGCTGGTTGATGCACTTGGCTGTATACTGCAAGGCTCAAGTGACCTATCCCTGTGATCCACACATAGTGAGGAGAATTGCTTTTTCCCTCTGCTTCCAAGCACAGTTTTATCATAGTGTGAGCTCACAAGATATGCCTTGTACACAGATCCAGCTCTTCTTCTTGTACACCGATCCACTTTTTGTGGATAGGCTGTATAAAGTAGGAGGAAGTATAGCAAATTGAACATAAACTTTATAAGGCTTCTCATGTGAAAAATTTTTATTTTGAGCCCTGAATGGAGTGCCCTGATTTTGACTGTGCAATTATTTTTTTGATATATCGTACCGTTTTCATGAGTTTAAAGTTTTCTTCGAGTTCAGAATTTGCGAGGAAAGAATTCTCAGAGCCCTACTTTTTGACATCAAAATGATGTACAAACATTTCTTGGTCATTTGTTTTCCTCATGGGAGTTTATCGGATTATGAGAAAAATGACGGAATCAATTTCTGATACACTGATGCCACCTTCAATTGCAAGTCGCTCAAAATGCTTTGATTCTCAAAGTCTCATAATTTATCATGATATAGTTTGTGATGTCACAGAATAGGTTAGTGTTTTCGTTTTTTTCTTGTTTTTTTTGGTGAAGTCTTATTTAAAACGCTTATAACACAAAAATGGTACAAGATATCGTAAAAATAATTGAGGAAAAATCAGGACATTTGATTGCACCTTATTCCAAAAATAGAAGTTATTCACTGGAGAGAGCCTTTAACCTTATGGGAGTAAGATGCACTGGTTTGTTAAACAGTTTGTGTGGATATGCCAGGTTGAAGATCCAAGTTTAGTTGACTAAACATTGAAAAAATTGTTCCTATTATGCCAACTGCATTATTATGCCTGTCATTTTGCCAATATTGATGGATAGACAATTGATGTCTCTGCAAGTCCATCCATTCAATATAGGAAGGTAGAAAATAGTGACAGGAATGTGCCCAATCCAATGTTCAGTTAAAAGGATGCTGTTAAGAGGGACATGGATGGTTTTCTGATTTATTCAAAAACTTTGGAAGAGCCTGCAGAGGGTGGATTGATTTTGAGTCAGAAGATTAAATAGTAAATTAGAAGATTAAATATAACAGAAACTGGTTAGAAGAGTGAAGTAAAAAGCAGGCCTGAGAAAAAGCAAAGAATTCATGTAGACACTCTGGTCCTCAAGAACTCATAGTGCCAGGATGATTTTACCACTACAAGGGACACACTTATCTGCCTGTGGTAGAATTGGATTCCTTGCTTCCTTATTTCCGCGCCTCTTTGTTGTGTTTTGATTGGAAATTTTCCATTTTGTAGAGCCCCCCGATGGAATCACACCCACCATTGGCTTTGCGAATGCTGAATTTACCATTAACAAATGCAGAGTTACAGTTTATGACCTTGGCGGTGGCGTGAGGATCAGAGATGTATGGAGAAAGTATTATGCTGAGGTGAGCACTCTATATTTTTGTGCTGATATGTATTGCCAATCACAGCAGGTCCCTTTAAACAGTGCTGGCAGTCTTTTTCAAGCTGAATTGAAATGTTATGAAGTATCAACAAAGCTTTGAGAATATTGTGACATTGCAACAATCATATTTGGTGGTTTGGCCACATTGGCATGAAAGCAATTCCACATGCCTCCTAAAAAAGGATAGGTTCAATTTCTTTGCACAGTTGTGTGGCCCAAAGGCTACAAAGGCAGAGACGAGCATCAGCCTTTCAACTGAACAGTAATATAGGACCTGGAAGGTCCTGTTCAGCCCACATTGGTCTCATCAAAATAGGTTTCATCATCATACTCTTCCTGAGTGATAGCCGGTGATGAATGTAGGACCCATTACTTTTATATGAAGTGAAAGTACTGTGTGTTATCTAAGAGCACATTTTATTTACTCCGATGTATCTCTGATTTATGCAATACCAATATCTTGTTGAATCAATTCTGTGTTTTATTCTGAAATTTGTATCAACCCTATTGCTGGTAAGTAATTTTTTTATGATTATGATGATGTTTACACCCAAGACATGTCTTTTGAATGGGTACAAATCACCTGTGCTGACAAATGATAATCCACCTTTCCTGATTCAGTAGAATTTGCTACTGCACTGAATTGAACTTGCAACAGATGCTAAGTCAAGTGCTTGCTTTCTTGGTCCAACAAATATAATTTCAGTTGTTAATGTGTTGCCCCGCATCATCTTTACAGGTATTTGGTGTTGTTTTTGTTCTTGATTCGTGTAACGCTGACAGATTAGATGAAACCAAAGATGTATTCTGTAAGGTTGTTGAGCATGCCAAGATACTGGGCAAACCATTCTTAATGTAAGTTGTGATTGAATAGTTACATGCTTCGTCAACTACGCCTTTCAGTAAATATTCGGCATAAAATGTTGAAAGTTAGTCAGCTGATATTACATGTTGCTTTTTTATGTGAGTTATGTTGGAGAAAGGCCATGGTGGTCTGTTCAAAGCCCCAATTATGATGGAAATATCATATAGTCTGCAAAGGGCTTGTTTCCAGTCTTACTGCGCTTCTAGTACTATATCCATGAGGTTTTACATGAAATTAGTTGCTAGTTTCTTTCTATCTATGAATACAATTATATCCTTATTATACAAGCTCATTGTTTGAATTGCTTTTTAGGCTTAAAAGTATACATGTATGTATGTATGTATGCATGTATGCATGTATGTATGTATGGCTATGTATGTATGTATGTATGTATGTATGTATGTATGTATGTATGTATGTATGTATGTATGTATGTATGTGTGTGTGCATAACTAACATACATAGGAAAACTTAATGCAGGATGCCATACTCGAAACGAGGGAGAGTTGGGTAGTACCATCCTAAGTCACAGTGTTATGAGGTAGCATGGCCATTTCCTTTCCTCGCTTCAACTTACCCACGGCTTAATGCCAGGTACACATTTACTGCTACAGACTACACATCAAAATACAACTACAGACACATTGACTCTTGAGGGCAAATAGAAGCATGCCTGAAGGCCCCGAACCCTAAACGTTCTCCACAGTAGTTCTGTGGTTGAACCAATATGCAAACTGCCCCTCTTATATCTATTACATCTTGTGCTTGCATCATGGTGGCCATTCTTTCTTTTAGATTTGCAAACAAGCAAGACAAAGAAGGAGCTTTGCCTGCTGAGGATATATCAAATGCCCTTGATTTGGAGAAACAGAGCATGAAATATTCTTTTCCCTACAAAGTGGTAAAGAAATGTTTGAAATGAAATGTTACGATTTCTAAAATTTCACTGTTGTAAAGGGAAGAAGTATAAATTGTGTCATTCAGTTCTGAACCAGAATGGCTCTTTCAGTCATCTCGAATGCCTAGGCTAAAAACATATCTTATTTGGCATTTCTAATCTTCCTACTGTTCTGCATCTATGCTGCCCTTGTCTTCACACCTTAACATGGAATCCACGACTCAAAAAAGTCATGGGAGTGGAAGCAGAACCCTACTTTGATGAATGCCTCTACTTGTTCTTTGGTTCGAAGCCATATTGTAAATCATACATGTGTCTCAATTTGATTCTCTCAAGAAAAGGCTGCTGCTTTTTCTAGCTGTAAATGGTTCTGTTTTGAGTATTTTCCGCTAAGCATGCAAAATGTAAAGAGATTGAGAGTTTACCTTTTCCGATGTACCGTTTCTTACCTATCAGAGGGCAGCAATTCCCAATATAGCTCAGGGTGAGCTTGTATCCCAATTCTTTTGGAAAACCTCCTGCACTTGTCTGTACCATTGTTTGCTATTGGGTATTAAAATTGAGTTTTATGAAAAATATCTCTTTTTTCTTGACAGTTTACTTGTTCAGCATTGAAAGGCTACGGAAGAAGCGTTGATAAAAATATAAATGCAGGTAATTATGATGTAATCCTTGATTTCATTGTTTTTATTGACCGTGTATTGCTTTAATCGCTTAAGGAGGCAGAGTTTTCAGCTAATGTTGCAGTCCCTTGCAAGCTTGCAATCATCTTAATTGAAAAAGCTAAGAAATTCAAAACTTAGAGAATGCATCATGGCAGATTCATTGAAATATCTGAGGTGAAACTCGTTCGTGTCATGCTGATATTCATCTTTTCATTTCATTCTCGATGCAAAATTGCATAAGATAGATACCGCTAAATGCAATGTAAAGAAGTAATGTGCTAGTGTAGGACCATATTCCGCGGAAGAAATAATTAAAAAAGACAGTTGACGTTATTTCATCATTAGAAAACAAAGAAATGGATTGAATGCAGAGGAATTTCGTACGAAAGAGTTTTCTCAGTAGCTAAGCTAATCGAGGAGAGAACACCTCTTGACTTCAATTGAATCTATTCAGCAAATGCTCGACTGACTTGCGACATCGGATCTTTGAGCCCTCAGCATTGAATTTCGGCTCCGTATATTTTCATACAATGTCAGCAGCCATTTATTGAGTTTTCCGATGGAAGCTGCAACGCTATTCGCACACGACCTACTTTGTCAGGAGCCACGTGCGTTGGTAGCTTCTATTCTCCCATCAGCTATCCTTACGTGAGATAAATAGGAAGTGAATATAGAGGACAGCAAGTCCTGTTTTCACAGTATCACGCTAGCTATCACCAAGTAAAATCAACCCTCAACGCACAGAATTTTGTGATCATGTCTTTTACCGATGTCAAATCATTTCACCAAGGTTTCCAATGGCTTCTGAACACCATATCAAGTGAATATGGGAAGATCTCTGCCAGAGTGGAGCACGATGTGACCATTCAGGTATGATTCCCTATTCAAGTTCTGCCTTTGCGTCCGCTTAAATTGTTATTTTTGACTTATATTACTCCAACGGGCTTCATAAAATAGAGTGAATTTCATAAAGGAAGTAGATCTTTCAGTTGCTTAACCGATATGAGCTACTTATAACATTTTCTTAGAGCGGTGCCATCTTGAAGCATGGTATTGTAAAGTAGGGTGGCCGTGTCCCTGCTTCGAAGCACGTTGCCATAGTTGCTACAGCCTATGTCCTCTGTGATGAAGGTCGCGTCTTCGAAGCGGCCCCACCCCCATTCCCGATTTCCACGATCTGTCTCTCACAAGCAGGAAATGGATACCTCGTGAAAAGTTAAAGGTAATTTTGAGCCAGGAAAGAACCCGTCTTACTCCGCAGCGCCGTGTCTAAGGACCGCTCCTCTATAGCATGGTGCTTCCCGACGCCAAAGTTTACAGCTCAGTAAATGCAAAGAAAAGTACACTGTTTATTCATAGTCGCTATGGCCGTAGAGGTAGGAGAAGAGGATGCTGTCTTAAGCTAGTCAAAAGTGCCATTCTACCATTCTCTGCATTATGATTGCTGTTTGTTTTTACAAAAACTTTGCAAATTGGGCGCACTGTTTATTTGATTTTCCTGCAGCATCTGTCGAAGCAACCTATAATCCTGTTTTGAAACACAATATCCTCCTTGTCTGTATCTGCTTACCGCATGCGTGTTTTAGCTAATCCTAGGTGTAAAATATTCAAACTGCTGTCGACGTTCGAAATTCACTTTTTAACGTGAAGCTTCACCTCCATAGATAGTTCTCATTCGTGACTATAAATTCGGTTATTGGAAGTTAGTTGATATAGTTTAATGCAGCGAAAAGAGGATAGGGCTTGGATTGAACGTATGCTGATTTAATGTAGTTAACTCATTTGAGATTTGCACTAGTAAGCAAGGGGATGGCAAGAAAATCAAGCCGAGTAAAGCTAACTACCAAGGTGGCATTGGTAATGTATTACCTTGTATGTTTAGAAGCTAACCAGCAGTTAAAGCATTCATTTGTATGAATATATATATCTATTGTAAATATGCATGTCTATATATTTAAGTAGATATCGAAATATATATACATTTATAAAGAAGAACGAAAGAGACTACCAATATAAAAATCCAAGTTTCATATATATATACAGTTTATATATATATATATTAATATATATATATATATATATATTAATATAAATATATATATATGTATGTATGTATATATATATATATATATATATATATATAAATATATATATATATATATATATATATATATTTATATATAAATATATGTTTATGTATATATGTATATGTATATATATGAATGTATATACATGTATGTAGATGTATATATGTATATATATTTATATATATGTATTTATATATATGAATATATTTATATATAAGGATATGTTGGTAAAATATGCGAAATTGTAGCAGTAGATACTAAAGCCGCTGTTTGCGAGCTCTCGGTCACATCCGGGATACTGGATTTATATACAGTTGATATATAAATATTTAAATGTATATACAGTATATATATTTATACGCAGTATGAATATATATATATATATATATACAAAGACAGTATATTTATATATATAAATATAAATATATATATATATATATATATATATACAGTATATATATTTATACGCAGTATGAATATATCTATATATATATATATATATACAAAGACAGTATATATATATATATTAATATATACATATATATATGTATATGTATATATATATATATATATATATATATATATATATATACATATATATATCCAATTAAAGCAATTTTTAGAATTTAATGCCTCCTCAAGTAGAGACTAAGAGACATGGTTCCATCATGTCCATCAGAATCAATGTCGCTGTTGATAGAGAACAGATTGATTGAGCGAAGCGTCATGCAAGCAATTTTGTTGTTGCAACAAACCCCTGTGACCTGCCACGTGTCGTATTTCCCTCTTAACTTTGATTAAATTTGTTACATGTTGCTGGTCAGTCCTTCATTACTTATTAATCCATAGCGTTTTAGGCACTAGCACCGAAATTGTTCGCGTCCTTAATCCCGCAAAACTGCCGCGATTCACGACCAGGTGTTCTCATCAATCCGTTGAATTACGAATTCATGCCGCAGGTGATTCCGAATAAGTGATGCCGTGGTGTATTGGTTCAGCATGCGGACTCATAACACAGGGGTTGTGAGTACGACTCCTACACGTGTCACAATGGAAACGCCATTTGTGAGGAAGGCAAGGAGAAACCACCTCATAAATTACATTTCCCTAGAAAAAACCTCATAGCCCTGTCTCTGGTTTCTGCTACGCGCGAAATCGAGTTTGCAATGCGGTTCAATTACGTCTTTGTATCTGATATACATCGTTTTTCATTGTTTTCTACCGAGAATCCAAAAGTAGATTTTACGTCATCGAGAAGCTACCCTAAGCCAGCAATCTGGTGTTCCTCCCTTGTTTCACTATACCTAGAACTACAGCAAGCTAGCGATTCTCCTTACCGTAGGTCAAAATTAAGCTTGATGTGGGGCTGAGAACCCAACTGAATGATTTGCGAGCGATGTCCTGAGCAACTGGTGGTTGTGACTTTTTTTCTTCTTTGACTGCCAATCGGAAGATGGAATATCTCTCTGACTATCGCAGCTGCCAGTTGATACGCGTTGGATAAAATTCCTGATCATGTCTGGGTTAGGATAGAGCAAGTAGAAAGGACTGTAGCAATTACCTGAAATCGTCGATTTGGGCAGTATTGTATTAAAAAAAGAATCGGTTACTGCTATGTCTAAAGATGATGTATCGAATAATAGCGCTTAGCGAGTCTGCTTTGTACTGTTCCATCCTATTTTTTATTTACACATCTGTAAAGAGAATGCGATGTAGAACAGTTTATGTTTTTCTTCCTTAAACAATATTCCTTTTTATCAAATTACACCACATGTTTCTCAGAGAAGCATTGCGTGGAAAGTTAAAGAGGCTAAGTCCTGAAGACTTTTTTCCCCATTATCAAGAATGTGTTCTCGATTAGAACAACCGTATGCAGCACATTATCGACCCAAAAACTTCACAGACCTCACACTTGCAGTCTAGAAAGCTAGGTGCAGTAGGTCACATCATTAGAGAAGAAGGAGGACTTAGCAGGACCCTCCTACTGGGTACATTATATTGTCCGAGAGGAAGAGGCCGCCCCAACACACGCATTGTAGGCGAAATTACAAAAGCCTGTGGTGGTATCCATGCAGTGGTGCAGCAAGCTAAAGACAGAAGAGTTTGGTGCCGTTTCTTGAAAAATGCCACGGCGATTCGAAATCGAGTCAACCGTTCATGATGATGATGCCCCTTGCAATCGCCATACCTTTAAGTTCAGCAGCCCTGGACTCGTTTTCGTGGTTATCGCTCTTACTTGTGGACTATAAGCATACCTACGATATTGACAGATCGCAAATGTTATGAAAACTACGTAGCACAGTCGATTTTAGTGTAGCAGAAACCAGAGATAGAGCTCCCAGTTTTGTATGCTGGAATGGGTTAGTAAGCCCCAGGAAGGTCCTAAATCAAATATTGACCGGTATTCGTGAAACGGAACCAAACTTAATTGAAATAATTTCAGAAGTTTGAAACGCGTTCGATGAAAGCGGATAGCCTGGTATTTGGCTATCAAATGGGTTTTAGTTTGTACGGTATGATTCTACCTACATGTCAAAGGTAGGCATTTGTGCACTGAAAATCCCTTGGCTTATCGAGCAGTTTCCAGGTCCTTCTTAGCAATGTGACCCGCCTCGTGATTTTCTACGCCTGGAATTACAGAGAGCTGGCGACTGTCTTCACTCTAAGAATAGCTAAAGGTGGAATCGAGCCGCTGATCGTAGGATCAATGCGCAAGAGCATTGCCACTGAAGTATCCTGATACCTAATGCACCCTCATATCGAGTTAAGCACACAAAGTTAGTTTGCCGTCTTTAGAATGCTCTTTGTAATCAGTTATTACGATTGCCTCCTTAGAGAGAAGAGGAGGAGATTGAAAAGAAGGCGAGGATGGAGAGAATCAGGAAAATCAGAGAAGAAAGGTAAGCTCGAAGTCCGTACATCAGGCAGTGCCCCATATCATCGCTAACTTTAAACATCAATGATATTCACCTGGACAGGGAATCAAAGTTAATATCCGCAAAGAAGTATATGAAACAAAGAAGTATAGAAATTGAATTTAGTTGATAAATCCTGCGAAAGATCTCAAAACCGATTGGTCAGAGCTGATTTTGTCATTTCTGGGACCAAGGATCGAAGAGTTTGTTATTAGGATTTTGTGAAATTTTTTCAAAAGTTGAAACCAAGCAATTTAGTTGAAGATGCTGTGAAGTCAATTGAAACTCAGCTAAGATGAAAATAGCTTGACATGGTGCGTGAATTTTTGTTAACTTAGAAAACAGATTGTTAGTACTGGTACTGTGCGATATTTGCATGCATGGTGGTAGTTTCTGACAATGTTGCTTGATAATCAGAATTGTGTCCCCGTCTTTCAATCAATCAGTTGCTCATCCAAAGCTAATCGAAGCCTTTAGCAATACGTTAGAAAGTCCAGCTCGCAGGCTGCTTTTTCCTTTGCTATCGGAACTGTTTACGATTTGACTTGTATTGCTACCATTTCGATGCCCTCTGCTTGAACTTTGGTTTCTACTCACTCGCCTGGTTATGATTTCATTCAGGGATCGACTTGAAAGAGAGGCTGGTAGAGATCCTGACAAAGAGGATTCTGATGAAGAAGTTATGATCGCAAACCCATTTCAGCCAATTGGAAAGCATTTGGTATTTGTCCTCTTAATCACCACGCTTCGGTTTTTTATTCTTCATGCTGCATCTTTCTGAAATATTTCACAGTAGTTTTTTGGAATTTATTCAGACCTTTGAACGCGACTGATCGTCGCACGCGTTCTTGCGATGACGGAGTATTTTGATATGCAAACAGATCGTTCTAGCTCAGTTGTATCCCTTCTTTGCCTGATATCTGTGGTATACAAAGCAACTAGATTTATTTTGTCAAGAATCGTATTTTGTGACAGGTGAGACCTTGAAAGCAGTCGTTTAGAAGACTGCCTTCGGAGAAGTCGTTGCAGTACCACCAAAGATGATGCCACTGTAATGCTCTCGTCATCCGGAGTTTGTCATCAGGTGTCGTCTGGGCTTGCTTCCTGATGCTTCTTGCTAATGTCCTACATAGTTTTTGTTGGTCATGAATCGAATTCGTGCCTTCGGTTTAGGACTCTACTACGGAAGTCCTGCTTCATGCTGCAAATGTTTTTTATTGCAACTTGAGTTTGGATCTACCGAATAAATACGGGGAAAAATGAAAACACAAAACCTACTTTGCGACGTAACAAAGTATATCACGATAAATCATGACAGTTTTTTACTCTTTTAAAGGAAAACGTAAAGTCAAAGGAAAGGCGGAAGAAAATTGATAAAGAAAAGGTCTGTAGCCATGCTTGGTAGCAGAGAACAGCCATAATCCGTCTGCTTGAAAAACAGCTCTTTTCTTGACTGGTAGATGTCAGATATGAAATATAGAGATATTAACTGATTATATTCGTTGAATGGTCCCCGTTTTGGCTCAATGTATTTGAAAAATAGCTCATCACACCCTCATGCTTTTGTTTCAACTAGTTTGAGAATGAGAATGAGCTCATTTCAGATTTGATTTCAAAGTAAACCTTTCTTTTAAATCAAGTATATTTTTGCTCCCCACGTGGAGAGTTGTCAGCTTTCCTTGCTTTCTAGAGAAGACAAAAGCCGACATTAACGCGCAGCTTTACTTTGCATTACAGAAACAGAGATTGGATCAAGCGAAGATTGAAATGGAACAACCGAATGAAGATAATACGGCGACGGAAGTTTTGCATGTTAAAAAGAGAAAGAAGAAGAAGAAAAAAATTGTGAAACAAGAAGAGGAAGAAAGTCCCAAAGTTGAGGAGAGCTTGGAAGGAAATGTTGATCAATTCAATCAAGACCCAGAACATACCCTTGAACAAAGCCGCCATTCTCCTGATATAGATAAGCCAACTGTCGTAAAGAAGAAGAAGAAAGTGAGGAAGAAGCGTAGAGATAATGATGATTTGAATGCGAATAGTGAAAGAGTAACTGTATCGGCAGCAGAAGATGAAGATCACATCTTGGAAGAACTTCATGATCTAGGAAATGAAGGGGATATCATGGTCGTGAAGAAGAAAAAGAAGAAATCCAAGGCAAGACAAGAGAACGCCTCTGGCGAGGACGAACCTGCAGATCCTGCTCCGATTGTTAAAAAGGTGAAGAAGAAAAAGAAGATAATGGCGATCGAGGAAGAAGAGCATTCGCCAGGGATAAAACATGACACAGATACTGAACTGAAACTTGATCACGCAGTCTCGAAAATAGATCAGTATGAAAACGTACATGTGGACGGAGCAGACACTGCCGAAAATAGCGAGGCCGCTCAGGATAAAAAGCCCAAAATCAAAAAGAAAAAGAAGAAGCGGAACAGAACATTTCCCATCGACAGCGTCCCTGAGGAGGATAATGCCTCGCAGTCGCTCCCTGCACCTGTCTGGAAGACAACAGCAACCAACTGGACGTCGCTGCCTCCGATCGCAAATAACGGAGATTCCAATGGTTTGGGAGGCCTGCCACCTCTACGAAGCAATAAGGGAAAGAGTAAGTATGCAGGCTGATTGCATCTTGATTTGGTTCATTTTTCATCTCGAAAGCTCGGTTTCCTCACCAGAGCCCGCGGGTTTTTCTCATCTTCTCACCTTCTAACTATAAACAAGTCCCAAAGCCATCTTTATTGGAGTACTGCTTCCGCGTCTGGGGTGGCGCTCCGAAATCCACTCTCTGTCTTCTTGAAAAAGTCCAGTCCAAAGCCATTCGTCTCAGCAACAATGCTAAACCCACCAAATCTCTCCAACCTCTTCGCATCGTCAGTTAGTTGGAGATCTTTCCATCTTTTACATATGTTTTCACGGGAATTCCTCTCAGGAGATCAGGGAGATTATTCCAGTTCCTCTTAGGGGTGTGTTTCAAAACGCAGCGTTTTTAGAACACATCTTTCCCATGTGGACGGCCGGAGGCGATGTTTTTGAAACAATTGAACAACAGCTACAAAAACAGCTACTAAAGCTAACCAGTTTTTGGATGTAGCAAGTAGAATGAATGGAAAATTTTCCCCATAATGTCACTGTCATCACGTCAGATAGCGCTGCTTCATCTGATACCTTAGTTTGCTATCGTTGAAAAGGAAACTTCTCAGTTTTAATGTGCCTCGGCAGTCTCTTAATCATGCGCACTCAAATAAACAACAATAATGATAGTAATAATAATAATTCTAATAGTTATGATAATGTATTCTGTATACAGGGTTATTCAATCTGGTGCAATACCGTAGCTGCTATCAGTAGAAGCCCTGTTTTCAATGGAGATAAAAAATTTCAGATCTTAGAGTTTACAATCAAGCAGTTGCTATGAAATTGTCTGATAGAATATATCGCAATATTTTACTGAAAAAGTTACACCTTTGATATGTCTTCGTACTGTGTTATGAAAATGCTTCTAGACGCAAGACATTTTTTCGTTTTCATTTACATAAGAGCGCATTTTTTATTGAAAGCGTACTCGCCTCATGTAGACGGTATACGGAAAACAATGCCTCGAACAACTATATCAACTTATATAAATACATACCATATGAAATTCAATAGGGTCAACACTTCTTCGCCGAACTGCATCCCACCGATAATCTCACGTCATACATTTCCCTGCATTTTCTCTCTTTCTTTCCTTGCCAGGCCTCTAGTTTAAATGTCCATTAATGGTAATAAAGTACCCTGTAGCGGGAACATAAGAAATAGGACCTTCTTTGCCATCGCACGACAAAATCAGATTGTGATGCAATTATGTTGGGTTTGATGCACAGAATGGGTTCGAATTCGTGAGAAAATAGTGCAACATTTTCACATCATTGCCCAGAGTCAACTGTCTATTTAGTGATAAGAAAATTTCGTCTTTTTTCAGAAGCTCTCGCTCATTCAGCATTGCATGTGAGTTTTCTTTAGCTATATTCGATTTTGCAATTTTTCTGGCTAGCTCTCAATCATTACTGTAACTTGTTTTACCGAACTTGCCGGGAATACGCTCAGTATTGTGAAAACTGCGATCTATAAGCTGGGGTCAATGACCTGTAGTCTATGACCCATGACATTTAACCTCTAGGAATGTCTCACAAGCCTTCCTCTGTGTTAATAGTGAAAATTATCACTTTGAGGACGTTAGTATGGGTTGTGCTCAGACAACCTGTCAAGAAGTTTAAAGAGGAGAAATTGAGAAACTAATTCTCTTATTTTTTATTCCTTCTATATATCTGGTTTCTTACATATGATTTCAACCCAACGTCTTCAAGTAGGTGTTTTTGGAGACTAAGAAGCTTATTGCTTGTCGAACAGTACCCAGGTCCTTCCTCTCGATGTGACCGCACGTCGTGATTCCTACACCTGGAATTACAGAGAGCCAGGATATGACCTCTCTCTAAGTGAAAGTTTAGCTGAGGTGGGACTCGAACCACTGACCATAGGATCAATGGGTATGCATCTTATCACCGAACTATCCTGACACGCGATCTCTTCCTACCCGTGATCTCTTCTGACACATAATCTCTACGTAAACGTGATCAATTCTTACGGTTTTCTCTTTTTTCAAGGCTCCAGAATCGCCATCCTGGGCAAGAACAAGACCCAACAGTGAAGATACTGATATTTTAACTTAAGACTGTAATCATTTCAGTGATTTATAGTGCCTTAACGAAACGATTCGTGGTTCAAATCTCGCCTGAATCAAATTCCGTGCACCAGCATACTGCACAGTATTGCAAATGTAGACAGCCCGTCATCGTTGCAGCGATTTCTAGCTGCTAAGTCCGGAGCAAAGATGCCTGTAGAAATATCCGCTTCGAACTTGGAATCTGAGCTCTGCAAATGCCGTTCTCATGTCCTTCATTACCTTTAAAAGCCATTGGCAGCTGCTTTCCTCTGGCAACAATTTTCAAGGCAAATAATCAAACACACCACGGAAGCACATGCATTAGGCAAAGCAATAGCAGGAAGAATGGATTCCATTTTTGTTCGTTTCGCCTTTTCAATTAACGAACATTCAAACGGGATTTACAACTCAGTTAGTACATACTGTTGTAATCGTCTGTCCAGTAGAAGCACTGAAATCGACGACTCTTCTGACGAATCAGATGAAGGTCTCTCCTCTTCCCGTGACATCTTTGCATAATCTATACACCCAACACACCAAAATATATTGCTGATTTGATAATTTAATCGAATTATTTCAACACAGATTTTGCTCCTTTATTTATTGTATGTTTTTCGCAAAATTATACCGGTACGTTAGCCGTAAAAGCAATTTTTGTAGTCATCGGATGCGTGAGCAATAATTTGTGGGTGTTTGCGACCGAGACCTATCTGCATGCATGGCCTAGTTGCAGAATGTCCTTGGGATGTAAGTCCCTTGACGGCCCATAACAAAGACTTGAAAAAAATGTTACGTGCTATTTCCCTGCTTGGCATTCAGCACTATGAAAAAGAATGTGGGAGCTAAGCACAGAATGGTACAAGATGGCAAGCCCCCCCCCCCCCCCCACTTTCTTTTTCGCTGTGCCCCCCTTTGCACAACGGCTAAAGAAACGGAGATGGGTGCTGACCCATTCACCAAAATGGCGAGGGAAGGAATTTAAACTTGTTTTAACAACAGATCAATTAAGTGAAGTCAATTTTCACCATTAAGATCTTACAAAGTCTCGGTCTTTCGAGGTTTTATGGCTTCGTTAATTGATCTTTGCAAAGTTTGCTAGAAGTTTCTTTTTACGAATATGATGCAAGGATGGCGCCAGAGGGGCAGAGGATACAGCCCCACCGTTGCGAGCGCTGCCCCCCCCCCATATTGGGGGAAAATGTAAGTCTGTGGGCAATCGTTGCCAAGCGCAAGCTTCCCTAGATTAATAATCTAGCCCCCTGTCAGGAGAATCATGGCAACACCCCTGATATTATGACCGAATAACCCTGCACAACTGTAGCTCATCTACAGTTCTTATGTTTGCATTAGTCGTAACCTAAATTTGGTTTTACTAATGATCAAAGCAAGCTTTCTTAACCCTTGTATCCGGCTCATTATCTGCAGTAATTAACTCTACCTTCTTATACAAGTACTTGCCTCACTTAAGTGGAATCGCCAGTGCGAAAACACCTTCTTCTATCTTGTCCGCGTCCGAAGACATGCTCGACATCTGTCTATGCCTGTATATGCTTATATATCCATCTATCCATCTATTCATCTATCCATCCGTATATCTATCCGTCTATGTATCTATCTATCAATCTATCTATCTATCTATCTATCTATCTATCTATCTATCTATCTATCTATCTATCTATCTATGGCTATCTATGGCTATCTATCTATCTATGGCTATCTATGGCTATCTATCTATCTATCTATCTATGGCTATCTATCTATCTATGCCCATCTATCTATCTATGCCTATCTATCTATCTATCTATCTATCTATCTATCTATCTATCTATCTATCTATCTATCTATCTATCTATCTATCTATCTATCTATCTATCTATGCCCATCTATCTATCTATGCCTATCTATCTATCCATCTATCTATCTATCTATCTATCTATCTATCTATCTATCTATCTATCTATCTATCTATCTATGCCCATCTATCTATCTATGCCCATCTATCTATCTATGCCTATCTATCTATCTATCTATCTATCTATCTATCTATCTATCTATCTATCTATCTATCTATCTATCTATCTATCTATCTATCTATCTATCTATCTATCTATCATAAGAGTAAGTAGCAGTTAACAACAACCTGTGAAAACTGTCCTCGCCTCTTTCGAAAGAAACTTTGCATATTTGCTCCAGCAACCCGTTATGGAGGAAGGTATCTGTGGTATTTAGTAAGTGCGCGCAAGTAGTATTGGGTGACGATGCTTGTGGGTGTGTGTGGAGGAGCATCGTTAACTTATAAATCCAGAAGTGTCTACTGGAAGTCCGAAGCGAAGAAAGTGCAACATGAAGTCTATTTTCATCTTTGCAGCCTTAAGCCTTTACCTCCTCCATATTCATGGCGTATCGTCATTTGGAACGGCTGGAGGAATGACAAAAGCCAAGCCTGCTACTGGAGAAATTCGGAAACTGACGCAGGAGGTTGAGTATACGATTCCTTGTGGCCTAACCCTAGTCTGTTGCTACGCGCTTACTCTGTTTTAGGTTTCCCAACAAGGTTATTTAAAGTAGCTAGTTAGAATAATTATTTATAATAATTATAGTTATTTTGAGTTTGAGTTTGAGTTCGAGCTAGTTAGAATAATGTGAAGTAAAACACAAGATAACGGCAGTTTCTTTGCACAGCTTAGATTTCAAGTTTTTCGCTATTCATGAATACTCGTGAGTCAACAAACCGTATAGGCTCGCTAAAAGTGAAATTTTCTCGAAATATTCCTGATCGCCAAGAACGTTTTTTAATTTTGTAGCTTGGGTGTTAGAGCTAGAAAACTTTTGCCTGAAATTTTCTGATAATCAACCCAAAGACTTGCAGATTGAACCTTCCAAAGACACATCAATGTTCATTGAAATGTGCGAAATCAAGTTGACCTCATTTTGAACGTCTAAATGACTCTAATAATATATTTTAACAGATGAAGGGAGCTGTGGAAAAAAACCTAAAACGTAAATTTGAGATGTTTCAAGCCGTGGAATTTAAATCTCAAATTGTGGCTGGAACCAACTACTTTATCAAGGTAAAGATGAGAAGGACTTGTTTCATAATATCACTTTTATTGATGTTGCAGAAAGTTATCTAGGGAGAGAAAGAAAAGAATTAAGGACAAATTTGGCATAGATTAATAACTGTTGCAGGGCTATAGCTATTATGTGATTAGCAAGAATGATGTGTGATAAAAAGCGATGATGAAAGCAGACATTTTTATCAGCATAAACACTATTTCAACAGTTAAAGGAATATTGTTACCGATATTTGCCTTGTGTGCCAGACCTAAATGAAATCAACATGAAATTAGCATACATCAAAACTGCAGAAGAGATCTTACATGCCTAAATTCCATAAAGCCTAATTAGGCATTGAGATAAAATGATATTTTTAAGGTGATTAAATTCATTTTATTCAAAGGCTGTTTTGTGTTATCTAACATATTGCTTTGGTATCTCATGGTGCTGTGACGTAGTGTTTACGCATGCGGGCTCACAGCGCCAGGGCTGTCAGTTTGATTCCTCCATGTGTCACTCATAGAATGCCATTGGTAAGGAAGGCAATGGGAAACCACCTCATGAATTCCACTTCCCTAGAAAAAGCTCAGAGCCCTGTCTCTGGTTTCTGCAACGCTCGAAATCGAGTATGCAATGCAGCAGTTTGGTATCTCAGTCCAACCTACATCTAAAGAAGTTTCATCTTTACATAACAATACTCAGAAAGTTTCAATTAGCCTGCAGAATTCAAAGTTGACTCTTATTAAATCACAATTACCAAAAGTCTGTCGGTTGCATGGAAATGCTACACTTAATTTTTACCCCAACATATAGTCTGGCCTATTAGCAATGCATTTTTCCTTGATGAATTTTTTCTTCATTTTTTAAGGTGAAAGTTTCAAGTAGTGAGTATGTACACATCAGAGTCTTTGAACCATTGCCATACACCAAGGAAAATCCGGTACTCTCAGGGGCCATTGATGAAATGAAAGCCACAGATCCCATTAAATACATACCAAGGTTATAACCTGCTTCCTTTAAATGTGTATGTTCTTTATAGATATAAATGTACGTATATATTTCATTTCAGATACATGTATGTTTATATATATATATATTAGTTCAAATGAATATTTCTTTGAAATGTGGTATTTTTTGCAAGACCTTAAGCTGTGCTGTATATTTTGATGATAGAATCATTGAAAAGAATGTTATTGTATTTTGTAACAAGTTGCCGTTTTTTTCCATCTCTGCTATAACTACTGTCACCATGTTTGGAGGGGGTCTAAAAGGTATGTGGAGGTTTTAAAGTCCTAGCAGATCTGCCACTGGATGTTTCACAGTGAAAAACCTTCCAGTTTTAAGAGCTATCTAATGGCCAATGCTGTGATGGTCTATGCCTTTTATAGAACTCGAAAAAGGTTGCCCATTTTGTCAACTATCCTGAAAATTGAGCATCCTTTGCAACGTTTCTGTAAGAGAGGGAAAGATTTACTTTTCCAAAATAAAAACATGTCGAATATTCATCATAAAGTTTAAAGGTTACTTGTTACATAGGAAATGCAAAGATTAATGAGCAGTGCAGAAATTTTTGACATAACATCAAAGTGACATCTTCTAATGGTCCACCTGCTGGACTTTATCCTCAAAGCAATGTATAGCTCTATGCCCAACTTCTCAAAAATCTTAATAATAATAACAGTGACAATGTTTACACAGGGTAACCTCTTCAACGCATGAAGTGCTGTTATCAACGCGGGCCTTATGAATAACTGCTCCAGCCTTGGCAAAATGTGCGACTGTTTGCCATGTGTAAACCTTAAAATAACCCTAATTTATTATGCAAAGTGTATATACTGTAGTTTACAAGCATTTATCTTTGTTAATTGTGAAGGAGCCAGTTTTCCTGCTCGTCGCAGGCAAAGGGTTTGCCAATTGGAATTTCTCTTCCATCGATGGTCACCGTAGTCAGCTGATGGCTTTGAAAGCCTCACTCTCAAGTTGAATCTAGCTTGTGAATGAGACACAGCTTTGTTGGATACAAAATGGCGACCTCTGGGACTCAGGATTGCGATGGTATTGTTCGATTAATTTCCTTTTTTATCTTTGCCACGCTCAGAATATCTGCAAAGACTCATGTTCTGTATAAATGATAATTCGTTGTAGAGTGAGAAGTGTTTTAAGGGAGTTTTTCTTCTCATGTCGTACGTCTTAAATGCTGATTATGTTGGCGTGATTTGTTTAGATGTCCCACCTTTGGAAGATATGACAGAGATGCTACGAAGTATCTCAGACATAAAACAAACGAGAGCCACGATGAGTGAGCAGTTACCAAAGAGCGAATTCCTCGAACCTGCAGAAAACCCCGAAGAAGCAAAGATGAAAAGAGTTCGGAAGCTTCTTGGTAAAGAGGACAGAGAAGAAGAAAAACAGCAGACTGTAAATTCTTTTCCTTCACATCAGGCAGCGTTAGTTACTAAGCAAAAGGTAAATATTTTCCATGGTTCTTGTCTACTTTTCAGAGTTAGTGTCAAGCTTGAGAGTTAGTGGGCTAGGAAGTTTTTGCAGAGCTGATCTGGTGATGCTTTTTCCAAGTGATGTCTTTCTTAATAAAGTGATATGGTTAAAGCCAAAATTTTACTAAGCTTTACCAATAGAAATAGTAAGAGCATCTTATTATTGCATGTATCTAAAAGCTGCAGCCAAAATAATCATCACTCATATATCATGTATCATTCATAATTTGCTTTCTCTACCTTTAACAAGCTGCCCACCACATGTCCTGTCTCTCTCCAATAATTCAGATCTTTGACATTAGTATTCAGTGACATCAGATTATATTCAACCCAGCTATGGATATCGTCTTACAAGCTGGTTTTTTGTTTGTATCCCTTCCCTAAGACATCTTTTTGTGATTTGTATCTGAAATAGAAAGAATAATCCTCACATTGTTTCTTCAGCATTTAGCATTGCTTTTATTAGAATTATCCAACTTAACTAAACCACCTGAAAGTAGAAAATCATGTTGCTTTGATAGATCATCAACTCTAAATAATATTTCTTATTAAAGCAGCAAGAAATGAAGAAGCAAGGTCAGGGTTTTGCAGGCTTCCAAAAAGGATTCCTCAATCCAAGGAGCAAACAACCTGTATCAAAAGAAAACAAGAAAGCTGCTAAAGCCAGTAAAAAGGAGTTGGATGTAGTAAAGATTCAGAAACCCAGCAAGTTGAATGACTCTCTTGTGTTCAATGAAGTCCAGGAGGCTCTTGCAGCCCAGATGCCGCTTTTGAAGTCAAAAGGTTAATATTCCTTCAAAAGTATTTTCAGAATTACGATTTTAGTGCTTTATGTAGGGTTACACTTTATCTTTGGCTGATAGAATGCATTTTTGGGTTGTTTTGGGATCTTTTGATACCTTTGCAATTAACAGTGTATTCAGGGCTTGGGAGTTTCAGAAGAAATTTATTTTTGAAAGTGGCCAAAATGAAATGTGTCTGGATTTAATCTATTTAAAAAAAATTGCATAAAATTGAAGGAAATTTAACCATGCAGACTTTAAAAGTTTGTTGATTATCCATCCACAATGATTATTCTCACTGCCTAATCCACGAACTCTATCTCACAAATCATCATTCATCCCAAGAACATGCAACTTATGGAACGTCTTGCCCTCTTCTTGCTTTCCTGAGTCCTACAACTTGCCATCTTTCAAATCTAATGTAAATAAACTTGATCTTATCTCTCTATCCTCTTAGCTGCTTGCTTTCTTCTTTCTTCCTTTGTTGGGGCTTTGTATAGGTCACCATGGCCTTTCCTCAACGTAACCCACTAAAAAAAAAAAAAAAAAAAAATGCTATGATTTTAATTTGGAAGCTAGAACAAAGTCTTGATTCCATCTAGAGTAAAGTATCAGGTGAAGGAATTGATATTTCAAGCAGTTAGAGAAGGTGATAAAATTTTGACTTGTTAGCACCAAACTGATGTTCTTGATTGAGGTTTTAGCATGCCTTCAGTAGCTATTTTGGTTTTGTCTGCAAATATAATCCTTTGATGTGAGTTTAAAAATCATTCTTCCAACTGACAGAATGGATAACAGAAGACTTGTTGTCAAAAGTTGAAAAGAATCCAAAGTTATTGAAGCAACTTGAGGATCCAAGGTTTTCTCAAGCGTTGACAGCATTTCAGTCGAATCCCCAGCAGGCAATGCTGGCTGTTCAGAATGATCCGGAAGTAAAGGAGTTTATCCAGGAATTCTGTGGTCTTTTAGGAGAACATTTCACACACCTAGGTGAAGAGGATGCCACGAAAGTAAGCCATTTTTCGTCTGTCTCATTTTGACTCTGTGCATACTCAATTTTTTACTGTCTCTCATAAGTATCTTACTTTGTGGCTGCATTTCTTCTATTGATATGCATTTGCTTTGTCTTGCTAAATTTTTCCTGAAACACCCTAGTAGATTCTATTTATTGCTGATTTTTTCTATGTAAGTTCCGATCACTTTATTCTTTTACACTGATAATGGATCCCAGAATGAGTCTGAAATGTTTGCATTTAGTAATGGAATTGTCGCATTGAATATGGAATTTCGGAATCATGGGCTTTTTTGTGGTTGGTCTCATTCTGCGTGTTGTCTATCATGGATATTTCTATGAGCTTGTATCACATGCAAGTGCTATACATGCATGAGCATGTGTTGTGTGGTCAGTAATAGCTGGGCAATGTCTCACCGACACGTGAAAATACTTGAGCCCCTCCTCCAAAGTAGGCTGCGCAGAGTCTTGAAGATCAATTGGCAAAGAAAGGTTTTGACCCTAGATGTTCGCGAGTTAGCAGAGGAAAGTACTAAAGCTGAAGTGAGCAAGAGAAAACTGAAGAGGGCAGGACAAGTCAGATGCACGGCGGACGGCCAACTTCGGGAATAGTTGCTTTATGGTAAGCTTGATGAAGGTGCGCTTGTTAGAGGGGTCTCCTCCTAGAGATAAGAAGGACAGATCCCAAGTCTCGCTACAAAATTTTTACGTGATGACCCTCGCAGATGGGAATGCCAGGCAAGCTGACGACGAAACGCCTTCAGAAGTGGAGCAAAATTTGCCAGCAAGAAGCGCAGTAGCCCCTGATTGAAAAGAGGGAAAGAACCCAGAGGCCGCGATAAAAGGGCGTCATTTCTGAGAAATGTACAACGAAGAAACCTCCACGTTGGTGTCCCTGGATATTGACCACCAAAAGTGATCTCGACTCATTTTTGTCGGCTCGTGACCGATTCGGCAACCGCTTTCCCTAAAAGCACCTTTGAAAGAAAAACTCAATGAGGAAGACTGCTGAATCTTTGGTAAGAAATGAGCATTGGAAGGTGGAATCGCTGCTAACTGATGCCTAAGACATGTTCTCCAACTACCGTCCTATTCGAGACCAGCCAGACCTTTATCATTAATAACTACTTCTACAAATTTGTCCTACATAGCGGGTTGCCAATGTGAGCTGCCATGTATGAATTTACTTTGATTTACCTCCTCTGTGCTGTGCTGTCCATGGCCTGTTTCTCTGGTGTGTATCAGTGAAGCCCTTAAATACATCATATTTTTACGTCATTTTCAGTATTTCCCTTTGCCCTTAATCGTTATCTAATTCGTATTTGTGTTCTATTTGGCTATGTTCCATATCTTCAACATGATTCGGCTTGGATTTTCCTTGTCATATCCCACTCTTGTCACCAACTTCTTTTATTTGCCTTTCACAATGTGCAGACGATACGCTGGTCATGTGGTGCCCCGTGGAATATAGGGATATTACCAGTGATTGTGAACTGCGAACTGTGAAGCATATCCAACTGGGAACTGCGTTGACAGATGGACGGGAAAACTTTGACAACACGATGATAATGATGACCAGTCATTAACATCTTTAATCATTCTTTGTTTGCAGATCTTGCATTCTACTTTCTAAGTGACAGTTGAAGGAAATAATTCAAGGATGCTATGCTTATTTTGAAGTTTTTCAGATGCTCCTGTCTTTGCCCTGCTTTCCTTAGACCCTCGCTATTGTATCAAAATTGTTGGCATTAATCACCCATAAGCTATTAAGCGCGGCAACCTTTGATGGACGAATTATATCATTATTATTATTATTATTATTGATTACTTTAACTTATGAAGAAGCATACGCCCTTCATCTTAGAAAAAGTTCTTGTTAATGAGGATTATGGCTATCATATCTGTTTTTGCGCAGAAAAATGCATCAAAGCATATTGAGACACTAGAGGTATCATCAACTAGAAACCTTGCTTCTGGTACTAAAGTTGAAGCTACCCAAGATGAGCATGAAAGGTTCAAAAAGATCATATCGGATCCTGAAATTAAAGAAATTCTTGCAGACCATCAAATTCAGCGTCTTTTTAATGCTCTGAAAGAAAATCCAGCTATGGCTCAAAGGTATGTTTCATTGAATTCATAGGTGTATTTTTGTCTTCTGTGCAGACAGTGTTACTGTTATTTGTGATAAGAGAGAGAGAGAGAGAGAGAGAGAGAGAGAGAGAGAGAGAGAGAGAGAGAGAGAGAGAGAGAGAGAGAGAGAGAGAGAGAGAGAGAGAGAGAGAGAGAGAGAGAGAGAGAGAGAGAGAGAGAGAGAGAGAGAGAGAGAGAGAGAGAGAGACCATGAGAGAGAGAGAGAGAGAGAGAGAGAGAGAGAGAGAGAGAGAGAGAGAGAGAGAGAGAGAGACCATGAGAGAGAGAGAGAGAGAGAGAGAGAGAGAGAGAGAGAGACCATGAGAGAGAGAGACCATGAGAGAGAGAGAGAGAGAGAGAGAGAGAGAGAGAGAGAGAGAGAGAGTTACGAGCTAAAGCTGCGAGTAAGGTACGACCAGGAAGGACTTGTCACCCTAAGTGACAAAGCCGTGGGTCAGGGTACTGCTGCTGTGTAATTCAACTGGTTTCCTGCCGCTTGTGACATTGATAACAAGGCGTCACCAGGAAGTACGGTAGAGAGCCATATCATGCAGTTTGTGGTTCAGGATGACACCTCTAAAGCAAGATGCTCTCAAAGCTCTTTTCTGAGATATAACACGAGTCCAAACTTTCAAATTCGCGACGTAATTCAGTTGAATTTACATTTTTTAGCAAATACAAAACTTAGCAGTTGGAGAAGCAAAATAATAATTATTCTAATTGTCCTCTAATGGTAATCACCTTGTCTTATGACAGAGCACTGGCTGAGCTGGGACCTCGATACCATAGCAAGATACAGAGGCTGATCGAAGCAGGCCTTCTAGGTGTAGCAAGAAAATGAAATTCTCCTGCACAACAGTCCTGCGTAAGGTATGTTGGAGTTTTTCGCTTTATTCGGTTTTTTCAAAGCCCATTCTGGGTCAATGTTTGGGTACATTTTCCAGTAATTGAAGCCGCAGGAAGCTGGAACTTTTCTTGCCATTGTTTTATATTACCTTCATGATCATCAATCATCTTCATTATCATCAATAGCATCATCGTTATCAATATCATCATCGTCATCATCATCATCAATGTCATCATCATCATCAGTCAGCATCATCGTTATCAATATCATCATCGTCATCATCATCATCAATGTCATCATCATCATCAGTCAGCATCATCGTCAACATCAATCAAAAACTTGGTTTCCTCTTCAGACCTCTTGGATTATTCTCAAAATTTTATTTGATACAGTCTAAAAGTTCCAAATTCGACCATACCCAGAGTACTGCTCTCACATCTAGGGTGGTGCTCCCAAATCCACTTTCTGCCGTCTCGACAAAGTCCAGTCACAGGCCATTCGTCTGATCAACAATCGCAACCTCACAAAATCTTTCGAACCTCTTTCCAATCATCGTCTGGCTGCAGACCTTTCTATCTTTTATAGAGACTTTCACGGAAATTATTCTCAGAAAGTCAGGGATGCTGTGCATGTTCCCTTGTTGCGTGTAAGAGCCATCACGAGCTCGGTCTCTCAAATGCAATATCTCACTACCTAATCGTGGAACCCTATCCCACAACCCCACTATCTTTCAATTTGCGGAACGTCTTGTCTTCTTCTACCTTTCCAGAATCCTTTAACTACTCTTCTCTCAAATCCAAAGTCAATAAGATTTATCTTGTCACTTTCTCCACAACCTCTCTCTGTTCCCCTTTGACAGGCTTTGTTACAAGCCATCAAAGTCTTTTCCCAATATATCATAATGGAAGACAATTTTGAGAACGGATTTTTCATTCGTTGACCTACTCGTTACTTGCTCTAGTGTTTTGGGTTGTTTTCCATTTGCGGTAAACCATCTTCACCTGTGAATTGCATTACCTTTAAATGAAATCTGCGTAATCATTTCATAGGTTGGCCTAACAGAAAAGCCAACAAATTTCGAATTCTTTCATGGTAACAAAATTCCATATTTGAGGTCCATTTGTCCAATTTCATCTTACGGCCACCTTCCTAAGTTTCATTCTGCTAGGAAGACTTATTTCAATAACTCTGAAGAGATTCCTCAGCCCCGGTTTTGCGTTATGGAGACAACTAATGCGAGGAAAAGGGAATCGACTCCATACACCACTCACATGATGGATAGGTCCACGTTTTGGAACAACTTGGAGGCTGTCGTTTTGTTTATCAAGAACTCTCAGTGACTCCACTAATTCTCTTAACTTTCTAAAGCTCACCCTGCAAACTTTAATTTTTGCAGCTCTTTCTGTCACATGTCCATGTGCTTTTTGGCTTTCATATTTTTTTAGCAACTTTTGTTTTTTCCTTGTTTCGTCCTGGATTGCTTGTCTTACGAGACTAACTGCAGAACTATAGAGACGCGATGGCCTTGTGTCTATTCCCGCCACAAATGAGTCATGTAAATCGTATTTTGTTTACCTAGAATAAGATTTTATTGCCATAACAAACTTTCTTCTACCTTTCATTTCCGTACTCGTATTCTTAATGGAGGGGGACCCTTCACCAAGAATGCTGGATTTCAAGGGTCCCTTCGTCTAAAATTCAACAATGATTTAGAAAAACAGGTGAAAACATAAGTACAAAATATTAAATTTATAAACAAGATGAAAACCTTTAAGACGAAAATGAAATAGAAATAAGTGAGTAATACAAGTGCAACATTCCTTTGCATTACAAAATATACTGTTTGAAGTGCCAGGGAGGCTGTTGCTTGAAGTTGGCTGAGATCATTGTTGATGTATTGCGTAGTATATAACGTAATTTGTGAATTTTCCCAAACAGACTGCGTAAATATGTAGGAGCAAGTCCATGTAGGGTTACAAAAACCGTTTTTTTCGGACTCGATTTCGATAAGCTCGTACGTTCATTAATAGTTTTCCACCCATGTGTCTCTTGCACTTGATCGATGGGAGTGCTCGATAGCTTGTTGCAATTCAAAGCCACGTTTCAAGCGATTTCTTGTAATCAGATGGATTCCCATGTTCACCGCTTGCTTTTCATTTGGCACTGCCATATGCTCCAATTTTCGCATGGAATGTCTGATATTATTCAGCCTGATTCTTAGGCAGGATTATTCACACCCTTTCCAAGTTTCACTGCCTACTTCACGAACTCTATCTCACAAATCATCATTCATCCCAAGAACATGCAACTTATGGAACGTCTTGCCTTCTTCTTGCTTTCCTGAGTCCTACAACTTGCCATCTTTCAAATCTAATGTAAATAAACTTGATCTTATCTTTCTATCCTCTTAGCTGCTCGCTTTCTTCTTTCTTCCTTTGTTGGGGCTTTGTATAGGTCACCATGGCCTTTCCTCAACATAACCCACTAAAAAAAAAACCGTGCTACCAGATGGCCAGCCCCCAGTTGTATCATTCACTCTGCTTGCACAGCTGTGCGGCCCAAAGGCTAATGAAACGGAAATGGACGTCGCCCTTTTCACCAAAAATAGCGAGAGAACGAATTTGACTTCTGGAGCGAGCCTCGACTCGAGACAGAATGCTTCAGGGAGCGTGAGTCTAAGCATGAGTGAAGGTATGATTATAAGGTTAAGAAATGGCGCGAAAAACTCGGCTAGGGTCAAAGTTGGCTGTCATTTCGTTTCATATACCCATCAAGGTCAGCCCTTCAGCTTAAGATAACTCAGAGATCGCTGGAGTCAAGAATTGCGAGAAATATTTTGATAGAGGATTAGCAGCGGGCAGATCTGCTGTTGGGTGACTAACCAGATATTTGCAGAGCCACGACATCAGTAGATTAATAACGTTCGCTCTGTTAAGACTTCTGCTTCCTCCATCGCTTTATATACGTCTGAAGAGCCTTATAGCTGGAAGCAAGATCCCGCGAGCGCATTGAATCAAGGCCTTTGAATCATAGTGTTGGAGACTTCTCCTTGACATCCATTGGACTAAACGCAAACCAATTGAGAGAGGTTCTACTTAACATCGGAAACTCAACCCGTCTCTTGAGCAAGGCACATCTACAAATTTTCCAGACACCTTGTGGGATATGATGTCACTGCCTGGATTATAATGAGAGATATTACTTTGTTTGCGAAATTGGCATAAGAGTATAGAATAGCTATACATGAATATGTCTAAATTATAAGAAATAGCTCATTAAAGCCAATTTTTCAAAATAAATGAACAGAAACAGGTTATGTTATGTTATGTTAGGGGAAGAAAGAAAAAAGCGGCAAGTTGTAAGATTGAGGAAAGCAAGAAGAAGGCAAGACGTTCGATAAATTGCATGTTCTATGGGGTGAGTGGTGATTTGTGGGATAAAGTTCGTGGATTAGGCAGGGAACTTGGAAAGGGGGTAAAGGATTCGAGCTTCTGGTGGTTCTGACACGTCTCAGGGGAACAGGAATAATCGCCCTGATCTCCTGAGAACAATGCCCGTGAAAATTTCTGTAAAAGATGGAAAGATCTCCAGCTAAACGACGATGGGAAAGAGGTTGGAGCGATTTGGCGAGGTTAGGATTGTTGATGAGACGAATGGATTTGGACTGGACTTTGTCGAGAAGACAGAGGCTAAATTCTAGAGCACCACCCCTGACGTGGGAGCGATGCTCTAAAGAAGGACGGATCCTATGGTCAGATACGGCCATACGGTGATGAAATAACTTCAACCCTCTAATTGGTTTTCATTCTCATTTTTATATACATGTGGTTCTCCCTAGATGTCAAAGGTAGACATTTAGGCACTGAGAAGCATTTTGCTTATCGAGCAATGTCCAGGTTCTTCCTCTCGATGTGACCACACCTCGTGATTCCTACGCCTGGAATTACAGAGAGCTGGCGACTCTCTTCACTCTAAGTGAACGTCTAGCTGAAGGGGGACTCGAACCACTGACCATAGGATCAATGTGCAGGAATCAGACCTGGCTAATCAATTTTTTACCAACCTGCAGTGGCAGTCAGTTATTACGAGTTTAGGCTTACATTCCGTTGCCTTGTTAGCCGTGGCCGTCGATTCTAGTCCAGCCGCTGGCGTATCGAACGGGGTTGTCGAGTCATGGCTCTCTATCTCGCGCGGCGAAGGGAAGTCGCTGGGATGTTATGGTACAAAGGGTTAGAACTATAATGTGCTTTAGTAAGGCTATGGCAATTTTGGCAACATTGCATACAGAATCTACATATAAGAAAGATATAGTCTGTAAGAAAAGCGAAAGCTAGCATAAATCATTTCACATAATCTGCAGTTGCAGGCTTGGCATTTATTGGCTTTCATAAGTCCTTTGGATACATGAAGTGAGTCTAAATTTCTCAGTTCTGGTGGTAATCTCTCATATATTTTTCCCCCATAAATCCGACCGTATCGATTCCAAGACGAATTTTTTCGCCTTCGGTGGATATTGGTTATGAGAGTATCCCAGATTGCACGGTGTTCTTTCTTTGTCGTCAACAATTTGCTTCTAAGCTATGCTATGCTTCCACCCCAACCCCAACCGCACTTTAGTTACTTGGAGGTTCAAGTGCCAGAAGCGTTCATCGTAGACAACTCCGTGGAAAAACAGCTTTGGTAGGGCTGTAGGCTTTCATTCTTAAGGTTTGAGCAATTTCAGGTTAATTTAATATACTTAGATTTGCTGAAGATTAATTTGTGGATAAAGAGTATAGGGGCAAGTAGGAATTGAAATAATACAGTTAATTTGGTCTTTCAAATATTCTCAAGCTTCAATGCTTGAAGCACGAGGCGTTTTCTTTTTAGTGAGTTATGTTGGGGAAAGGCCATGGTGGCCTATACGAAGCCTCAACAATGGAAGAAAGAAGAAAGCGAACGGCTAAGAGGAGAGTCAGAGAATCGATCTCTTCTCTTCTTGTTGATAGTGTTTTATGGATCTGGCTTCCCACCCTTCCGTGACTGACAGAGTGCATTGTTCGTGCCCTGTTGTTTCATGGTTACAGACCTTCGTTCACGCGGATGAGCAGTTTATCTCGCCGTCCTACGATAGACCTGCGGGTGTTCTCATAACAATTGGCCAAGATTAATCAAATGTAAAGCGAATGCTGAAACGAGACCAAAAATGGTTAATTTGTAACGATCATTAAATTGAGTTCAGGCTGGTTGTCAACGGGAAATCGCCAGCCCATTGACCGCGAAATTCCTCGAATGCCTGAGAGGCTGGGCTTATCAACTAGTTTCCAAGCCGTTCATTGGCCACTAAGTGGTTTCTGCGGGGCTCCAAGTTGAGTTGCGTATGCCACGAGAGTTATATCATTGTGAATTCTCTCGATTTGGCCTTTCCGAAATTCATTCAGTTCTGCCTTTTCAGTACTTCTGTCAAGTCTTTGTGCGAATTGTGTGCCAGTATAAAAGCATACACGCACCACTCCGAATATCATTATCTCTTTCGTAATCAAGAGACCATTATGAAAATTTTGGTAGCAAACCTCCCAAAGATAAATTAAGAAATTTTTCCTAGTTAGGTCTCTGCTTGGTCATCATCATGGAGTACGGTTCGCTCGGTTTCTAGCAGCCGTGGCCCTCTCCACCAATCGTCTCATGTCAACTCGGGTTTGAGATATTCTAGCCATTTCAACCAGCGATAAGCCACACGTCTTTCAGCTGCTCGCTCAGTCGAACCTTCGGCCTGCTACTTCCTCTTGTTCCAACGACCATCCAAAGCAGGAGAATCTGTTCATGGGAGAAGTGCCTTAGAATGTGGCCGATGTAGGACAGCTGGGGAGCATACGCAGGGTTTAGTAGTCTGATCTCACAGCCGACCTTATGTAGTACGAGATCATTAGTCTCTCTCTGTCCAGGTTATTCTGAGAATGCAGCCATAGGACCAGAGCCCGAAGCTTTCAAACAATACCCAACATTCAGACCCAGCTGTTATGATCAAACCCCTTGCTTCCTCTCCTACGAAAAGTGCACATTTATTGCGAGACTAGTAATTCGCTATCAAGAATTAAACGGGAGAATTGGCAGCCTAGGGCCAGGTCTCGCACTCATTTCAGATCTCTTGTTTTCGATTCTCTGCAGATGATTCACCATTAGTAATATAACATAAACGAGTAAATAAACAGAACCACAATGGCAATGATACAGAAGAATTAAAACATGAATCCGAAAATGCAATGCAGTGAATGTACTACATTAACAAAGGGGTATGGAAGGAATTGCTCCACTATAAGACTCAAATTAGCTTGTTAGTTGGCATTTCTAATCGCTACTTGAATATCCATTCAATTGATATGATGTTACATTATATGATATGATATTCTATTGTATTATATCATATTATATTTTATCATATCATATTGTATCATATTATAGTATATCATGTTATATTATATTGTATCATATTATATTATATTACATCATATTATGTTATATTATGTTATATTGCATTATATGATATGATATGATATGATATGATATGATATGATATGATGTGATATGACATGATGTGATATGATGTGATATGATATGATATGATATATGATATATGATATGATATGATATATGAGATGATGTGATATGATATGATATGATATGATATGATATGATATGATATGATTTTTATGATATGCTAATAAGAAATTATTCATTTACATGGCTTTTCATAATGCTAATATTGGTAACACCTCTTAATATCAGCCACACCTTGTGAGGGGTTGAGTGACGTTGGTGATATCGGACTATTCGTGTAGCATAGCTGGGGTATTTTCTCCACATCACCCGTATCGAGCCACCTTCTTGGAGCTTTTCACTTGCGGCCAAAAATAGAGCGGTCTGAAGCCGAGCGGTCAAGGACCGCAACCTCCTACCGTTCGTCGCCGAGCAGAGGATTCCAATGCATAGAGATTCACCCGTTCCTTTGTTCAGTATCTGATTTCAGCCTGGAAAGTCGCTGAGATCCATCCGCACTTTTGTTGCATTTTGATTGAAAGGCAGTGAAGCAGTGCACCCAGAATTGCCTGTGGTACTCTCAAATGGCAGAAGTCAGCCGGCGTTCTCTTCGATCCGCCCAAAGCTTGGACGAGGTTTTCATCGACATGTCTGAGTCAGACATACGAGCGGTTCGCAATGAAACAACAGAGCTCATTGATACCTTCGTAAGAGTCATTTATTTACCTAATTATTTCTGTCCTCACTTTCCCGACTGTGCATCAAGCCAATTCGACGCATTCTCAGCCATTTCAATGAATTATGTCGCCGCTTTGCAGTCTCTGTTCTCATACATCCGTACAAAGTCGGTACCATACATGGGGAAGCTTCACACGTAGTATTTCTGTTACACTGTACATTAGTGTGATGCAAATGTGCACCGGGGCTTTATTTCTCCTTCAAATAAACACAACTTTTTCAGTTGCACTCGTTGTATTGGAAATTGTCTCCTGCTAGGAATCTATGTTTTTCTAGTCTTAAGTATCAACTGTCACGCCTAACACTTGGTATGTCCAAGTGAGCGTTTCTGAATTGGTTCCTTGTTGGTTTAAATAATGCGTTCCTACCTTGGCATCCATTTTTAGAATAAGCGTAGAGTAGGTGAGAAATTTAAAGTGAATCAAGGGAGTGGTTTAGCAGCCAATGGATGAGGATAAGTTGCAACTGAGTGACCGCATTTGCGTTTAACAACAGGCTCTTAAACCGCGCAACACTCCATTCTGTGCCCAGCGGGAACCAGTGACAGGGCTCTGAGCTTTATCCAAGGAGGTGGATTTTTTAAGAGTCAAATGGTCCAACATTGACCCAACATTAAGCTAACAATTGCTGGGTTTCTGTTGGGTCGTCAATGTTGGGTCGTCAATGTTGGGTCGTTCAGCCACGACATTTCGGGTGACCCAACAATGGTTGGCTCAATGTTGGGACAGGTTTGGAAGCGTTCAACTCTGTTGGATAGAGGCAATTAATCTTCTAGTCGTTTCTAATGCTGTTGGAGGGTGTTGGATCGTTTTGCCAGGAGAGCCAACATTTTCTGTCTTTAACCGTGCGCTCAAAAGGATATTTCATTCCAACTATACGAGAAACGCGCCAGCAACAACTGCAAGGGCTACTCACAGCTCGATATTTGTTGAGTCATTTGACCACCCCTTCCCACATGAAAACAACGTCATCCCAACAAATGTCGGGTCTGTGTTGACTCATTGTTGGGTTGCTTGGTGGTGTGGCCGAGTAGTTAAGGCGCAGTGTTTCGAATCTTGTGAGATTTCCTTGCGCGGGTTCGAATCTAGTCGTCGGAATTATGAACCACAAGCCAACGGTCAACTCAGCTGTCCATCCTTCCGATGTCGATAAATGAGTAGTCAGAAGTAACTCTGAGGGCGCAATCACTGGTACACATTTATAACAGTTAATCTACAGTTGAAGTGTTTCATCCTGCATAAAGATCCGTCGTCTGTCTGTCTTTAGTTTATCCTTGTCTTCCTTCACGATGGCGTTTTTTTTTTTAATTGTGACCAATGCAGGTTCCGAACTCAAAATCCCGCGTAACAAATCTCGCACGCTTGTTACATAACAAGTGAAAACTGTTATTCACTACCTTGTCACGCCTACTTGTTTTCGGCAAACTGAGTTCCTTAAATTTTTCCTCGAGGCCACTACTCAGCTTCCATTTCAAAGTGTTAAGAAGTTGGTGGGCGAAAATGATATCTGGTCAGAACAAATCTAAATGCTTCCGGCGTGGCCAGGGAGACCTTGAAGGCCACGCCGTATGCCCCCCCCCCTGATGTATTGTCTACGATATATTTTTTTAGTCAGCTATGTTAGGGCAGGGCCATGCGTGCCTACACAAGGCTCAATAAGGAAAGAAAGAAGAAAGCGAAAAGCTAAGAGTATTTTTTTTCTTGTGAGTTATGTTGAGGAAAGGCCACGGTATCCTATACCCGACTCAACAATGGAAGAAAGAAGAAAGCGAAAAGCTAAGGGCAGAGGGAGATAAGATCAAGTCTATTGATTTAAGATTTTAAAGAGAGGAAGTTGTAGGATTTGGGAAAGGAAGAAGAAGGCAAGACGTGCCATAAATTGGACATTCTTGGGATGAATGATGATTTGTGGGGTAGAATTCATGGAGATTGGCTGCCCTTTGATCAAATGGTAATTGGTTTAGATAAGTAGTAAAGGAAGTGAGCCAAGTACTTCTCAAAAAATCTTTCTAATTTCTTAGAGCATTAAATCCGTCGTCGCAAGTCGCTTAGTCGTGGGGAATTTTAGGGACGTCTGACTTTCGACCTAATTTAACAAATCTTTTTGCGTGTGTGCCGTAAGAAGTAGGGTGCCATCGAAAGGTCCTTCAGCTGCGGTTTGGCCGTCAGTTGCCATCTATCGTAACTGTGGTTTTGTTTCGATCCAGTCCGATATCCATTGAGAGCTCAATAAGTTCCTTGATCTGACCTCGAAGCCAGGTGCCAAACGAAGGCCGAGAAATCTAATGAACCGCCATAGTTAACGAATTTTGTCCTCAAGTCGCTCTAACTTTCTTGTCTTGTTCTCGAACAGCACAAGTTGAAAGAGTCAAACAGCAACGCCCGAAGGCGAATGGCCATGCTGCAATCGGAATTCGAGGCCACGAAGTCGAGGCTTGAAATGCTCACTCACCGACAGAAGACAGTCTCGCCTGACTACAACGCCTACCAAATCATGCGTAGGGTTTCGAGAACGACAATGGCCAGGAAAATCTCGCAACAGCAGAATGAACAGTGACCAAAAGATAACACGAAAACCTAAGTTTCATATTATCATTCGCATTTCATCCTTGAAATTGAACAGATTTATAATTATTTGCCTATGATTGATGGTTGATTCCTAGGCCTTTCAGAGCAAGTGAAGATGCTCGGTGCACGATATTTTGCCTTGTGCGTGAATTAGCGCAAATATTCTTCGTACGTGGAATCAAAAAGTTCATTCAACTTTTCAACTGACGAACTTGGATTCTAGGCAATGGTTTTGTATCATGGATTTAGGCAGTAGCATTATTTCCTATATGTGGTATACCATCTCATCCTTCCATTCAATGAATATTTTTATGAGGATTTTCGTGAAATTTTCAATCAAAGTTTGAATCAAGGATTTTCCAGCTTCGACTGGGACGTCATGTTACAGAAAATTAACAAAATATTACTGCAGTTGTATTAGAAGTTTGTCTCAAGAGCCTCGTTGCTGTCTGATAGTATGATACAGTTGTATGTAGGCGTTGGGTCCATCAGTCAGTGAAGATGCATAATATTCAAAGTTATCCTCGTTATTGCCGTAGCTTCTTGCATGTGCTAATTACGTGCTTTAAGTTTAAGTGGTACTTTTTGAAGCATGCATGCTTAAAGATTTGTTCTAAGACAAGCAAACTGTAGCTCATTGACATTGTTATGCTGTTATGTTGGCCATGCTGTTAGCTGAGTTGAAAGAGACTCTGGTTGAAGGTTTCGATTGTAAATTCGTAACACTATTCAATGTTTGTTTAATTCAGGTTTGTTAGAAATGTACAAGATATCGCCATTCAGTATTTATAGCTATTTATCATCAGTCTGTTTGTGTATTCCATCTATTACCCGAAGCTTGATTTGGAGATACTGATTAACTCTGCTCGGTGAGAAATGTATCGGTCCATTCTTCAATCTGGCAACAAATCTTTTTTCTGTCGCCGAAATTACAAAGCGGGAGACTCGGCTCACTTGAATAAGGAGTGAATCGGGGAAATAGAGCTCTAACCGACAACCATTGGATCCATCTTAAATCACTTTGAACTCAGAGCTATTCCTTGCTCTTTTGCAACTTTCGTGACGATGCCTTGATTTCTGGCATGGTACTGAACTGCATAGCAGACTCGATTTCAAGCGTAGCAGAAGCCAGAAATAAGGGTGCAGAGTTGTTTTTAGGGATGTAGATTTTTACGAAGTGGCTTCCCGTTGTTTTCACATGCATTGTGTTTTGTTGCGAGCCATGTATGATTCTGACTCACAACCCCTGAATTATTTGTCTGCGCACTTGACCGCTACACTGCCTAGATTCAGAATAATGGGCTACTTAAAGCAGAAAATCATAATAATAGTAGTAATAATCATTTCTTTATTTAAGCTCGGTGTGCCTGATCGCTGAAGGCTAATTGATGCCAACCATTTTCATATTATATCATCGACAAAGAAAACAGAATAACGAAATATCAAAATTATCAACGAACAAACGGAATAAAATGAAAAACATAGATCTATCTAAGCAAAACCTAAATTTGCCTGGAGGCAGCGTTTGTCAGATTAGCATCTTGGAGATCTTTCTTCCTTGGTTTCTTTCTACTTTATTTTGATACAATTTTTAGAATGGAGTCTGCATGCCACTACAGAAACAGAAAGAATTCGTGCAGCAGTAGCCTGATTTTGATGACCTGACTAAGTATCTTTTTCCCGTTTCCTTCACTGAACTGGGAATTCTCTTCGCAATCTCGTTTCATAAATGTCATAAATTTAAGCCTACTCTTATCAACGCTTTCATTCATATTCAGCTTTCTCATTCTTCTCATCATATCCTCATTGGTCTCCAGAGACACTTGTTTGGGAATATTTTTGTTTTCGTTCTGCCCTGTACAAAAGAGATTGCACCAGGAAATCCCGCAAGATCACGCCCTTGGGTCGGTTGCTTGCGTCACTCTGTAAAAGGCGGCAGAATTTTTGTTCAGAGTGAGAAGAGGATGCTGTGTAAAACGATGGCGAGACCAGAATGGATGAAAAGGCAAAACAGCCAGTAAGTTTTAGCTTTGTTTGTGCGAGAACATTCTGATGAAATTACGTTTACATATATTTACTAGATGATATATTTCTTGTAGTTAACCATCATGTTTTAGACTTTCGGAAATCATGTCTAATGCTGAAACCAGTTGTGTTTATTTCTGCTGTGTTTCTGGGTGTGTCGGTGTTAGCGTGCGTTTGTGCCTCAAAAGTGAGAAGTACAAGATACAAAGAGTATTTCCAAACGTCAAAAATTCTCAATACATTAATAACAAATTCGATAAGCAACGGTAAACTCTTGTCTTCTTCCAAATCTGTGTCACACACATTAATACCATGCATTCAAACCTAGACTCCTTAGTACTAGCTCCTCCACATCGTAATCATGCTTCAAAATGCTTCTACACGTGACCCAGAATTTAGAATTGGTTTCAGAAATCTGTTTAGCAAGCTAAAAATCAACTTTTATGATAATAATTTGATGACGATGCCAAAATTCGAATTACGAAGCAATTTCGTTCTACAATTCTCTATATACATTCGTTCTGTAGGACTATTGACTCAGCTAAAAGCATTTATGTGGCAAACATGCACTCCAAAAGTGGGAACATTTTGAGGGTTGGGGAGGCATTGGAAACAGCTGGTAGGGAATTGTCCCTCTACTTCGTGTGTCAAATAGACCTGTACATTGCATGTAACTCTCTCCTGTTTGCATGCTACGCTTTTATATATCTTTCCAGAAATTTCCTTCCAGCTTCTTACAACTGCCAAAAATTCCCTTAATTTTTCCCTCGGTGAAAAACCATTATATATCATAGGAAGGTCTATGCTAGAATGGTTGAAATTTGTTCTTAAGTTGAATTGTGAAAGTGATAATAGCCGAGGTAACGAGGCCTAGGCCAGTTTTGATTTAGCAACTGCTTAGGCTGCTGATAATTTTCTTGGTTCTACTTTTCTATTGAATCTGCAGATATGAACCTGTTCCTCTTTTTCAATGTGATTAGCCTTCCCAATATGCAATGTTTAGCCCAGTAATCAAAGATCGTTTTGATATCTTTGTCTTCATCAACGGAGTAGGTCTCAGGCAGATGTATGACCTGCACCTCAGGGAAAACATCCGGTACATCTCCATCCACTCCTGGTATTCTTAGCACCAGTATCTTCTTGCTCAACTCAGCCGAATCCTTGATCTTTTCTTGCAGCTTGCACACATTTATGTTTGTTTTCTTACCAGAAATCTCGAGCTCCATCTCTGCATCTTTATCCGCCTTTTCTCCCAATATTTTGCCTACTTTTGCCGTGCAGACAATGATCACTCCATCCAATACGTCCATGTACGATAACATCTTCTCCGTTGCATCACTGATACTTCTGATCTCGTCCGGCACGTCAGCTACCAGGTCCCGGAGAATAATCTGCTGCTCTCTCTTCAGCCCAAGGCGCAAGTTGTCAACCCTGTCCCCTTCGTCAGTACTACACATCAGTATCGTCTGCACAACATCTGGATCTACGATTCGATAAATGAAGTCAGCTTATGTTTGATATCCTGAACGTCAATGTTGCACATAAAGGTCAAAGCATGATTTCGTCACGCTGAAAGTCTATTCGTCCGACACTCATCAAAGCATGAAGGGTTGCATGATGCCAGGAAGGAGACTAATTGCTTTTGATCTAACAATATTTAGTTTTATTCAGAAAATGGAAAAATAATTTTGTTATGCGGAAAGTTTATCCTCCCTACTGTCATAAGAGTGTAAAGTTTAGGATAATGATTATGATTATGTGTTGATGACCAAATCGATACCCGTGTTAATGACCTCAATATTACGTCTTCTACCATTCATTCCTTTGCTGATGATACCTTCCTAAGTTCTTCATTTTCATTTAATCCACATGACCATGCCTCCACCGATATCCAATTCCACAGAACCATGCAGCCTCTCTTCTCTCGATTGATCTGACAGTTATTGAGAAGTGGGGCAAAGACAACCCAGTTTCATTCAACCAAAGCAAGACGAAACAGGCTGTCATTTCACGCAAACATAACCAAAACTTTCCACCAGTCCTTATGAATGGAGATGAACTGGACACTTCAACTTCTTTCACACAACTTGCTCTTTCTCTATCGTCTAATCTCACTTGGAAAACTCACACCCACTCCCTTGCTAAGCATGCATCTCAAAAGCTCGGTTTCCTCGCCAGAGCCCGCGGGTTTTTCTCATTTTCTCACCTTTTAACTATATACAAGTCCCAAATCCGTCTTTCTTTAGAGTACTGCTCCCACGTCAGGGGTGGTGCTCCAAAATCCACTCTCTGTCTTCTTGACAAAGTCCAGTCCAAAGCCATTCGTCTCATCAATAATTCTAGCCTCAGCAAATCGCTCCAACCTCTTTCCCATCGTCGTTTAGTTGGAGATCTTTCCATCTTTTACAGATACTTTAACAGACATTGTTCTCAGGAGATCAAGGAGATTATTCCTGTTTCTCTGAGGCGTGTCAGAACCACCAGAAGCTCAACTCATTCACACACTTTTCAACTTTCACTGCCTGATCCATGAACTCTATCCCACAAATCATCATTCATCCCAAGAACATGCAACTTATGGAACGTCTTGCCTTCTTCTTGCTTTCCTGAATCTTACAACTTGCCATCTTTCAAATCCAAGATCAATAAACTTGATCTGATCTCTCTCTCTCCTCTTAGCCTTGCACTTTCTTCTTTCTTCCTTTGTTGAGGCTTTGTATAGGCCACCATGGCTTTTCTCCAACACAACTCCCAAAAAAAGAATTAAAAAGGCGTTGCCCATTGACAGTATTCTCGCCAAGTTTGGATGGACAAATTTGGGTTTCAACAGTCGCAAATACTTTCGGTGGGGCCTATCTCTTCCCCAAAATGGTGATCGATAAGTTTCCTTCTCTCTTCTTAGCAGACCTCCTACCTGTTTCCAGCCATTGTCTCTTAGATTGTAGCTCTTCCGCCTTCACCACCGATATTTTGTCGAATGCACCGTTGGCCATCACCGTAACCCTTGTATGGGAGACAAAGGGCTAATTGTACCTGCCCAAGGTGGAAACCGAGACTAGGTAGTCAGGGGAACGTCTTATTTTCCCATGTGGTTTCTCGGTTCCACTGATCTTCCCTTAATTCGGGGAGCAAGAGATCCTTAATTCTCACCCTGACCCCTTTCTACAGAGCCAGAATTCCGTAGCCGTAGCCGTAGCCGCTTGTATACAGTCTCCAAAAAACAAATCAAAAGCTACATGCTTTTGCAATGGCTTTCACACACATGCAGAAGTTAAAATTTCCAGGATTGTCACGAGAGACTTAGTAGTATCTCATGTTTGCTGTGATCCACCGATGTGGATATTTCACGGTAGTTGTGTCAACCAAAAAATCAACCACATTCACGAAAGAGCACCGCGTGTGGCGTATCAAATCAGACCTCTAGTTTCGAAGAACTATTAATTACAGATGCTCCAGTTTCTGTTCTTCAAAAAATCTACAGTTGCTTGTAACCGAAATTTATCAAGCAAGGATCAATCTAAATCCCCCCTTTATGAAAGAAATTTTCTTAGAAAGAGAAACAAATTACAGCGTACGAGCTACAAACAGCATCCATGTACGCAAATCTAGGACTACAGCATACGGATTAGAAACTATTAGTTTCCAAGGGCAAAATCTCTGGCGAATCTTATTACTACACACAAAGAAGTCCCAGTCTTTAAAAAATTTTCAAGAAGATATTGAGGTTTGGAATTTCACCTGCAACTGTAAATTTTACAAGCGTTTCATTGCGCATTTAGGCTTCATATAGATATATTTCTGTTCTGCTTTATTCAGTTTTGTTGTTGAGAATATTGATGGCTCGATATTATGATTTGTTTCTTGATTCTATTTTATCAAAATTGTTGGCATTAACTAGCCTCAAGCTATTAGGCACGCCAGCTTTAAAAAAATAATTCATTATTGCTATTCTCATGATTATCAACATCGCCGTCATCCTTGACCCCCACTGAGGTGAAGGGAATACTAAAGAGTACAAAGTTTAGAATAATTGCTTTTTCATATGCCGATTTTTCATCATTATTCGGCTTTTCAAGCAGTGTCGGACGAATGACCTTCAGGGCTGCAAAATTGCTTCTGCGTTCGTCTATGTAATATTGAAGCCAATGCTACACAGTCAGATTTTTTCGAATTTGATTTTGTCGAATACAGATTTGTCGACTCGAAACCCCCTTTTGCACGGCTAGATTTTTTTGAGCGATCGTCAGATTTTTTCGAGCAAGCTCACAGTCAAATATATCGGTTTTGTTTACAAAATGGATGAGCGGGCTGCTTCGGCTGCCATGATTATAGATTTGGCTATAAAAAGGCGAATGAACTAGAGCGTTTGATATTTTGATGAGAATCCGTCTCCTTCTGAGCGCGATATTGCATAAAAAGGCACAAACACGTGGCAGGCAATTCCAGCGAAAGTAGAGCTAGTCGCTACATTGAAGTTTTCATCTACGGAATTTTCACATGCTGGTCTCCAGTCTCGTGCCTCTTTGACCCTCTAGGTGAAAAAGCTGAAGAGCGAACTTTTTCCTTATGCAATACTTACCGTATTCAGCCTCGCTTTCAATTTGCACGTTGTCTTCCTGTCGAAGCTTATGTGTTTTCCCAATCAGATTTCCCATGAGTGTCGGGTATTGACTTTCAACTGTGGGAAGTGATTTAAACCATTGATTAGAAGAGACACTAGGCATGTTTAATAAGAGACAACGTACTTTTTTTCAAGAGAACGTGTAAAAAATCATATCTATCTGGGTTCTCTTCCAACCCAACAAAAGCCACCTTTTTGTTTACACCACAAATTCTAACATCGACTACAAATGCGTTCTTTATTTACAGTTATGAAATTTTAAATTCAGATGCCATGCTTCTTTTGTCTTCTTTTAAACAGAGCAGGCAAGAAAACTTTTTTTGCAACTCTTTGCATGCTCTGTATGCGCAACCAACCCTGGACTAACTCACACCTTCTATCCTACTAACAATTTTATGCAATCCTTTAGCTCTTCTTATTAAAGTCATTTACCTTTCTTCGTTTTTTTCTTTTTTGTTATTTACATATTCATTCATTTCTTCGTTATAAGTAGCTGCAATTAGGCCAACTGAAGACAAATTGCCTTTTATTAGAGAGACTTGTATTTGTATGTTTAGCTTACCTATCAAAATGAAGTTTTGGAAAAAATTTATCACCCATAGAACCAGAAAAATATATCACAGCAGTACACATGCTTGAAAAACTATAGAAATTCTAAAAACTGAACAGAACTATGAAATTTCTAACTTATTTTTGAAGCAGGAATGGCCATCTTTGCAGAGCCTCTTACAGAGCTTGTTTTACCAGGGTGTCCCCAGAAATTTGGAAAATTGCTAGGACAGCGCTCATCCTGCAACATCTGAATGGTCAAATTATCGTTCAACGCTCATCCTGCAACATCTGAATGGTCAAATTATCGTTCCATCACAGTTCTACCAGTTTTGTCTCGGCTGATTGAAAAACTTGTCTATGCGCAGTCGTATGATTATTAAACTTTAAAGAAAATTCTGTTTTCGCAGCAATCAAGTTTCAGAAAGCTGCACTCAGTACTTACCAGTCTGCTAATATGCACTGATAACTGGTACCTAACATAGACAGTGGACAATATACGTTGGTAACATTCAACGACCTAAAAATAGATTTTTACCCGCTAATAATGGTATCTAACCGACAAAGTTGGACCTGGATGGTGCGGAAAATAAATAGCTTAGCTCGCTTCGCTCCAACTTATCGAACAGAAGGCAATTTTTTAAGGTAACTGGAAGACTGTCCAAGTTTGCGAATTCTATGTGTGGTGTTCAACAAGGGTCCTGCCTAGGGCTTCTTTTTTCATAAAAATGTATAAAAGACTGATAGAGCCGTACTTTTGATATTATTACCTAGTGTGGGAGTGCAAATATTTTTTATAAGAAACATGAAATCTGAGTCTCGGGTTTCTTCTAAAAGACTTTTATGAGGAATTACAGCAATGGACAAGTAAGAGAAGCTACAGAATCCTGTTGCCAGAATCGTTACCAATAGCTTTTACAACTCTTCTGTCTTCCCATTATACGGGAATCGAGCTGGCAGACAGCAGACGACTTGATTGGGAAATAAACATTGAAAATGCTATACAAGGGTGCAGATGATTGAGGTCTCTCGTAGCTTGAATGCCTGTTCGACAGGTTATCAGAAACGAGTACCCAGGAACTTCGGGATACAGGAGTCTACAGAAGTGTCTACGGGGAAACTACTGAATTCCTGGACGCAAAATCGAAATTAACGAAGCATTTCAGACAATTTAAATTTTTTCTTAACTCCAGAACATAAATGGACCCTTTTTATTCCAGCTAATCTTTCCAGTGTTTCTAATTACTATTACTTTGCTTTTCTATGTTGCATATTCGTGTTGTAGATAATCTGGGCTCTGCACTTGCGGCATCAAAACAGTAAAAGCCAACGATGTAAGATAAGTTAGGTAACTAGGAAAGACATCCGTGTTATCTTTAAAAAATTCACTTGAAAATCGACCCTTTAAAGGACTTGCATCTGTTTCGGTAAAGCGTTCGGCTTTGAGTCTCAGCATTTTCGGTCCGACATCGGTCCTCACTCAACCAGCCAATGTGTATCACTGTTTGGTTAGCTTCAATGTGAGATTGGTGGCCTATTAACTGATAGTAATTTTAGCACTCCATCTCGGCAAATAGTAAATCACCTGGGCTAGCATAAGCAAAAAGAAGATAAACGCCTCGCCTGTTGGCTGACAGCGATATTAGGCCGATCGAGTTATCATATTTTGTTATGTTGATCAATAATTTTCATTATTCAAACAAATTTTTATCAAAAAAAGGTAATTCATAATTCATGGGAAAATAGCTGTTCACCCGTATGAATAAGTTATGATGACATTCTACAGCCGATTTGAGTACGTAAATCGCCAATCCTCTTCCAGCTGCCAACTGCTTTGTGATATATGCCAGAATGTTAATGCAAAAATAGCAATAAGCAGACACCGCGTAGCTAAATATTCTGTCTATGGAATGCAGACAAAATTTCATCAGTAATTTACTGTGTTTTTCAGTTACAGAAAACTTAGTTTCAAATGACTTGCTGGGGTGTACACAGATTACTGTGCTTGAGATGCAGATATCATTACATATATATTGCGTACGAGTTGAGTAGAAAAATTTTGGTCCTGAATAAAAATGTCGACACTACAAACAAATTTTCCTGTGTTTCACTCAAGCCCATTTGATTTTTCAAGAGATTTTGCTATTGGTTGCTCCATCGGTATAGAATGCAATCAAAGCAGAATTGATACGCCCCTGTAGCCATTTCCACATCAAGCAGTTTCGGGATCGCTTTTCCCTTCCCATAGATCTACAGTCACTTCTAATTTCTTAATTTCTCTATGACCTATCACTCCCTTTATACAATACGATACCAATGATCTTTGTACAGGGTAGCCTCTTCAACACAGGAAGTTTTGTTATCAACGAGAACATCGTATCTACAGCTATGGCATATTACAATAAAACGCTATAATTAAGAAATTTAGTAATTAAGCAGAAATCTTTACTTCTGGAGGGGCAAATTAACCCTTTTTGCTTTTATTTCTCCAAGTAAAATTTTTTTGGTTTATACTTAAAAAGACAGATTGAGTCCGATGGACGAAGCTGGACATTCGCTGAACAGCTGCTACCTCTGAAGCCCAAAGACCTTTTCCAGCTTCTTATTGACTTTCAGAGTTCGAGCAGAATCTGTTTATCCATCTATCCTTTTGTCGATATGCATACATGTTTCAAATTGGATTCTCATCATGAATGGACGAGAAGAGGCAAGAGGAATGTCATATTAGGTCAATAGCAGACCTTGATTCCAATGTTATTTCAAGAAACAGTTTCCAACTGAAAAATAAGCTGGTCAATTTTTAATGGTAAACAATTCCTGCGTTCTCCCATCGTCAATAGCTGTTTGTAAGGTAATGTGGAAAGTTACGGCGTCTAATAAGTTGATTTGCTTTGTTATTCCAAGACTTTGATTGAAATCAAAGGAAAGGTATCCTGCTGTACCAACAACTTGTCAACCGTTCACTAGCTATTTGCTCTTTTTAGAGCAAGCATTCCCGATTCTACTATTACCATAACTCCGTTTATCGACCAGCTTAAGGTGTAAATGTCATTGCATGGTTTATAGAAGTTCAGCTAATGCAGCTGTTTTTCTAAAAATTGTAGTATCAAACATGATTATAAAGTTGAATCGACTTTTATCTGCCGCTAATAAGGATTCACTCCTAGCATCAACTCGGAAAGGATTTATCTTAAACTACTCTAATTTCCAGTAAGAATATGCACCCAAATGATGATGAATTTTCCATTTTGAAGATGCCATTTTGTCAAAGGGTATGGCATTAACGAATATCGACTTAAGCTATCATGTCTATCGACAAATGCAAAATACATCTGTATAAATGCAGGTTGAAATGCACTCAGATTTTCTTCATTATCCGTAGGTAGACATATGCATTAAAATAAGATACAATGAATCTTGCTTCTCTCGATTACTTCTCACCAGCAAAACTCCGGGCCCCAAGGATCGCTTTCATCCACAATGGATCTATTTCTGATACAACTGCAAACACGAAAAACGAAACGCGAATCGGTATCTTACTTCTCTTGCTTGTTGCCTCCTTTTCTTCTCCTAGATGCTTGACGTGTATCTTGACCAGCTAATTCTGTTTGCTGTAGCACTGGCAGGCAGCAGCTGCTCATATTGTTTATCCCGCAAACTTGAAAAGATCATTAGTTCATCTAATGTCTCCTTTGTTATGATCGCTAGCTGTAGGCTCCAGAATCTTAATCAACCTGTCAGCGCACTGCAACTGGGCGATGACGTAATTTCGTCCCCATGCTTCTCTGAATGCCTTTTCAGTCGTTCGCAAACTAGAAGGCCTTTTTATTTTTCTTTCAGTAAATTATGTTAAGGAAAGGCCATGGGAACCTATATAAAGCTCCAACGACGGAAGAAAGGAAAAAGTGGAAGGCTTAGAGGAGAGGGAGATCATATCGAGTTTATTGATCTTCGATTTGAAAGAGGGCAAGTTGTGACATTCAGGAAAGCAAGAGGAAGGCAAGACGTTCCATAAGTTGCATGTTCTTGGGATGAATGATGATTTGTGAGATACAGTTCGGGAGGTAGGCAGTGAAACTTGGAAAAGGTGTGAATGAGTTGAGCTTCTGGTGGCCCTGACACGCCTCGGAGGAACTGGAAGAATATCCCTGATCTCCTGTGAGAGCAATGCCTGTGAAAGTATTTGTACAAGATGGCAAAATCTCCAACTAAACGACGAGGTAAGCATGCATTCAGACTCCTTCCAAGTTTCACTGCCTATTTCACGAACTCTATCCCGCAAGTCATCATTTGTCCCTAGAACATGCAATTTATGGAGCGTCTTTCCTTTTTCTTCCTTTTCCAAATCCTACAACTTCCCATCTTTTAAATTTAAAATCAATAAACTTGATCTGATCCCTCTCTTTTCTTAGAATTCCACCTTCTTCTTTCTTCCTTTGTTGGAGATTTGTATAGGTCAACATGGCCTTTTCTCGACTTAATTTACAAAAAAAGCATAGCAATGAGATGATACACATAATAAGATGGTGAAGTGATAAGCTATAGATATTTTTAAACTTCTATAATGGAGTTAATGCAGCTACCTCTTTTAGTTTTATAAATTTTGCTTCTAGACTTTATTTCCGACAAGGCTTTCCTTTAAAAGAGCTTTTTTCTTTCCTGATTGAATAACCCGACCAAAAATGAATTATGGTTGCTTAGGGCCTCTCCAGTTTTTTTCTCTTGAATTTTTATTTTGGAATTAAGTGTAACCAAATATCCTGATCTTGAGTCCACGATTATATTCTTCTGATATTTGTACCGTTTCCAAGTTACAAGATCTTTCTTTCAGACATGACCGAAAAGAGCGGAGTACATCACGACAAATCCTGAGAATTTGTCAACATTTTGATTCAGCGTATCGGAAATTTAGTCTGAAAGTCAACATCGTTATATGGACTTTCTCTAGAGCCTTTTGCAGTTTAAAAGGCTCGTTGGAGCGTGTTATCATGAAAGCAATGTTGAAATATCTGAGGAGGCAAAATCCTTCACATTGAGACTGTCCGTTACTGTTAGGCTCATAAAGCGTACAATACATCGTGTGACGTAGTGGTTTAGCATGCGGACTCACAACACAGAGGTTTTCAGTTCGATTCCTCTATATGTCACTTTGAAAAGCCATTGGTGAGCAAGGCAATGGGAAGCCACCTCATAAAGTCCTTCCCTAGAGAAACTCAGAGCCCTGTCTCTGGTTTCAGCTACGTTCAAAATCGAGCATTCGACACAGTTATCATGTGTCCATGTTTCATATGTTGAGCATATTACATAGAATTCCAAGAGATTGCATGCAAGTTCGTGATTTGTGTAGGGTATACAAGCTTAGAAGAAATCCGAATCAGGGTTTTAGTTTTTTTCTATAACAGTGAGGATATCACTGCCGGATCTGAAAAGTTTAGACCCACTTTAAATATTCAAAAGACCTATTAAAGCCAGTAAATACCAAGCCAGCAACTGCAGATTATGTAAAATAATTTATGCATATTAGCTTCGGCTTTTCTTACAGACATTATTTTTCTTACATTTTAAGTATGGACTCGAAGTTGTCAAATAGTTGGTCTTAATTAGAAATTAAAGCTATAATCTTTAGCAACATTAAAATATATTTATAATACTAGTAATGATAATAGTAATATATCCAATAGCGAGACTTAAGCAGAAAGTTGAAACTCCGAGTTCGTCTGCGAAGTCTTTAAGGAAATGTTGCTCAGTCCTGTATTTGCTATTAGGATCTCGTCCATCACTCTGCCCTTCATACGTTTCAGACGATTAAAGATCGTTGCATGTAATAACACAAAATCCGTAGCTATCATAGATAATCCAGATCGAGTGCGAATTAGCCCTCGATTTCATGATTAGACTCATTTTCGCACTACAATTGGCCTAAACAAGCTCAAACAGCAAGTTTCAATGTCCATAGAAACTGAAATTCCCGAGAAAACTCGACCATAGCTTCATAATTGACTGTTTTGCACATGAAATGGCTAGCATGGCTGGTTAGCTGGCTGGTTGGTTGGGTGATAGCGTAGCTTTGATACTGCACTTTTCGCTCTCTCTGCTGCTACTGATGCAGTGAAGATCTTTCTTAAATAGATACGCTCATCAGATTAATTTATATAGCTTTATTAAGTGTCTAGAAAATTACCTGAGGCTACTAGCTCAATTTGAGCAAAAATAATTGGGTACTACTTCTTCTGCTTATTCCATTTACAAGCTTTTTTTACAAATATTGCAATAATTGACAGGTTATCATAATGGAACAGCTGTCTTATTGGTTTGTAGTTTGTTTGAACTGAGTCGTTTTCTATGCCCCCCTTAGCTATGGGATCCTGAACCTGTTGCTTTTCTGGCCCTCTTCTCCCTAGCACTGTATCTTCGTTGTCGGATTCCACTCGTAGTCTGAGTTTGGTTCCCGTTCTTCCTTCATGAATCCTTTTGATGCCGCTTGTGGGCCCTCGCATGACTGAGTAGGCCCAGCCTGTGGCGGCAAAGTCTTGGGCAGTATTCACATGGCAGAGTGGCTGTATACATGCCATACATATCGAGATAGGCACGATTGTATTTAAAGGGGTTGCTTACAGGCCTGTAGAATTCGAGAGGAAGACGCGATTCCTTTATTCATTATGCCAGTTAGTTTCAATGGCGAACAGCTAAGATCGCAAACAACGAAAAACTCCAAGAAACAAAATAAAAAAGCAAAATTCACGGGCAGCTTTAACATCGCTGCTTCTTTCACACTTCTAGACTGTGCACCGCTCTCACTCGAGTGGAATGAGCATTTCAAAATTTCCTGTTTTCGTACAGTCCTCCCTCCTCGCTTGTAGTTGTACGATATTTTGCACGCTCTGCTCAGTAATTTCCCTTTAACGTGGCTCTTGATTACAAAGTATATTGCTTCGAATGCGATCATGCGACCACCACGCGCTGCGGGGTTGCGGGGAAATTACGGAAAGTACCGAAAGTAATTCGAATTGAGACACAGGCAATATTCAAAGGCAATCAATGCATTGCTTATAATCAAAGAACGATTTGCGAAACTTTAATTGGCAATTCTTATGCCCTGCGCATGAGTCAAAAACACGAAACCTATTTCTTGTATTGCGTGATGGCTAGCATGATGGCTTGAATTTTAGCTTTTCTAATTTAAGATCTTGCCGCGCTTTGCTGCCTCGGCATAATTTATGTTTTTTCCTTCCAACGACAAAGCTGCCGTAATGTGTGGTGCAGTGGGTCAGCACAAGGACTCGCAGCGCAGGGGTTGTGATTTCGAATCCTTAACGTGCCACAAATAAACGCCATTGGTGTGGAAGGCAACGGGAAACCACTTCATCAAGTCCACTTCCCTAGAGGAAAATCAGATCGCTGCCAATGGTTTCTGCTACGCTCAAAATAGTATGAGATGCATGCAGGCTAGGTTGCCGGCTGTTAGAGTTTGTTATTGTAAGGTATGTGCGTCATGGCGGTCAGGGCGATGAAGGGCCAGGGCACTTGGTGATAGGCCTTGTGGTTGCTTATAACTCAAGCCCCACTTCGAGCGTAACTTTCTCTTAGAGAGAGGATTCATCATCTCTCTGTAATTACAAGCATAGTTACCACGTGAGGTCACATAGTGTACTGGATAAGCAATGCCTCTCAGTGTCTTGAAATCTACCTTAAAAATAGGTCCCTCTCAGAGACTCTATCTCACAGTGTCTTTCTCTCAGGAGCCTCTGTCTTAGAGTCGCTCTCAGAGTATCTCTCTCTCAGGTTCTCTCTCTCTCTCTCTCTCTCTCTCTCTCTCTCTCTCTCTCTCTCTCTCTCTCTCTCTCTCTCTCTCTCTCTCTCTCTCTCTCTCTCTCTCTCTCTCTCTCTCTCTCTCTCTCTCTCTCTCTCTCTCTCTCTCTCTCTCTCAGAGTCTCCCTCTCAGAGTCTCTCTCTCTTAGAGTCTCTCTTACAGAGTCTTTCTCTCTCTCTTCCTGATTTAAGCATGCGAAACAAATGCGGAAATGAATCTTTGAATTAATCTTTTGGATGGGCTAACTCTATACCGCTTTGCTTTCGAGAAAGTCTTGGTGCTATGTTTATAAGCAACCTCGAACTTTTTGTGATCTTATTGAATTTGCTTCAACTGGATCACTTTTTCTAATTTGTACTCTATATTGCTACACTGGCTTTTTTACAAGCAACATTGCAAAGTCTGGTTACACAGATTTCTTACGTTTTGTCTGAATTCTGTACAAAAGGCTTCTCTAAATATTTGAATTTGAAAACCTGAAAAACATGAAAACTTAATTCTTATGACTTTGTCAATCCCCGTTGCCCCCACCCCACATCTACCAAACGATGCTGGATATTTATTTGCAGGAGCTGCGGTCAACAATAGCATTGTTGCACGTATCATACCTCGAGTGATTTTCATCTTTTTAAAGTGGCTAATAAGGCTTAATCTTTGAAAAAACAAGTTAGAGTTTAATGGCTTGATAGCGACACAACAGCCAGAGTTTCTTAAGCATGCTTAAGTATGACGACACAGTTGTTAACAGAGGGCCTTTTATAAGCAAAAATGAATACGTATCAAAAGTTAAGATACCACAGACAAAGCAAATGAAATAGCATTTACATGGCACGAACCAACATGACTAAGAGATTAGGAAGCAAATTGTCAGTTAAAAAACTAATGCAATTTCTTCCCCTATTGTACTTTGGCAAGAAAAACTCTTTTCCCTGTCTAGAAACGGAGTCGTTACTTTTTCACACGTCCCACGCTACCGTAAACGTAGTTAAGGATAATTCAATGCCACGTGACATGGAATATCTTTAAATGCTGTGGAAGGGAGTTTCGACTTGATTTCATCTCAAACTGGTGGTATCAACAAGCGTATCAGCAAGCGACAGCCTGTCACACAATAACAGACGTCATACATACAATAACAGATACCATCGAGGTAATTTCATACCATGTTCTTACAACGGTCTCCTTTGCAAGCTTTTCCGTCTACCAACCTCAAACGGTATCGGCTAGTAGGGATGAGCTTTATTCTACTGAACTGCTCTCCGAGAAAGGAGCCCGCGTTGGTTAGACATTCTCTTTTCATTGTCATTGAAAGTTTTTATCGGGTCTGCAAATGATGTTTATTGGTTCGAAAGCTTCACAGTCATATGCACAATGCTCCAAGGTCAAGATCTTTTTGAAACATTCGTCAGTACATTGCTGCATACGTGAAACAGTTCGGTATGAAGATATAATTGGCTCCGTTTAACGTTGCGGGAAAAGGGCTGAATTTAGGGTCAAAACTAGGTTAAAGGTTATAAAGGTTAAATATCAAGGGCCACGGTTAATGCTTGGCTACGTTTAACTTTACGGCTTGCTCTGGGATAGCAATAAGGCCAGGTTCATGGCTCGTGTGGATGTTGACAAAGATATCCATCTCAATGACTGGCTTCTTTACTTCGCAAAAGCTTTTTTCGCTAATTTCCCATTTTTCTGTGCAGAATCCGCTCGCAGTGTCGCACTTTAAGAACTCCATTACGTTGATGGATTCTTTTCCTCAAAGCCCTCAGAAATGTTTCCAGCTGAAACTAAACAAAGCTTCTTACGCAAGAAAAAAGTTTGACGTGATTTTTTCAAACCGGTCCAAGGCTCAAGGCGAATGGAGCTCAATTGGGAATTCATTCGCATTCCGAATTAACTTCTTCTCCCACTAACTGAGAGGGGGCGAATAGAAATTCAGGCTTCTCTGAGGGCAATTTTTCAAAGTGGCCTGAGATTTCAAGTCGGTGCAAAATGCCGATGTAGGCAGGTTTTTTGAATGTGTGCGAACTGAGTTCATCGGAAAGAAAAAGAACTGTATTTTGGGATACCGTCCTTGCATCTTGGGATTCCGCATGTTTACTTTGGTTGCCAGGATACACTTTTCTCTTCTGACTCAAGTGATTCATTCATTCGTGTTTATGTCGACTTCGATCGAAAATGTTTCTTTCTGGTGTACATAAGTGTTGCAAATCCTGGCCGACGGGGATTCAACTCCCACAAAATTGAAGAAAACTAGTTTTGTGTGAGAAATTGGGATACTTTCCTTTCAGATGATTCGGAATCCTGCTCTCTGGCTTAGAATTAACATTTTTTCTGTGCTGTTGCATCATGTCATAGCCACCTTTCCGTTGTCCCCTGTTTTAGTTAAAACTATGGTTGGTGCCATTGGCCAGTTGCACACTTAATGTTCATTCATTCTGCTGATATCCCCTTGATCGATGAGACATGAAGAATTTGCTTTTTAGTTGTCTGCACCTTGTAGTGGCAGCTTCTATCCCTTGATTTTCCGCTGCTTGGTTTTAAACCAGTAATTCACCGGCGGCAAAAGCTTGAGTTACAAAGCAATGCTCACCGCTGTCGGAAATAACTTGATCACAAAAACTCTGTTTCCGTGAATTCCGAGCCGTTTCCTCGTCAAGACAAAGGTTGGTTTGATGCATGTGTACTGATGCTTATCTATTAACTTGAATCAGTTTCAAATCGTGTAGGCACAGCACATATCATCAGATCTCGCTTATTTTCAAACCGGATTGAAATTTCAAGTTAACTAGAGATTGAGCGCGGGTCTTAGGCAAATGCACGCTATAAAAAGTTTCCACTTTAATGGCGTAAAACTTTCCCATTCTAATATTCTTCCATTGGAAGACCGCAACTTGACTAACGAAACTAGACTTTTCAAGCTTTCTAGATAACCACTACAATTAACCTTCCTTCAACATACCTGTGGATCCTAAAGAAATTCTTCTTTTGTCTTTTATTTTACTTTGCTGGACACACACTTTTGTAACAGCTTTGATACGTTGAAGGGTTTATCCAGTTTTGATTGCTCGCATATTATTATTATCATTGTCATTATGATCAGTCAAAGCAGTAGGTCTTAGATGCTTTGGAGTAGTCCCTGTGAATTCTGACATCACCAGGTGCCAAGGAGCTCACATGTCCAAGAACCAGGTACATAGGAACCAAGAACAGATCTTAGCATTCTAGCACCCCTAACGAAGCAGTTTTCTGCACATGTTTAACGCGCATGTGTATCCCTACCTCCCTCACAAACTTCTCAAATCGATTTGATATCGCTTCCAATGCTCCAACGACAATCGGGATTACAATCACTCTCCGCATATTCCATAATCGTGCAACTTCACCTTTTAATTCTTTGTGCTTACCTATCTTCTCTATCTCCTTCTTGCATGCTCTGACATCACCGGGTATTGCATTATCAGCAATTCTAATTCCCCTCTGGCACCTGTCCACCACAAAAATGCCTGGTCGGCGAGCTTGGATCTCTTTCTTTATCACACTGGATCATGACATCCCACAATATCTTGTAATCATCATTCTTATTTTCTCCCGCAGGCATGTGCTCGTACCATTTGCCAGTTTTGTGAATTTTGTATTTTTCGCACAAGCGCCAATGTATACACCTTGCAGCATCGCCATACCGTAGCTTACATTCTCTCTGTGCTAGCATTACTGCATTCACTAACAATATACGAAATTGTTTCACTTTTACTGCTGCACATCCTACAAAGTTGCGAGTCTCTGGTTCTATCAATGTTAGATTTGATCCAATTTGCACGTAACGCCTATTCCTGAGTATTGCAAATCAAAGCTTCAGTGCACCCTTTCAAATCCCATTTCTGCAACCATCTCAACGTGCCATTTTGATCTTTATCATTTACTTCTCTGAGGTATTGTCCCTGCATTTTTGTTCCTTCCAGTTCTTAACCCTCTCGTTCCGTTTGAGCCTTTTAGATTCTATTCGTTTCATTGACTTGTCACAATTTAGCAACGTGGCACTCTCTCTAACTGCAGTGAGCAATGGCTCATCACTGTTCATCAAATACCAACCAAGGCTGCTATCTTCTGTAATAGCACAACTTTTGCAACCTATGAGGTCCCTACCACCTTAATGTCTTGCTACTAATAATCGATCAACATCAGTTTTGAGATGAAACTCCTTGTTTATCGCCATAATTTTCCTTCTATTCCGATCCGTTCCATTAAGTTCAGCTACAGTCCGTTTAACAATGCCAGATCCAGATCCATATCTCATTAACCACACTACCCATGTATTCACTGACTCATACTATTCTTTGTCATAAAGTCTGCTTTTCTTGATGGCGTTTGTTCTACGAAGGTGATCTTTTCTGGAATTTTCCTTCATCGTGCTCTCCTCGAGTACTCTATCCCACAAATCATCACTCATCCGAAGAACATACAATTCATGGAACGTCTTGTCTTCTTCTTGCTCTCCTGAATCTTACAACTTGCCATCTTTCAAATATATGATCAATAAACTTGATTTTATCTCGCTACCCTCTTAGCTGCTCGCTTTCTTCTTTCTTCCTTTGTTGGGGCTTTGTATAGGCCACCGTGGCCTTTCCCCAACATAACCCACTAAAATGAAATATCCACGTTCTCCCAATTTTTAATCTTTTCACCACTGGGTAACTCGTAACCATCAGATTCTACTAGGCTCCTTTGTTTCGAATGCCATGCCTATGTCAGTTGAAAATAATTCTACTGTAGATACCAATGCATTTACTTCGCTCTCATTCTTCCCATTAATCTTAAGATCATCCATGAATAGCAAATGGTTTAACTTTTTCTCACACTTAAGAGTATAATCTGTTGGGACTTTTCTTAGTATTTTTGCGAGGGGTATCACGCTGATAACAAATAGAGGACAGGAAAGACTATCTCTTTGGGAAATCCCTCCTCTGATGTTATCTTTATCAAATAACTCTCCACAGACATCAAATCTACATTCCAACGCGCCGTTGACTTTTATATAAACTCAGCAAAAATTTCTGCCACTTTTGCTAGCTCCTGAATTTCCAGTTTCCAGGAATACGTAACCATATCATAAGCCTTACCATATAGTCAGTCCAAGCCATCTCCATCCCAACAGCCACCGGTTTGAGCGTCAACTGGGATTTGACGTTTGCTCAAATTGAAGAGTCGTTAGCTTTCTATAAGACTAGGTGTAGGAAGTAACGAGTTTTGAGTTGATATGGAATAAGGATAGCTCAGTAGTAAGACTCTTGCGCATGTATCCTATGGTCAGTGGTTCGAGTCCACCCTCAACAAAACTTTCACTAGGAGTGAGGAGAGTCACCGCCAGCTCTTTGTAATTCCAGGCGTAGGAATCACGAGGTGTGGTCACATCGAGAGGAAGGATCTGGACACTGCTCTTGATAAGGAAAAAGCTTCTCAGTGTCGAAATGTCTAGCTTTGATATTTAGGTAGAATAATATACGTAAAAAACGCTCGGACGACTGATAATTAAATCTGTGAGCAAGTGCTGTACCACTAAGCTATATTCGCAAAAGTTTAACACTTTTCAGTAGCATCCTACCCTACCGAACAGAGCATTCTCCGTTTTCCTTTGGAGTTCGCTCTCACATTTCATCAACGCTCCCAATCCATAAATTCATTTGAATGAGAGTGATTTTATTGAGAGGTTCCTGGTTGGAAACAGTAATACCTAATTGCTTCTTCAAACCATCTCCGTTACCACGTCAGTTCTCCTTCCTGGCTGTCGCATAAAAATGCCATGGATACTCCGCATGCTCTTACCTCGTGTTTCAATATTGTAGCCAAGCTGAGAATAGCCGTGCGGCAAAGAATGATTAGCCTCAACGACCGCGGCATTGAATTCCTGCTGTAATTGTGCTCTATTGAGAAGCTGCGATATCATTTAATATCCTTCATAAGAATACGAAAGACCGTTCCTGCTAGGTCGTTTAAAAGGAGCAAAGGTGAGTTTTACTGTGTTTCTTTTTCATTCCTGTGATACTTTATTTCTTTGTTTTTATTTGCAAAGTCAATTTTGAAGGAATTCAAGGACGCATAAGGTATCTAACAGTCCGCATGAATCTACATATGGAGCCTAAAAAACAAGTCTGACATCAGCTTATAGGACTGTGTCGAATTAAGGTAACGAAACTGTAGGCAAAAAGAGCTAGTTAAAGCAGTGAAGAGGCGACTGCAAGTATCGCATAACGTTCTCTGGAGTTTTCATTAACAGCCTTGGGGCGTGACGTGAATTATCTAACGCTCTACGAACGAGAGTGTTGATTTGTATGCCCGAACAAGGCACACCACAATGAATTTGATGCGATTCGTTAGAGCTTCTGGGGCGAACGATTTTCGAACCAAGTCAGCGCTGCCTCGTTCGAACTCTTTTGAGGATCGTCAAATGTTGGAATTCCAATAGTTCGACATAAATCGATTCAAGTTATAGAGTTTTCTTTGTCAAGAGATTTTTAAAGGGACTTGAAAACTTTGTTCGAATTAGAAAAAATGTTCGAATTGCACGAGTTCGAATTAGACAGAGTTGACTGTCGCACTTACTGGTCAAGGCATAATACTACAAACAGCAGTTTCTTAACGATAACGAAAGCAAGAGAGCAGGCTTTCAAGACGAAAAGAAAAGCGATAGAGATAACGAGAATAATTTGGAAAACGAAAATTGGAAACTGACTTGCTAGCCAGTTTTTGTGAGCATTGTATCATCCTGGTTGATTCTGGTTAAAACTCTCTTGAAGTAGTTTCCATTGAAGAAGTGGAGAAATCCAAACTTAGGTTTGGAATTGTACTTGAAAGTGCTTCTCAGTCTCATTAGGAAGTCTGCCTAATTTCGATGATTGAAGATACGCCTCTTTGCCTTCTCAAATTATGCGTAAATAAAAGTGATTACCAAGGGTACAAAAGAAAACCTGCTGTTTATTCACTTCATAGCAGGCGAATAACACATGGCAGATAGGGCTGCACCCCTAATATTGCCATGAATTGCCTAGTTGTTGCACCACCTTAAGAAGAACCTTCGCCTTCGTGTGGAAAGCGATGAGGTAGGACATCACCTATTCAGTCTCGATTGGAGGGATCTTAGACGGGAATCTGAATCCTCCTATGACCGTGAGTTTCTTGGAGCAAACTGCATGGCATATTCAGTATTTTGCGTAGCATTAACTAACGATAAGGCTCTGAATTGTTTGTGATTAGCTGTATCTCGGCATTGAGCGTAGCGGGTTCATTCCGCGTTTCTGGGGGAGTTGGCTTGTAGGAGTTGTACTCTTTCTGCATGCCACGGTGATGGTACCTTTGAAAATGTGGACTATGCAAAATTTGAGCTTCTGGACCATGATCTAAGCTATATTTCAGTAGGGTTTCGTGTAGTTTTTGTCTAAATTTTTGCCTTTTCGACAGTTTTTTTTTCAATTGATTGCAATTAGTTCAGTTGAGGGGCCCTTGAAGATCAACTTCATTGCTGCAGGGTGCCCCCCTTAGATATTTGAAGTCAAGCAAATCAATCAATCAATCAATCCGACTCATACTTGTTGCGACATGATACGGCGCGCGCGGCAAAGTGCGGCATGGCCGAGATGCGTTGTCTTCCATCACATATCCAGCGCTTTCCTCCTGCGTCTATAAGTAAATGAATAATGGCTTCGAATTCAGATGATATTTTTCTCACTCTGGCAAGCAGAAATCGTTGTATTGCTCTACCATATTGGGATGAAGAGAAAGAAGCGCGTTCTGTCTGCGTTGGACAACTACGACGGTCTCGGGAAAAGCAAGGACACTGTGATAATGTGGCACAATGAGGCTTCAAGGCTGATCTATGCATGTTAAGCATTTTTGAAGGGGAACTGCATTGCTTCTGTCTGGAGTCCTGTTCATAAATTCACAGACTAACATTTTCTAGGCACTCTCTCAAACACCGTCATCTTTATAATACTGTCTTCTAACATCATATAAGCATGGAGACTTTTTTACTGATTCGATCAAACTTTCCTTGTTCGCTTTTTGGCATTCAGTTTACATCAAGATGTTTCTGTTTCTTGTCCAGTTTTGTTCTGATGCGGAATGATGCGAAGAGCGCAACTTTTCCCGCTTTGTCGCATCATTAAAATACTGCGAGGGTAGGACGTCTGCAGCAAAACGCACATCGTATACGGTTGGTGAAAAGGGCGCGGCGAGAGAAAGTGCGACGAGTGTGAATCTAGCTTAAGCTTTTCTGGGTAGGTCGACTCTCGCTGCATTTCGTGGACTGTGCAATTTTGAGCCGATTGTAACCATGGGTTACAATATCTCAATCTAGAGACTAATATAGGAGCACCGGTGTTGCGATCTGATGGCCTTGGAAGTTTGGCAAAGTCTAGCAATGCTTTGCCAAATATCACAAGACGTCACAAGGTGCTTCCATGTTTGCAGATTGTCGCCCAGAGTCTTGAAATGTGACACAATTAATCTTTTAAGTGCTTTAAAGTGTCATTTGAGGGTCATAAAGTGCCCAAGCTAACTGCAGTGTGGAATGTTTTGCGTGGATTGGTTACCCCGCATTCAATATAAGATAGCAAAACAAAACCTTCCCGTACGCAACTGAGACCGCTGATCACTACAAGGGAATCAGATGCCGAGGCAAATGGAATCTCAGTTTCAACAGAAGATTCGTCCCCCAAAGTGGGGTGAATGGTCCGCCAAAGTGGGGTGAATTGTATCATTTGAACGCCAAGCTGATAACTATCCCACTCCAGTCAGCAAATTCGTTCCCGTGAGTTGGCCCACCTCATGTGAACAGGCCCTGTAGCTAATAACATGCTAGGTATCTATGTTGACCCACAACGAAATATCAAGGTGATTTTCAAAATTTTGTCATTGAAGAAATTTGTTTGCAGTTAGGGAGTAGGTGGCATTCTTTTCAAAGCACTGCTAATGTGCAAAAGGCCTGGGCTCTAGGCGACCTCGTGCACGTTCATCTTCTTCCCATATCTCTCCCCCCCCCATCCAGCAGAAAAAGGGTACCTGGCGTATTGCAGGGGGTAATGTACAATGAGAAAAGGCACCGGCCACCTTACAATGCCACGGCGCAGAATGGTGCTTCTCTAACACAGTGCTCCCGGACACTCGTTCTGTGTAAGGGCTCAATGCAGCTCTTAGCGACACTTGAAGACACAGGGCAAACAGTGTCAACAGCGTTTTCACTATCGCTTCTGAAGTCATGTTTCGCTTTTCAGACGATAAGTCACTGAAACTTTAATTGGCTAATATGTCGCCTCGAGGTTTTCTAAAACATTGAAAAAATGTGGCAGAGTTAATCCATTGGCAATGAAAGATTTTTAGTCTTGCTTCATCCACAAAGATAGCAGTCTGCAAAGGGACCTCATTGCTAACTCCCTTGTGTTGATAACAATGGTGAACTTCCAAGGGTCAATGTCTGTCTTCCGTGGTAAGGTCAAAGTTCCCTTCATTTGAACGAAGAGATAGTCGGTGCCATGACTACGCGTCAAGGTAAGATTACCGACCTTCAGTTCTAGTGCTGGCCCACATTTCGCTTTCTGCAGCCAAGGCAGATGCGAATGCTGTCGTCCAATGCTAGCCTAAGAAAAATTCAAAGTTTATTGTGATACATCAAAGCTTAAGGTAAGCCTTCATACGACTTGATATTTACAGTAGTGTACTTTACAGATTAGAGAGCATCTAAGAAGGACCTGTTCCCCACCCCCTCCCCTAGCTCTAAGCACACAAATAGTGAATCGTTTTTTGAGAATATGATGAATGAATTAATCTAAAACTAGAATGTTGGCGAACTTCTTAACAACCTGTTTGGCTTCTAAGGTGGAGCCAGCCCCGAGAATCCCCCGTGAATCCCCTGCGCATCCCCTGCGCATCCCTTGCTTATCGTAAAAGGCAACTAAAAGGGGTCCAGCCGTATCTCCCTCGTTTAATGGCAGCAGCCTGTACGATATTCTGATATCTTCTATCTTTTGCATTCTGCTGCAACTGACAGAATGATCATTTTTTGAGAATTTTCTATCAGAGTTTTTGAATTTCCTTAGCATGTCTTTGAAAGCCATAGCATTCTATCAAAGCTGCTTCTCCTTACGAGGGACCAATTGGGTTTTGCAGCAGTCCTTCGAATCTGTATATTTTCTTATAAAACGCCATTAGGATAGTTCCGCCTATCGTGCACCCAATGGTGTCGTCTGTTCTGGAATTTTGTAATTGCATTGTTTGTAGGTGTAAAAAAGCTATAAACCTACAACTCTATTCATTTCTCCAGACGATAGTTGAATAGTCCGTTGCTTCGCTTTCCTTTGCTCGAATTCTAAACGAGGATGCAAGATTTCTGCTCGAATAAACATAGGCAGAAGGAATTTGTCAGCTTCAAATTCACATGCCAAATTCATTTGCTCAATGCCATCCTAAAGTTTCTTTTGCCTCTATACCAGCTTGTGCCATGGATTGAATCAATGCAATTGCTTGCAACTCAATCACGTAGAGGTACCTCTCTGGCACCTTTTAGAAGGTGGCTATGAGAATGGATGCAAACCGAACTAACTAGGCAGAGGAAGTTGATGAAGTAGTTTGAAACCAGTTGGCTCAATGCAAAATCTCTGATCTAAAGATATTAGTTTGATCGGATGTAAGAAGGAGACTCCAATGCTGGTGCAAGAGCTGAGAACAGATTTGAAATATTTTCAGATTGACTCTGCGGTTCATTCGTGAAACTGGTCGGTTTGATTGAGATTTTTTTGAAGCTTCAGCTTTATGCAAAGCAACCACCAAGTATCTTTACGTAAATTTATCTTGTTTCTTCCTTTGTAAATTCTGTTTCATATTAGATGTCAGATCCTTTTTCATCTAGCATCAAGGCCGAGTTTGAGCTCGTTACCTTCCATTGTTTCGTCCTAACCCCCATCCAACATCTAATGCGAGACAGAATCTAGTAGTGTATCCTGTAATTTTAGTTTAATGCTGTTTGCCTTCATGTTTTTGGCCTTAGGGCGGTCGTTGTCTTTTCTCTCCCCTTGGTATTGCTCCTGTGGAGTTGTCTAGTAGTTTTGGTTAGGTTTAGTAGAATGCAATTATCGTTGTAAATTATTTTGTAATTTAAATGAAATATGAATATAATAGAATATAAAAAAAAACAAAGTTGACACATGAGAGACGAAAAGGAGGAGAAGAAGTCCCCTACCCCTGGTTAGGAATGCGGAGCAACTGTCAGAAGAGAGTTAACAGATTTCGGATAAGATTATCAGAAGTGAATGGGGAGGTGAACTGAAGACGCTTTGAACAGGGCTATTGCATGCATGCTCACATACCCATTGCTTATGAATAACTGCCCAAATGCAGTTAACAGCGATCCACAGCCTATATTGATATACATTGACATCCTAGTGGGCCCTACTGTAAAAAATTAACCAGCACATTGTTAATTATTGTAGATTACCCACTTTCAATATATCCTATTATTATTAGTACTATTATCATTATTATTATTATTATTATGCAAACGAGATTAATGCGCAAGCAGGTAACCGCAAAAACGGATCAAAACGCCTTTCAAGGGATGGGAAGGCAGTCTGCAATTGATCTTGTAAATCGCTCCGTTGAAACAAAGCAACACAAGGTTCTGTCAGTTATTGCTTAACGAGTCTTTGTGACTGTGAAATGTCTGCAGATTGGGTGAAAAGACCGAAGATAAAACTCCTTCGTGTAATCAGACAAATTACGACTTATTCAATTTCAAACTACTTCTTCTCCAGACCATTGAATTCAACTTGCAGTAGTTGCCTGGAGAACTTATACCCTTTTACGTCATTTCCAAGTCGGGGTGTTTAGAATTGTGGAGGGTGCAATATCAAGGCAATAAAATTGGCGAGATGTCTTTCAAACTCGCCGTTTCTTAACCTTTGACCTCTCGCAATAGTTAAAGTACAGTTATATTCGGGCCATTAGCATGATGGTTATCGGCACACTGTTGCATTCAATATCCACCCCCCGGCCACATAAAAATATTGCAAGCAGTGCTGCCTCTATTAGGTTCATGCTGGCCCATTCCCTTGTATTGTCCTCCCACCACTTCTTCTGCCTTCTTCTCCTGGGTCGTCATCAGGATTTCACAGACAGAGGAGGCCAAATTTCCCGACAGTGGGGTCAAGTTCCCAAACAAAGGGGCCAGGTTATTGGTTCACAGAAGCTGACGGTTGGTAAAGATTGGTCACAGTATTATCCAAAATCTAGCGCCACCTTCTCTCCCGTTTCCCTCTCATGGTGCCATGCAGGAATTGTCTCGCCAGTAACTGTTACATCCTGTTGATCCAGAATCCATTTTTAAGGAACGAACGTTCTTTATTCCCAATTCGGGATTCCTCCACCACAAAGACGAATACTAAGAGAAAGCAGTACGAGTTTAGATGAAAAAAGAAGCCAAGCTTTTCATAACTGAATACATTTACCATCAAACTTCTTTCATGTACATATATATTTATCATAGGGTACTGTATATGCTTAGCTGAAGATTATGTAACATGAAACTCAGAGTTCTGAACTAGTACTGGTTTTTCTCTCTCGTTATTATATATATATATATTACTGTATACGTATATATACATATATGTATGTTAATATATATAGATACAGTATATATCAATGTGTATGAGGATGATAATGGTGGTATAATGATGATAATAATAATGATCGTGATTACTGCGATTATTATCACTTTTATTATTTCATTATTTTGAATTAATTCCGCTAGCTTCGACGAGTTGAAAACTGGTCTTCTTTTATGACCAAATACCCTCTCTATCATCAACTCATCCATTCCATTTGGGTCATTTGGGTCCGGGAGGAGTTTCAACTGTAACTTGCCTGTTGCTTCAAAAAGCTGGATCGCATGACCAATTTTTACAATGCAAGCAAATTTTGCATTTGACAAACTTACGGTTAAGATGAGTTTGAATTTGAAATTTAGCGAAACTGATGCCGTTCTATTGTTTTTCTTTCATCAGGCAATATGACCATCAGCTTGCGAGGCGTCGTTCAGAATGAGGGAATGAAGCTAGGCATACTGGTAAGATGATGAACACGCAGCGGTGTCAGTCACTTACTGCTCCTTTCATTTGCGTTGTATTTCAGAGTAAATGGGGGGGGGCATGGGGGGTTCGTGACTCATTTATTATCAGGATCACTACAACCAGTGGCATCGTCCTAAAATTTTAGGAAGGTGGCTGAGTGTCTCTGAGGCCCCCTCCCCCCCCCCCCCCCCATGACACTACTGTAAATATGTAATGGTAACTGCGTTTTGACGAATTTTTCGATGACTTCGCTTTTGGTTGCTAGGGAGGCAGAGGTGGATTCATCTCGAAATGTTATTAGCAGTTGGAAACAATTACCTAGACGTTAAACTGCCTACTCCAAGAACCCTATTCCACAAATGTTCATTCTTCTTAAGAGCATGCAATTTATGGAACGTCTTGCCTTCTTCCTGCTTTCGGAATCCTACAACTTGCCATCTTTCAAATGCAAGATCGATAAACTCGATCTGATCTCCCTCCCCTCTCAGTCTTTCGCTTTCTTCTTTCTTCCTTTGTTGGGTCTTTGTATAGATTGCTATGGCCTTCCCCCAACATAACCCACTAATGTTGTGTTCTAATATATCCTTACAGATATAACTCAAAGAAAAACGTCCTTTTCTCCAAGTACCCAAGTGAATATCTCTATTTACTTATTGACAGCGTGATAAAGTCATGCAAATATATTATGCTGGTATATGCTAATTAAGTTACGACATTATAACTAGGAAGAAACAGACCGTCTGGGTGCCTCTCAAATCCAGACTTTGAAAGTCAACTCAAGACCATATTTCAATGTGGAACTGGTCTTTTGGAAGAAGTCCAAAATGTTGATTTGGTCGTGTTCAAGCAACTGACCGCAAACTGCATCGATTAACCAAGTGGCATCATTTCTCATTCCATGCTAACGTAAATAATGCACGGTAGTGGGAAATATCACGTAGGGTTCTTCCACACTGCCAGGAATGGCACAATTAAGCTGCCTTAAGTATTCGTTCTGGTTTCCCGCAAACTAGAATTTAGGAAGGCATTTTAACTGCGGTAGTGCACGTTCTAGGCAATTTCATCGCTGCACTCTCGCCGATCAACATTTTTAGTCTCTCGTGCTATTTCCTGTGTCATAGAGGACAAGGTAGGGACAAAGTCCCTAGGGGCTCAGCCCAATAGGCTCCTCTTATTCTCTCTTAATGTAATAATGTAATGCTAGCTATACGCCATTTCAGTCGATCAGAAATAAAAAAATTAACACTGAAGGTAGTAACAGGTCCGAAATACGGTCTAATCCAAAATCAATTGCCTTGATCTGATTCCTCTGTCCCTCCTCTTACGCCTTTCGCCTTCTTCATTCTTCCTTTGTTGGGGCTTTGTATAGGTCCCCATTCTCTTTCCACGGCATAATTTACTAAGAAAAATACGATCAACTCTGCCTGATTCACACTTTCTGGAGGATTGTAAAAATGTTAGATTTCAAGAGCTTTGAATTATGGAGGTTTTTTGCTAGGAGATTTTCAAGGGACCTGAAAATTTTGTTTGAATTAGAAAGGTGCGAATCACCCCTGGTCGAAGTAGACAGAGATGACTGTATCTTGTTCGTGTAGCTGGCTTCTAGTTGCTTGTTGCCTGTCAGTATCTCCGCATTTGTGTGCTATGCGCGTTTTGTTACCAGATCGCCAGACACGACACATGTTGGGAAAAGACCAGGGCGACCTACACAAAGCCCAACAAAGGCAGGAAGAAGAAAGTGAAAGTCTGCGAGGATACAAGTTTATTGATCTTAGATTTGAAAGAGGGGAAGTTGTAGGATTCGGGAATGAAAGAAGAAAGCAAGACGTTCTACAAATTTCATTTCTTGGGATGAATAATGATTTGTGGGATAAAGTTCGTGGATTGGCAAGTGGAACTTGGGAAGGGTGTGAGTGAAACGCTTTGCCACTGCCTTACTTGTAGAGACGTGTGGCCCTTTGGACATAGAAGGGAGATGGGGGTTACCCTATTTGCTATGATGGCAAAGAAAGGACCTTCAACGTAAATCTTTCTCATCCTCCCTACAACGCGGTAATGTTTCTGACATGAATCTGCAGTTTGAGACGAATCGTGCGTATTTGAACGGCAAATAAAGTGTGCTTTCATTAAAATTGCTGATTATAACGTTATCTATCTTTATTTTGAGGCTCTTTGGCTCGTTTCCAACGCGGTCATGTTCTACTTGTCGTACCAGAAATATTGCGCTGGACCGCAGTTCTTCTACTTGCGGCAAATATTAGGGGTAAGTCACAGGTAATGCCTTTTGAGATTAAGCAGAATGCCGTCCTTGTATTGGCAGTAACCGGATATGAGAAGCATTTATTGGCTGAAATAATTGCGCCACTCATTCTAAGGGAATATTGCGGCAAATTAGCAAAATTCGCCGTGCTTTCCATTGAATTTAGGACAAATATATAACATCTGTGTGATATGATATTGGAATACTTTCAGCTACTTTCAACAGAATTCCTTTGAAAAATTAAAACTCGTTACATCGCATCTAAATCAAGTTTTAAAGAGTACTTAGACGGTGAATGATATGCAATGCATGTCTACCTTCTTTGCCTGTTATTTTCGAGTTCAAATGTATTGCCCTTGAGATTTTTACTCTGGAAACAGGGCTACCAAGAAACGTATCTCCATGAAGCGAAGCAGCAGAGCCTCGTTGTAAGAATCTGACCTGACCTTTGCATTTGTGGTAGACGTGGGCTCGATACCCTGGCATTTTCGTACTGAAGACGTAAGAAATGCCGCATGCTACTTCCTTATCAGCAATCAGCACTTTCGGAAAGAATGCTTGAGGCTGTCTCAATAAAAATCTATTCCCCTTGGTTAATGCTCTCATAACGCGACTTCGCTCCTCACTTGGCGCATACTTCCAGTACCTCTTCATCATCAGCAAATATGATAATGATAAAATTATCTTCGGCAAAGTCTTCCCACCTGACATACTAGGTGAGCATTCTAACTAGATAAATGTTAGTGTAGCTTTTAACCTCAGCTTTTATTTCTACTTTTGCTTTAGCAGATCCCAGACTGACAGCAGCTTTGTTAAGCTGGATCTGGTGACCTGTATAAAGATAGTATTATCATTGTTATTTCTAACATGAAGTCCACTTTCGATAGGAATTGAATAAGCTAATTTGGATCAATTGTTCTGGGTGAGAAATGAGACATTGACAAAAGCGTTAATGTGAATTAATTTTTCTTTCTTTTCCAGGAATCAATGTGCATATCAAGAGCAACTGCGTTCTTGTTGTACCTGAACTGCTTTTTAGTGTTACTGCCAATTTGCAAAGCGCTGCTTACATGGCTGAGACTCGCAACTCAAAAGGTTTGCTCTCTCCTTGACTGCATTGAGTTAGGGGGTAAACTGAAATTTTTATTTCATTGATAGCCTTCACGACGCATAACGCTATTAACAATTCCGTCAAAGCCAAAGAGTTTCCCCTGCGTATTTGTAAGCTTGTCTGAAATGGATTTGACTCCCCCTGGAACACGATGCGATCCCACCATTATTGTAAACTATATCACGTGTACTTATTCGGTCCCAGGACTCTCCGAACCCGTCATTCAACGCGCACTTAGAATTTGAAGCTATTTGGTGTAGCGAACCTTTGTACTGTATATATGCCTTAAAAAGCACACGGTTCTCTCATTGCTTCAAGAACTCACGTGTACGGAGCACTGGTACACAACAACCAAGGATTCTTCATAGAATTATAACTTCATCGATCGTTTTAATTGTATTTAGTCATACTCACTCGTATGAACCTACTTTATGAATCATGCCAATCAATTATAGAAATGTCCCCCAAAAAAGGAGATCACATCAATCACATCAATCACATCAATCAGTAAGATCAATCATGTAGTACTTTCAGCCACCAACATCCGTCACTTATGTCAATCATACACAGCGTGTAGATGATCTAATTCATCAAAGTCATAGCAACCATTTGTAACAATCATATAAATCACTAATGTCAGACACTTATAGCTATCAAATAAATTACATCTATCGTGAAAATCTACTTTTGATGTCAACCATTGATTTCAATCATACAGAATAGATCACATCTAGCAAATCAATCAAGTTAATGACATAAATAAAATCAGTCAAGCTAATTGTGTCAATATCATAAGTGCTGTCAATCACATCTATCTTCTTAATCACATCAATGACGTCAATCATACCACCTATCACAGTCATATTAGTCATGTATATCACATCAATCACTTAAATCATATCTAGCAGATCGCTTTGTATGTTGTTTGTTTGTCATTTTAGTACATAAAAGGAGCACACAGAAGACTATTCAATCACAACCATAAATTTCATTATGTCATCGGAATATCCATCATTGTTCTCTCGTGTGAGTTTTCTTGCTGTTCCTCATACAATAACCTGAATCAAACGGATCAAAATTGATCAAATTTCTACTTGAGAATTAATATGCAGTTGACATTTGGATTATTGACTCAATGCTGGAAATGTTTCACCATATTCTGGGATGCGAAACATCAGCCAAGTGACAGTCAGTCGAAAGAGAATCTAGGAAGGGAGAGAAAGTCGTCCGGGGAAATGTAATTTTGAATATTGCAGCGGTGATCTAATATAATTGAACTTGGATCAGTTTCCAGAAAATATGAGACGAACTGTAAGCGTGGGATTCAAAACATCCAATCGTATTATGAATTTATCATAACATAAACCAACTTAAGCTCGTTGAATATCTTTAAGAGGCATAAGATCTAGTCTTGATACTGCACTTCAACCACCTTTTTAATGTTCTTGATTAAATAGAGGATATTCAAAAGTTTACACAACGTTTGAAGGAGTAGGCTTTCCATAACGTCTTGATTGTCTTGATTTTCTTGATTTTCTTGATTTTCTTGATTTTCTTGATTTTCTTGATTTTCTTGATTTTCTTGATTTTCTTGATAGTCTTGATTTTCTTGGTAGTCTTGATAGTCTTGATAGTCTTGATTGTCTTGATTGTCTTGATTGTATTGATTGCCTTTATGTCCCATTCGTAGGTACCTGTGTCAAGCATTATGTCAAACTGTTGTATTAGAACTTGAACATAAGGACCTTTCTTGCCTGCTTTCTTTTCCCCCAAGTACATGTCTTCATCTTTAGACTTGCACGATGAATCAGTGCGTTTCAAAGGATGACTGGCTTTCTTCTTCCTCTGGCGTCGGTGAGGTTAAGTGTGTGCTGTTTTTCTGCCTTGATTGGGAGGATGGCTCTTCCCTCCGCAAAATTTGGAGAAATGCTTGAGTTTTCCGCTCTTGTAGCATTGTCTCGCTTTTCCAGGAGGTGATCAGGAATTTGATGGAAATTATTGAACATTTTGATTGGTACGGTTGAGCTCGTTCTTGAACGTCTGGAAGAAAGGAAATGAAAAATTACGGATTGAAAACCTCGAGTGTTGTCACAGACACGACAAAAAACAAAATGCAGAATATTCTCACGTAGATCTAAATGCAGTCAACTCGGCCTTATTCGAACTCTGGGATTCTACGGAACCTCTGGGATATTGCTCGTTAATGGCAATTTAATAGAAAATCTTGAGTCCAATGCTCGATAAGAGCTTTTGGAAGCACCCTTCTGAGCGAAGCATCAATCACAATTGACTAGGGCAGCATGAGGTAGGGCAACCGATTCCTCTCCTTATCGCGTTTTACCCCAAACTATACAACAGAAAATCAGGAGGTTGAGTTCAGAAGGCGGTTTTGCAATACCGCTCAGGCAACTCTTGCGACGCCGTTGGTTGCCAAGCAGCATCGATACTCATCGTTCCCTTGGATCCACCGGCCGCGTGGAGAGGAGGGGCTTGATGCCTGGACAACAGCTCGTCTTCCATACACCCTGCCCGGGCTACGAAGCTCGACTGTAGAGGACACTCCAGCGCTACTCCATCGTCTCATGCAGACGGAGTGATGCCGTGATGCCGACAGGATACGACAAGCTGCTGGATTGAAAGATGGATGGTATCCAGAAACGGGAAAGCGTCTGATGTGAACCTGGAATCATCCGCGCAGTATATCAAGGCTCTAATGACTTCACAGACTAATCATTATTAATTGGAAGTTAGATGAATAAATCGTAGAATGAGGACTGCGATCGATAAACTCGTGGTTCTGATTCTTTTTCCAAATCTTGTCTCACCAGCATTAACACACATTTCGATAGATGTTGGAATATTCCACTTATTATAGCCTCATTCTCAACGAATCGTCAAAGAGCGGAACTGCTTCCCAGCAAACATCGTCGAAGCAAAGGATGCAATAAAAACTTTTGAAAAACTCTTTGACCGCCTACACGGAGACTCAAAATGCGAGTTCAAACTACACTTTTTAGTCACAGATGATCAGGGATTCATAGGCCTTGGCCTTCCAGGCCCCTTTATCAACATTTATTATTATTATAATAATAAGTATGAAGAGAGGGAGATAGCAAATGTACTTTAATCAATCGCCATTAAAAACTCACTCCTTCTCAAAAGAAGGCTAAACAAATAGAGCAAAGAAAATTACGCTAATTTAATAAAACGGCATTGCAATACCAGTAAAGAACACTCCATAGATGTTTGACAATTCAATTAACTAATCAAGATGTTTCAGACCCATTCCGGGATCCATCATCGGTGGGAAATAACAAGGTGATCGGAAGTTACCCTCGTATGGACAAAATTGACGATAAAAAAAACCTCCAAGGGGACTTGAGGAAAACTTAGGGATAGAAAACATGGGGTAAATCAATAGATGTATAACGAATCAAGCATGTACTCTACTCTTTGTTACAGTAATCCATTCGCTGTCGCATTGCGCCAATTGCTACCGATTCTACTTGCACCACTCGAGTGATTTTCCAGAATTGAATGTTTCATCAAAAAAGGAAGACGTACGTACGACAACTTTTTTCTCAAAAGATTTCCTCGAATTTGATTGATTTAGTTGACCAAGAAAAAATCAGCAGTTACATCTCTCAGGCATATCAACATGTCTCAATATCAACAGAGCAATCATTGATTTATTCTTGATTCATCAAATCTCCAGGATGATTAAGAATAATTTCTGATCATACTGTGAGCTTTCATTAACAATTCTTTCAATTTTTGCTAGATTGGTGTTCTTCTTTTCCTGACTAAGCGTAAGTAATATTTGTAATCTCCCCATTCCTATTCAGAGGTATTGACACTTTGCTTGAAGTTTGGCTCGCATTTTTTTTAGTGGGTTATGTTGAGGAAAGGCTATGGTGGCAGATACAGAGCCCCAACAAAGGAAGAAAGAAGAAAGTGAAAAGCTAAGAGGAGAGAGAGATCAGATCAAGTTCATTGATCTTAGATTTGAAAGATGCCAGCTTGTAGGACTCAAGAAAGCAAGAAGAAGGCAAGACGTTCCATAAAGTGCATTTTCTTGGGATTTACTCGTCTCTAACTGATTTCATTTCTCTCTCGTAGTTCCTGTTTACACTGGCGTTGCTATGCTGCTCATTCTGGCCATTCTTGTAAGTTGATATGGCGTTATTCAGTCTAGAAACGGTAAATCCTTGTGCAGAACAACGGATGCTCTGTTCGATTAGCATGTGAATGCTACGCATTATCGAAAGATAGAATCTATGCCGAGGATGGATCTCCTGGGTCACAAGATTGCAAGCCTATGCAGTTTTTGACATATGCCTTCACCATTTACCAACTCTGAGGCCTTTTTTCTTGCATCAAAATTGTGCATCTTTTAATACGTACAGACTGACAACAGCAAGGTGATTTTTAATGAGTCATGTTAGGGAAGACGATGGTGGGCTAAACAAAGTCCCAACGATGGAAGAAACAAGACAGTGAAAGGCTAAGAGGAGAGGGAGATCAGATCAAGCTTATTGATCTTAGATTTGAAAGAGAGTCAGTTGTAGGATTCGGGAAAGGAAGAAGATAGCAACAGGTTCCATAGATCGCATGTTCTTGGGATGAATCCGCACGCTTGTGGGATATAGTTTGTGGATTACGCAGTTAAACTTGGAAAGGGTGTGAATGATTTGAGCTTCTGGTGGTCCTGGCACGCCTTAGGAATGCTATCTACAGATCACCTGAAGGTTATCTGAAGTAAGGGATCTTGGGACACTGAGCAGCTGTGCTCAACTAACAGTATTCTTACCCGTCAGCTAGGTGTTACCACTAATCGTCAGAGTCTCTGAATTTTTCATACAGGTCGATCAGGGCTTGATAGACTTCTGGTTTTACTGTTCAGCTGTGAGTCGAGAGTCTGGTGTTATGACAAGCTTCAGAGGAGCAGGAATATTATCCCTGATTTCCTGAAAGCAAAGTCCGCGAAAGTAACCTGAGCACGATTTGAGCTGCATCAGTATGGTCGTATCACTGCCATGAAATTAAGCAAAAGTCGTTTTTCGCAAAGCCAATATCTTTTTAGCGGAAAAGTTTTAATAACGGACCATGATATCAATGTCTCTACAGCTGCCCATTAAATTCAGGTTCCATCCAACCAATGTGAAGCATGGCTGCAACCATTAATTTAGTTTCACGATTTTCACCGCAGCGATATTGATGTCTCAAAGATTCCCCAGCTTATGAGTGCGGCGTTCTGAACCAAGCTCTAGAACGCCTGTTATGGCGTTGCCCCAACGTCCAGAACTAGCCCGAGAGCTCAGGGACATACCCCCGTGATCTACTGAAGAACTATATTTTCATTGACAAGCAAGCACAACTAAGAAAATATGCAAGATTCCGTTAATAGGGCAAATTTTTCTGTTCATTCCTTCACAACTTCTCCCCACACACATGAAATTCTAGGGCCAAAAGTTTCTTACAGAGAACATTACGAGGCAATCACCCAGTAATCAATCAAAATGCAAGCTTGGACAATTATTGGTGGGGTGCAGTGTTTTCTTTCATTTTTTTTATCAGGTGGTTTCCATTTGCCTTAGTCATATTGGGGAAAGGCCATGGTGGCCTATACAAAGTCCCAAAAAATGAAGAAAGAAGAAAGCGAAAAGCTAAGAGGAGAGAGAGATCAGATCAAGTTTATTGGTCATAGATTCGAAATACGGCACGTTGTAAGATTCAGGAAGGCAAGAAGAAGGCAAGACGTTTCATGAATTGCATGTACTAGGGATGAATGATGATTTGTGGGATACAGTTTGTGGATATAAATGCCCAGGAACTGGAGAGTTTGAAAGAATCAAGGAGAGCACGATGAAAGGAAATGCCTTTGTCATCAGTCCGTATGGTTATCCACTAAATTACTACACCACAACACCAAACGTCACATTTAGCGTGCTTTTAATGCACGAACGGTGAAACTATTAATCATTATTGTACCTACAAATAAGTATCTTAATTTCATGAATAAACAAATAGCAGAAAGCATGACGTAATATTATGCCTACGCAGTTTTCTGACATTTTAGCGTCACAGTTGCAATGCTCGAATTCTGATTTCAATATTGCTCCTCATTTTTCTTTCAGGTGATTGGCTCATTGCCACCTGTTAGGTGAGTTAAAGCTTTTTTGGTGTCAGGATAGCTCAATGGTAAGATTCTTGCTCATTGATCCTATGGTCAGTGGCTCGAGTCCCACCTCAGCTAAAGTTTCACTTGGATTGAGGAGAGTCACCAGCTTTCTGTAATTCCAGGTGTAGGAATCACGAGGTGTGGTCAAATCGAGAGGAAGGACCTGGACATTGCTCGATAAGCAAAATGCTTTTAAGTCTCCAAATTCTACCTTTGACATCTAGGTAGAATCATGTGTATAAAAAGAAAGTTTTTCCGCACATTCAACCAAGTTCCTAGACACGGGAGGCCGGTGACGGTGAAAAAGTGATTCTTCAGTTGATCTTCTGCCAATTAAATATGCGATAAGCATTCTTACAGTTTCATTAGGACGTTCACCTTTAACCCTTATATTATAATTGTTGACATAATTCAAGCCCAGAAGGTCAAACAAGGTTACCAGAAATTTTAATGCTGGTGTATTATGCGCGAAGCATTTGTAGTAATCTGGATTTGGAAAATGACTTTTTTAGTAGATTGTGTTGAGGAAAGGCCATTGTGACCTATAGAAAGCCCCAATAGGCCTTAAACCAGCTTCGACCTTTCATGAGCCATTATTCATCGCTAATGAATTCAATCATTCTGTCAGAAAAGCGCGAATCGTTCTTCTTACATCTTCTAAAGGAGTTGTGCGTCAAACTGTTTAAGCTTCCTTGCTGTCTGCTTCCATCATTCATTGTTCTCCGTGCTTGATGCTGGTCCAGGTTTGGCAAGCAGGTGGCCTAGGTGCTGCTCAAGGGCCCCTGAATCGTTTCCTGTATTTATACATAATTGCCATCATACGTGAGAAAACTCAAAAAGTGAGGAGATTTGTGTTATGTAGCTGAAAAATCTAAAATTCTAATATGTTTTTTTATCTCCTTTAGACGATCTCGATATGAAATATTCTGGTATTCTCATCACCTTTCTATTGCATTTTTCGCTTTATTGGCTGTTCACGGATTCGGGTAAGTTTCAGCTTTGCATGTTATTCTTTTGCCGATTGAGATGTTTCTTCTGAAAACAATTCTGCACTATCTCGTTTCTTATCTTATCAAACTTTTTCATTTCTTTCCACGAAGAAGCATAAGATCTTTATCCTGAACTAAGCTTAGCAATTTATAACTTGGCTCTATCCACTTACCGTGTCCGTGGCCCAGTGGTAGAATGCTCGCTTTGTACACGGTAGGTCGGGGCTCGATACCCGGTCGAGTCTTACCAAAGACTTGAAAAATGGCACATGCTATTTCCCTGCTTAGCATTCAGCAGTTCGGGAAAGAGCATGGGAATGAAACACACAGTGCTATCAGATGGCCAGCCCCCAATTGTAGCATTCAATGTGCTTGCACAGCTGTGTGACTCAAAGGCTAATGCAACGGAGATGGGCGCCGCTCTATTGGCAACAAATAGTGAAGGAAGGAACTTTGACTTTTTTTACTTCTTTTCTATCCATAATTCGCTAATTGCTTTGGTCTTCTCGTACTCTCATTCATTCGCTGCTTAAACCAATTATTCCGTGATCCATGTATTAATTCAACATTCGCTTTTACTTTATTCAGTGGCATCGTCAAATTTCAAACTAACATGGAGAAACATCATCCTGGCTGTGAGTTGATGTCACAGAACGCCTCTGCTAATGGTTGGAACTGCGAGGGACGACCTGAGTTCGCTCCAGACCCCCCTCAGGTAATGTGCCTTGCAATCTACATGCCATCTTGCTACTTCTAATTATGAAAACGAGGCAATTTTAATAGGGATGCCAAAAACGTATTGGTTGGAAGTAGACAGACGTTATTTGAAACATTTTGTCAAAACCTTGTAATTATATTTATATGAAAATTAATAGTGATGTCACTTTTCTGGATCATAAAGATCTCCTGTCCCAGGCCCTCAAATGCTGGCTATGGGCTTACTTTATTGACGAGAATTTGGTCTTGGGCGAAGTTGATTGTCTGGGAAAAACACGAGGAATTGAGAAAGACAATTCTCCTGAGAGAATCTAAAGGGGTAGTTCCGCATTCGTCTCCCTCTTTTAGCATCGCATGCTGCTAATTTTTGTTGCTGCTTTGTTTCCTTCAAACAGTCCTTCTGTGTGCTTTGACAAGTGTGGTTTTCTGAATCTGTCACGAATATTCTTCTCATGGAAAACTTCCATTAAATTACTGGTTTTTTATAGGCCTGGAAGTGGATCCTTGCTCCTGTAATACTTTATGCTGTAGAGAAAGTTGTGAGGTTTTTCTCAGCGAGAAAACCAGTTCAAGTCACAAAAGTGAGTGGAACTTAGACTCAATGATTTCCAAAGTCAAACTTCAAAATTTCAACGAACGATTTTTATTGCATTACATCCAATTAGCACGGGACGGAATGCTAATCGAGTTTGTTACTGATAAAGAAAGGAACTTCCTGCAATCATCTGCAAGCACATTTGTACCGTTGTTTATTGGTAGATCAGCGGGTTACTCTTTGAGGGACATGTCGAATGGAATGCATTTTATCGTAGGCCGAATGGGATCAATCATACGATCAATGGAGATTATAATTAGAAAATTAATATGGACGAGACCAACGTGATCCCTGAAACAGTTTATTTGAATTTTAGTTAATCTCATTAAGTTGACATCATCATCAAACGTTTTGCATACTACTAAGAAATAAAGTGTTTGAGTCGCATATTTTAAACTTGAGTAGGGAGCACCTTGTTATAGAGGTGCCATCTTGAGCCACGGCATTGTAAGGCAGAGTGGCCCGTTCCTTTGCTCGCCGCAGCCTAGCCTACATGACGTCCAGCATCTGTTTGAATTTCCAGCCAAGCCTATAGATCTGGATGTCAAATACACGGTCTGTGGATGCAGTCAAAGTCCTAGATCCAACTTTTACCCCCGATGAATGCAATTCTGGAGCACACCAATGAAAGGGGCTGCTTTTACTACTAGAAGAGGAAGAGAGTGACTGGCGTTGGCACGAGTGTGCCTTGAGCCCATATCATTAGCAATAGCAGAAATGATAAATCACTATACACCTACCAACTGCCTTTCTACTCTTTACTGGATGATCTTCAAATGTCAAAAACATTCCGTTAGACTGCAAAACTCAAAACAGAAGCTGGAAAAAAGTTGTCTTATCAAGACACACTGATCTTTAAAGGATTGCCAACCGAATTATAGGCATGAGGATTACTTCTGTAAGCTTTAAACGGAAAATAGATAGTCTTGGTTTTGTATAATAGTCCTGCAGTATCCTAGCTTTCAAAATTTCCCCTTTTTGCAGTCTCCACAGGCACTTTTACCGATAGCAGAATTTTAATTTTCTGAAATGGAGTATCTTGTATGGATAAGTGTTATTTTGACAAGAATCACCAATAATAATCACCATTGTTTTTACTATTGTTATTATCATAATTACTATTTCATGTTTGCCCTCTGCCATGTCAATATTTTTAGTTAGAATATTCAGAGGAATCGTCTCTGTGTACTGTTTGATGCCTTAACATGTAGAAGGTCTGCTTTTCGTACTTTGTGTTTATATTACTGTACTGAGCCCATTTCTGTCTGTAATCATTCAGGCTATCTTTCATTCTGGAGATGTTATTGAGCTCCGGCTAAAAAAGCACGGATTTTCTGCATTACCTGGTCAGGTAAGCTCAGTCTTTATTTTTTCATTCCAAAAGAACATTGATGAAGAAAATACTAAAACCATTTGCTATACTCTACCCCAGCCTGCAGTACAATAAATAAAAATTTGACTGCCTTTACTGTAGATTTGTGCGACATAATGGTGATGATGATTATAGGTATAATGATGATGATGATGATGATAATGATGATGATGATGATGATGATGATGATGATGATGATGGTTGTGTTTTTGTTCATGTTGAATAATTGATTAATTGATTGATTGATCCATTGGTTAGTTGATTGATTGGTCAATTGATTGATTGCTTGATTGATTGAATGGTCAATTGATTGATTGATTGATTGATTGATTGATTGATCATATGATTGATTGATTGATCGATGAAAAATGTATCAAATGACTTTTTCTATTATGATTCTTTCCATTAAATTTCTAAGCTTTTTGCTAGACGAACGGGAAACAGAAAAGTTTGAACATTCTAATTCTGATACCTGATATTTTCAGGCAACTGTACTTCGTAGCTAATTCGATGTTTTTTAGTTCATAAGGTTGAATTGTCCAGACATAGCTGTCATGCAATGGCATCCATTTACCCTCACGGAGGTAGGAAAATCTTACATCTTGTAACACGATTAGTGATATGTTTACTTTACTTTTGGGTGTGATGTACCAAGATCGTTTAAAAACAGGCTCGTTCGTAGAACGCACTCATAGAGCTCAGGATTAAATGAGACAGAGAAGATTTAGTTGACCACTGTGACGATTCCCTCAATCGTGAAAAATGCCCTCTTTATGAAGAAGATTTCTAAACCCAAATGTTTTCTTCGAGCACTCATCTGTCTTTTGGGATTCAGAAGGCCTTCGCACTGAATTTTCCCCCAAGAATGTTAGAATTAACGCCGTCGTCTTTTTCCACGTCAGCAAAGAAGAAATTATATTGAGGACACACTGGATAACTTTTACTGTTACAGCAAGGCTTTCACACCCAATGAATCCAGAAAATTTTCTAAATGTATCTGAAAAACTCAATCATGAATTATCAAAGCCAGAAAGCTATAAGCCCCTTGTGTGATCTCGTTGCAAATATGACAATAAGGGATTTCAAATGAGCCATCGTTGCAGTTAACCCCTCATCAGCCTTTATTAGCCTTTGTTCACATGCAACCGAATTTCCCCGAGAATTTCCTCGTACTGAAATTTTTTCCTTAAACCGTAACTGATGCCATCTGCTTTCTGTTCTGCATGTAACGGTTAGCAGCAAAAAGAGCTAAAGATTTAAAATATGTTTTGCTTTAGTGTCCAGCAGACGATGATGAGGAATTCGCTGTTCATATAAAAATTGCTGGTGACTGGACTGGTAGGATATCTTTTCAACTTCCATTCTGTTTATAAGAATATCAGGGTTGTCACCAGGACTTCCTTGACAAGGGGGCTCAATTCCCCGACATGGGAGCCAAGTTCCAAAACAAGGGGGCAAATTATTAATTCACAGAAGCTTGCGTTTGGTAACGCTTGGTAACAGACTTGACCATTTTCATGATAGTTTAATAATAGTTCGAATCTTTATACTGGATGAAACACTTCAGCTTTAGATTAGCTGTTGTCAAAGTGTGTCCAGTGCTTTTGCCCTCAGAGTTACTTCTGAGTACTCATTTACCGACCTCGGAAGGATGGACAGCTGAGTTGACTGTTGGCTTGTGGTTAGTGGTTCCAACAATAATATTAATGATAATGATAATACTGATACAAATATTTACAGAGGAAGGCCTCAGTCACTCGAAAGTGCTTTTCGTGAGGGTCCTCTATTTAACTAATTGTATCGATTCACTTAAGACATTATGATTACATAAATCGACAACGACGGTATTCGAACCCACGAGAGTAGACCTCGCATGATTCAACAACTGAGCCTTAACAACTCAGCCACACCACCATTTGTGGGCTAGCGCTCCCTGACGGGGGCTATAGTCCCCCTGCCCCCCTCTGTATCCCCCCTGAAGTATTACCAAAGCAAAGTTCGACTAAGGTGCTACTTGTTATTTGTCTATGCAACAGAATTAAATGCACTTGAATAGCTTTTTCCCATCGAGTCTTTCCCTCAAATGTACTTTGAGGGAAAGTGGTTGCAGAATCGGTTACCAACCGACCAAAATGAGTCGAGATCACTTTTGGCGGTCGATATCCAGGGACACCAACGTGGAGGTTTCTGCATTGTTCCCACATGGATAGATAATTGATAGTGAGTCAACATCAGTGGCTAATAAGAGGTTCACGACACCCGATTAGAATTGCTTCAAAAAGATCCAAATTTTCTTGATAATATCAAGGGCATTTTTCTTTCCAAAAAAGGAACTTGGCTTTTATTACTGGAAAACAGTCCGAAATTTGCAGAAGTGTACCAAAAGAAACAATAGGATTACTAAATGTGATGTACTTAGTGCTAGTATTCAGCACGTGGTTGGTGCTGTTTTTTCGTTACTACTGTAGCGCATTTTATAGGTATTTCAAGAGTATCTCATTGCATGATGTAATATTCTTTAAGATCTGGCGTTACTTTGATTCGAACTCTTTAAGCATGGTAGCACGTCATGGTGCCGTGGCGTAATGGTCAAGCATGCGGACTCACAACACAGGGGTTGTCAGTTCGATTCCTCCATGAGTCACCTTTAAAGAGCCATTGGTGAGGACGGCAATGGGAAACCACTTCATGAATTCCACTTCCCTAGAAAAAACTCAGAGCCCTGTCTCTGGTTTCTGCTACGCTCGAAATCGAGTATTCGACGCAGTCAATCCTATGACTGATCTACAGTGGGTCGTTGTCACTTTGCATTTCAAATTCTGTTGCTTGATTTTATTCATATGATTTTTTATTAGAAATGCAACGTGTTGATGTGTCTTTTAGGCCTGCTAGCCGGCCAGCTGTCAAATATGGTAATCGTCAACAGATTTGCAACAAGAGTTGGAGATTCGTGGGCAATTTCAATGGGTGAACTCAGAAGCGACACCATTGCAGTGCCAGTTGAAACATCCGTAATACGGTAGAGTAGACATTTAACAAATATCTTTGCCTTTCTGCTGCTTTCCAAACAGCAATACATTTGCGCGCATCGTGATATTAGGTCCTGCGAGTGTCGAGATGCCATGGTGAACAGCGCTTCTCGTTGACGAAATGCGACAAAGCCCCATACACTTCATGTGACTACTAACACTTAGTGCATAGCATCGACTGTCATCTGAAAAGAGGATTTTATGTTGACTTCAAACAAGTGATACTTGGTTTCTCAGTGTTGATAAGAAGACGCCCCATGTACGTTTGAACGCTGCGTAATGGCAACGCATTCCTTATCTGGAGCGATTTAGCGGTGTATCAAGATAGTAGTTTTTGCCTTCCTTATTTGGACATATTTTATCTCCGTCGTATCTCTATATAACACGTTTAGATTAGTTTAGAGTTACAGTTAGAGTTAGAGTTTTTGAGAAGTAGTAGTAATATTAGAATAAGGGCGAAGTCGAAGAAAGAGTAGAAGTGTCGAGTAAAGAGACGACCCGACGCCGAAGATATAGCAGAAGAGAGCCGAAGAGTAACAGACGTTTTAGTAAGTGTTTTATGTAGTAAAATTGGAACAATTCATACTCACGCGTTGGATTACATGTTAAGTGTGATTTAACATCAGAGAGGTACAGGACAAGACTAACGAATCGCGAATATGCGATCTGAAATAAAGATAGAAGTTCCGATAGATACAACCGATTTTCACAAAACCGTTCATTTGGCGGGAATAGTGACGTAACAATTCTATTAAAATCATGCTGTGTTCTATATCTGATGCAAATTATTCCCCTCCTCCGCAGGCTCCGGGTTGACGGTCCATATGGGAGTCCATTTCAGGTTTGTTATATCAAAATCTATTCTTCTCTAATGGCAGTTGTGTAGAGCCAGAATATAGCTAGGGGGCTCTGCTAACGGGGTGAAGTTGCTACGTATCAAATGAAATCAAAACAAAGCAAAAATAAATCATCAACTAGATATTGTCTTTCTTTAAGGACAATAAATCATTGGGAAAATAGCAAAATAAAACCAGCAAATGAACTAAAAACAAAGGATTTTTTCAGAAAATAGCAAAACTCGGATGCCAAAGCCCCCTCCCAAAGATCTTTGCAAGAATAACTAGGAGACGGCCATCAGATCCCCTTTGCTCTACAGCCCTGATTAAGGGGCAGCCTTCATAGTGTTTGAAACACATGCTTATTGTGCTCAAGCAGCCATGTTTTTATTTCTGGGTGCTCTTTATCTGCTCACCCAATAAGATGATCAATTAATATCTGGCATAAAGATGGAGGTCAACTACCCTAAACAAGAACGCCTTCAGAAAATCGAGTAGATTGCGGCGAAAAAAGGCCACTGCACCTCGCTTATGTCATGCTCCGGTATTGTATACCTCTCTAGGAAGGCTCTCCTGGCGCTACGGAATTTTAAATTGCTCTACTTATCCTTCACGCTGCTCCATTTTCTGAAGCTGTCCTTCTTTAGAGTAGCATACTATAGAGGTGCTCATTGTTTGCTGATGAAAAAAATTTGATGTCATTTAACATTAGCGGTACGATTTCTTGTTAGGATGTATCAAGATTTCGCGTTGCGATTGTCGTCACTGCTGGCATTGGCGTTACACCATTTGCAGCTGTGCTTAATCAAATGAGGTGATAATTCATGCCATTTCATCAATGACGACTGCATCAAAGTCGCAATTGATGCATTAGATATTATAAGAGCATTATACTAACATGTTCCCCCATTGGTCCTATGGTCAGTGGTTCGAGTCAATCTCCATCTAAGTTTAATCAAATGAGGTGATAATTCATGCCATTTCATCAATGACGATTGCATCAAAGTTGCAATTGATGCATTAGGTATTATAAGAGCTCTATACTAACATGTTCCCCCATTGGTCCTATGGTCAGTGGTTCGAGTCAATCTCCATCTAAGTTTAATCAAATGAGGTGATAATTCATGCCATTTCATCAATGACGATTGCATCAAAGTCGCAATTGATGCATTAGGTATTATAAGAGCTCTATACTAACATGTTCCCCCATTGGTCCTATGGTCAGTGGTTCGAGTCAATCTCCAGCTAAGTTTAATCAAATGAGATGATAATTGATGCCATTCCGCCAATGGCGATTGCATCAAAGTCGCAATTGATGCATTAGGTATTATAAGAGCTCTATACTAACATGTTCCCCCATTGGTCCTATGGTCAGTGGTTCGAGTCAATCTCCAGCTAAGTTTAATCAAATGAGGTGATAATTCATGCCATTTCATCAATGACGATTGCATCAAAGTCGCAATTGATGCATTAGGTATTATAAGAGCTCTATACTAACATGTTCCCCCATTGGTCCTATGGTCAGTGGTTCGAGTCAATCTCCAGCTAAGTTTAATCAAATGAGGTGATGATTAATGCCATTCCGCCAATGGCGATTGCATCAAAGTCGCAATTGATACATTAGGTATTATAAGAGCTCTATACTAACATGTTCCCCCATTGGTCCTATGGTCAGTGGTTCGAGTCAATCTCCAGCTAAGTTTAATCAAATGAGGTGATGATTAATGCCATTCCGCCAATGGCGATTGCATCAAAGTCGCAATTGATGCATTAGGTATTATAAGAGCTTACTAGAAAGGTGTTTCCCATTGATCTTGAGGTTCGCTATTCATTCATCTTTTCTGTACTATTCGTCCTAAGTAGGTGGGTGTAACTTATGGCGCATCCTACCTTTTCCTTTGTTTCCCGAATCCTACAAGTTGCCTTCTTTTAAATCCAATACAAATAAACTTGATTTGATTCTCCCTACTCTTAGCCTTTCACTTGATTCTTTTTTCCATTGTTGGGGCTTTGTTTGGGCCACCATGGCCTTTCCTCAACACAATTCACGGAAAAAAGGAAAAAAATTTAGCACAAGCTTGAATTTTGAGTGAATGCTACAACAATCAGGCTCTGTCTCCTATTAGTTGTTACATTAAGAAACCTATATAAGAAATTTATTTTGCAGGAATGTGTTCGAGAAATCAAAATCATATGGAAAGCTGACAAAACTTTATTTCATTTGGGTTTGCAAAACACACGATGATTTATCATGGTTTATTGACATTCTGTATCGCACAAATATCAAGGTATTATTCTATGCTTCATCTACCCTTGTTGCAATCGAGCACATACCGTGGTATCCTATCTTTTTTTATATAATGCACCGTTCTATTGCTTTGCTATATTTTATCGCATTATTTTGCCTTTTATTTCTTATTGTGTCACGCTGAATCAGATTGTATCCTATTTTAATTCATTTTGCTTCACTGATTATACTCTGATCGGTTGCATTGTGGTGTCGTGGTATAGTGGATAAGCATGCGGATTAATAACACAGGGGTTGCCAGTTCGATCCCTCTATGTTTCACAGGAAAGACACCACTGGTGAGGAAGGCAACTGGAAACTACCCCATGAGATTCACTTCGCTAGGGAAAAACTCAGAGCCCTGTCTCTGGCTTCTGCTACGCTCGAAATCGAGTATGCAAACGCAGTTCTTTGTTGCATTGTATTTTCCCTATGTTATCATATTATTACCCATGTTCATTTCATTCTTTCTGTTCTCAATTTTGCATTCTGTTTGATCGATCTATTGAATGACTTATGCCCTTTCCTCACAGTTGAACTTGGCTTTAGAACAAAATATGATGGAGACTAGCTTATATGTTACAAGGTCAAAGGCATTGTCTCAAGCAGTACGTAGCTTTGATAGATGCTTCAGTGCTTACTTCAACATGATTTGATCTTCTTGGGAGCTTTCATGCTTGTGACGGTACAAAAACATCCTGACAACCAGCTGCAGTGTTTTCTAACAGACAATCATTGATAATGAATGCAAATTTTGTTGTCCCCTTTCAAGTAGCTTCTTAACCCCACAGCTCAAAGCAGACACATTTTTCCTATCGCATATAGCAGAAGTTACCCGTCCCTTCACGTGGCTTAAACTGCATACGATGCAATCTCAACTTTAGAAGTGGTGTATTGTGCAATGAAGGCCGTTATTTCTGAACCATATCTTAAGATAGATGTCGTCATCGAGTCTTCACAGAATTAGGGATCCGAGGACGCAGCGCTGAGGTGGTGCCAGAGACGGCAATCATGAGCAGCAGCAGTTGTCTCCGCGTTACTTCCCCAGGTCCGCCTCCCTATGTCGTCATGCTAGGTCCACCTTGGATGCCCCCGTCCACGAGACCCCCGGATTGTTCTGTGGAGATTGGTGCCAAGGTGGAGATACTTCTCAGGGTGCCTTTCATGTGAATATGTCGTCTCATTTTCTGGGTCTTCGCAATTTGGCAGGTGGTTCTGTAAGTTCCCATTTTCTCTCTTTGTTCGATTCCGGCTTCCCCCCAGTAGGTAGTCTCCCGTAGATCATCGTATATTTTTGATGTGTGTTAAGATATTAGTAATGATGCATGTTGGATTTTGTTGAATGCAGGACCCGTCTCTGTTCGATCAAAAGAGGCAATGGCTTATTGAAAGAGTCACTTATAGAAGACCCAACTGGACAGATACTTTGCAGAAGATCGACTCAATACATCAAAGGTACAGAATCATCATCTTTCCAAGGGCTTCCCCATCTATATCCGATCTTAAAGATAACTGAAAAATTCAAAAATCAAAGTCAAATGTACAGAAATAGACTTTATCCAAGAGAAATTTGACTGTATATACAAGCATACAACGTGCCCTCTTTCAAATCTAAGATCATCGAATTTGGTCTTATCTCTCTCCCCTCTTAGCCTTTCGCTTTCTTCTTTCTTCCTTTGTTGGGGCTTTTTATAGGCCACTATGGCCTTTCCCCAGCATAATTCACTAAAAAAGTGCTGCCAAATGTGAGATTAGCTTTGGCAATTCGCAGATGTTACTGCATCGGGTTTTGGAGATCAAGACGCCTTTCTGGCCCCTCAAGAAAGCGGGTGACTTAGCATCAAACTAGGTCATAGGTCATAGGTCATAGGGAACTTCACGTTATGACATAGGCTAGGGGTTGCCAACCCGCGGCTCTTCGCCAGGTTTTTTGCGGCTCTTAAAGGCTGCATCAACCATAATTTTCCAAGCAAATTCAAACAATGATATCTTCTCAATTTTCATGATGCAATAATGACCAGGAATTTCCAAAAAGTGATGAACCATCACAAGTTATTCTATGGTGACTCTTAAGTGAATGCTAGTTTACCTGGGGCCTTCCATTCGCTTTACAACATAATCATTAAATGATTAAAAACAAAGCTAATATATACTATCTTTAAAAAAATACAGACGATTTATTTTTGTGCATGTGTGCCCACTTGTCTCATGTGGCTCTTTGCAGCAGCACATGGAAAATTGTGGCTCTTGGTCTCTGATAGGTTAGACACTCCTGACAAAGGTCATGTGATGGACCTTGTGAAATCACATGACTAGTGTCGTTTGTAGGCAGCAAGTTTTTATAAGGCTTTGGCGATATGAATGATTTCTTGATTTCTCTGGTGACTGGTTGATTTAGGATGATCAGACAAGGGTGAAAGAAAAGAACCATGGTTAGGTATCGAAATGCGAATGTTAGCAGATTGATTCTGTATGAATTCAACTTGCTTATCTATAACTTGTCGAACACTGGGATTTTAAAATTACATTGAATTGAATGAGCTTGAATTTAATCGATTCTTTCTGATGAATGCACGCAGTTCTGAAAAGATTTTTGCAAGAAATTTGGTCGGAATCATTTAATGGGACTCAATTAATCTTGATTTTCTTTCTTTTAGGGAAAGAATAGGAGTCTTCTACTGTGGACCGAAAGCGATCCATCCAATTTTGCACAAACTTTGTAACAGGACTAGTAAGAGTGCGAACACTTTTATATTTCACAAAGAGACGTTTTGAAAAAGTCGCTCATCAATTTTATATTAGAATTTTGGTAAATTATTCAATTATGATTGGTAGTCTGTCAAATATCACACATGCGAATTCAATGAAACACTTGAAACACCAAGCCATTTGAAAGTGGAAGCCATTGGACATACATCTCTAATAATTTGTTGGTCCGCTTTTGCCGTTAACTGCAGTGATAACAGCAAATTAAAAAGGTGCTCCTTTCAGTGGTGCCGTGGTGAAATGGCTAAGTGTGCTGACTTTGTTCGAGTTCTACACTTGTCACCATAAAAACACCATTGGTGAAGAAGGCAACGGGAAACAAGCTCATAAAAGCCCTGTCTCTGGTTTATCTAAGCTTGAAACCGAGGATGCAACGCAGTTTTCCTTCTCTCGATTCCCAAAGCCTGATCCGGCTTCCGTGGACCACAGGAATAAAATCCTCGCGATTTCTAGGACAGTTTTCAATCACCCCTTTGCTGTCCAGAAATTGTTGATGAGGGGAGTTCTCTAAGGACTTTCACGCAGTTCTTGTTTCCATCCGTTGTTCGAAATTGTGCCAGACCTTTTAATTGTTCTTTCTGCAAAACATGACTCAGAAAAAGCAATTACCATTTCCAATACAGCCAACTCTGTCTAATTCGAAATCTCTGGGGGACCGTAAGAATGTTCGAATTATGGGAAGCTCGAATCACAGAGATGCGAACTATAGAAGATTTTTGTTAAGAGATTTTCAAGAGGCTTAAAACTTTGTTCGAATTAGCAACAATTCGAATCACACGAGTTCGAATTAGACAGAATTGAGTGTAGTTGAGCTGCCTGACATGGGCAGACTTGCATTTAAGAATTCTGTATTTAAAGAGAAGATGATTAGATTGGACAGAAGGAGTGTTCTGAAAAAAACTTAATTCAAGGAAAAATATTTCACTTCTGTTGACTATATTTTAAATGAATTCCCACTTAAAGGAAAAATGCTGTCACAAGTTTTAAGCTTTTAGTAGAAGTATAATTCATTGGCAACATCGCTTTTGCAAAAGGGAAACGTACAAAGAGTGCTTCACTTAAGTCAAAAATTTTTGTGCATAAATCGTGCTGTCGAAAGAGACAGTCACTGCTTCTCAGCTTTGGTCTTGATCGAATCGTTTGTCTGCATGCAAGGAACTAGCTAGCAATGACCTGTTCATCTAATTGAACTTCGTTTTTCCATCATTAGATACATCGTCAAACGTGCTTTTCTCTGCTTGACCTCCTCGAACTCTCGTTCCCATATTTCAAAACGATTTTCGCTAATCATTGCCTTAATCGACATATCTATTCAGTACTTTTCTCAACGTCATCATGGCACGAATAGCATCCAGGACAGGCTAACATCCCTTGGCTCCTTCGGGTACAGTTGCGACAGTTGACAGAAGAGATGCTCGCATAATTTTGGAGCAAAAATGCCGTTCCTAAATAGGTTTCTAAACTTAAGCCAAAAATGAAATACCGCGGGAATCACAACATGAAATTTTGCCGCACTCCATCGTACTTCTTCCTATGAGCAATTTCTGAACGATGCTCATACCAAAATTTATACAGATCGAATATTGAGCATTTTCAGCTAAAATTGAAGAACTGCAGCCTTACTTTTGTATAGAATTAGCAATTATCGGAAAAGTTTTCATCTCGGATGAAATTTGAGAAATACAAGTGAAAATGGAACATTTTCAGTAAATATGGTAAATTCAAAGCCTTTTTATTCGCCGTTTTCGGCTTTAGAATGCGAAAGTAAGATCTAGCAGTCTTGAACAACTAAATAGTTCAGGCATACAGGAAATCACGGTAAAAATGACAGTTGTTGTGAATGAAATGTGCTGTATGTACAAATTGAATCAAATGCGACAGGCATTAAGTGAGATATGGTGCAACATTCTAAATCATTGCTCTACAAATCAAGAATGCTTCTACTTGTTCTGGTGATAAAAATATAATACTCCTTACTGCTGATATTGCAATACAATTTTCGCAAGCAAAAAGGATTTTTAAATAAAATTGGAAATCTCAACCTGGGTCCCGTTGCATATCTTCTGCGCGATTCATAGAAAGTGTAGGCAAACAGGGTCCAGCCGAATACAGCTATGGTTGCGATAAGCTATGAAGGGTGGAAAAAGTTCCATCACGTGCTCTACTAGGACCCATTTGCAACTGATACAGTTCTAAGACGAAGGTACCGTTTGACTGGTAAGGCTTCAAATATGGAAGGAATTTACTGGAAATATATCATCAACCTTCCTTGGTGCTGGGATGGCTATATGATGCTTGATTACAGACCGAATGGTCGGTACTCTAAGGCGAGCCACAAACGCAACTCCATATCATATGAAAATAACTACTAGTTCTATACAATGCCAGTTGTGTATGGATCATGAGTGTGGTAACACAAAGAAGAGGGCCAAGACACTGCTCCAAAATTATTGTTTCCCAGTGTCCTGTAATTCAACTTGATACTACGTCGCATACTCAATTAGAAACCAGAGACACGGCTCTGAGCTTTTCTAGGGAAGCGGAGTTCATGAGGTGGCTTCCCGTTGCCTTCCTCACCTCACCAATGGCGCTTTTTGTGACATATGGAGGAATCGAACTTAAAACCCCTGTGCTGTGAGTCCGCATGCTTAACCACTAAAGCACGGGATCAATAATTTAACTTAATATGCAAGGTGACAAAAATGATAAACTCTTCTTAGTACCACTTGAGGTTCACCAGGCCGCACAATAAAGTCGTTAAAAATTCTAACAAGTTGAGTTTTTATCTTTCGACTCTATTTCCCACTGCTCTTCGTATACTAGATTATTCTGCTTCTTCTCTGACTTAGCTCCCTGCTTCCCATCTTTCCAGATATTTGGCTGCGCATATTCTGGCTCGTCCCATTTCCCCTTCCCATGGCTCGGTAGTGTGACGACATCTCCGTCAAAACCCTTCTCACGTGATTTGGCTCTCTCCTCCTCCAGCATAATGTTCGTTGCCTTTTTGCTAAAGTTTTTTCCCGCGGATTTGTGCAAGTAATCATAATCGTGCGAAGGAGGTTGATTACGTGCGACGTCATATATCGGGTTATTGTGGTCATATTTACCAACATTATTGGTGCGGTTGAGCTCGTTCTTGAACGTCTAGAAGGGAAAAAAGGAAAAATTACGGATTGAAACCTCGAGTGTTGTCACAGACACGACAAAAAACAAAATGCAGAATATTCTCACGTAGATCTAAATACAGTCAGCTCTGTCTTATCCGAACTCTGGGATTCTACGATTCTCTGGGAGATCGTAAAAATTTTCGAATTACAAAAGGCTCGAAATACAGAGGCTCGAAATACAGAGGCTCGAAATACAGAGGCTCGAAATACAGAGGCTCGAATAATAGAGGTCATTCATTTGGAGATTTTCAAGGGACCTGGAAATTTTGTTCGAATTATAAAAAGTTCGAATTACACGAGTTCGAATTAGACAGAGTTGACCGTATTCTCATCTTTTCGATTTCTTGGAAATGACTGGAATACTCAAGAACCACTCGCTATTTTAGCTTACTATGGAGTAGAATGCACAAGAAGAGAGGAAGATAAGGACTCATAACACGGAAATTGAAATTCACGTGATTACATAGTCTTGAATTCCCGTTATAACCTAGTGATTACTGCATGACCACCCAGTCTAAAATTCATGTGATGATCAAATCTTCATGTGACCACCCAGTCTAAAATTCATGTGATAATCCAACCTTCATGTGACCACCCAGCCTAAAATGCATGTGATAATCCAACCTTCATGTGACCACCCAGTCTAAAATTCATGTGATGATCAAATCTTCATGTGACCACCCAGTCTATGACTCGCATGAGTTTATAATGAGTTTCATGCAAAGTTCAATAATATTGCTTGCATACATCTTTGAATTCCTTACCTTTATGCTATTGGGTTGAGCTAAAATATTGTTACGGGATGTCAAATCATTGTTCGCCTTTCCAGGAGGAATTTGGGGCGACTGATTCGGCGAGATCTCACTGTACACTGAGTTTTGGATTCCTGCTACATATGGATCTTGAAGATTGCGAAAATGGACAGGATCTCCTGACTGCAAGAGAACATACATGATCTTTTTATCAGACGTGGAAACAAAAGAGTGACAAATCTTGGCTTAAAAGTTTGCTTAATGTGAGGTCTGCTCATATTGATAGTAGAGTGTTCAAATTAGGCAGTGGGCTAACTTTAAATAAAGTCTGTCCACTTGGAATGTCTACTTTTGGGAAGATGTGCTCACTGTGAGAGAGGTGTGCACATTTTGAACGGGGTGTGTCCCTAACTTGGGTTCTTTTTTAGGTAGAAAATTTTGCGCGTTATACTAGAACAAATACGGTTATATCGATGAGGGGGTTATGAGTATAAATAACTTACATCATGATAAGAAAGAGCTTTGCAAGTCTATGAAGCATACCTTTCTCTTACGTCTTCTCCTTCGCAACACAAAGAATATCAAAATGGCAACCGCAATGATAGCGATGCCAACGGATGCCACACCATAAGCAACAGGCAATATCACCGTACTGGAGTCGTCTCCGCCACCTTTACTTTTCCCCTTGTCTCCGGCAGTTCCACCGAAGGCGTATGGGCAGGGTATGCCGGCTTGTTTCAACAAATTGCAGTCCTCCTCGTTCACGCATCGCAGATCAGATCCTTTGAGCAAAGCACATAAGTTGCTCCCAGGCAGCGGCTTGAACTCTGAGTTGGGGTCCATTGCGACAAATATGGCGTACGTATGAAGCAATAAAACCTTCTGCCATGTGGCACCTTCCACGTAAACATCTTTTGGTATCTCGCGTCTTTGCCGGGATACAACTAACATGTAAGTAGAAATTTCAGTAGAATGGTGATGTTGAAATGGAAAGAATGATCTGATGAGTTCAGAATGATCGAGCTGTAGCAACTACATTTATTCATGCTTTTGCGTATTTCCATCACCACATCTAACTCTTTATTTTCCTAAGCTCTGCATTCTAAAATTACTCACTGAAAGTCATTTTACTTCCACTATTTCTTAGGCCAACATGTCCCCTGACTCATGCTTGCCCTATTTCTTGCACCATCTTTCATCGTGCTTTGTAGCCCTTCATCATCGCTTTATTTTTCAATCATACAAATATTGAAGCTTACTGTAAAAATTAGCTAGTTGTTCTGCTTACCAAATCAAATGAAGATCAGTAGTAAAGGAAGATAGTGCCGTCTTCACTGCGTCGATGACCTCAGGCAGTTAAGATTGATGAGATCGTTCTCCTGCATTCTTTAAATTGATAGTTCGCTTTTTGTGGAGACGCAAAAGGTGTTAAAGAGCGATGGCTAGAAGCGATTGACGTGAATCATTGCAATCATTGTCGCTTGTAATGACAATAACTTGCTCAATTAATGATGATTATCAGCTTATGATTATTTGCTCTCCTTTTATACATGATTCTCCGTAGATGTTAAAGGCAGACCTTCGGACACTGAGAAGATTTTTGCTTATCGAGCAGTTTCCAGGTCCTTCCTCTCGATGTGACCACACCTCCTAATTCCTACGTCTGGAATTACAGGGAGCTGGCGACTCTCCTCGCTCTAAGTGAAATTTTAGCTGAGGAAGGGCTCGAACCACTGACCATAGGATCAATGCACACGAATCTTACTGAGCTCATGAATATGATCAGTAGCGCAATGAGGAAGATGGTGGAGATGATAGATATCGATTGAAGTGATCCACAATGGTTTATCATGTCACTGATTAATAATCGCAATGACCGAGATGATGCAAATATTCCCCACAATCTTCAACTTACCGTTTTCTGTAAATAAGGAGCTCAGCTTCTGTCCACTTGGACGTCTACCTTCAAAAATTGACTCAACGTAGGCTTCAATTTTGAATCTGTTTTCGAGTGGTGACGCAAGTGAGAACGGAGCCTGCATGAGGATTGGGACCTGATTCTCTATAGGCACACACCTGGAAAATGTTATTGAGATTATGCACAAGTTCATTAGCTACTAAACATGAATATCTAACGATAACAGATGGCTTGAGTGCAAATTCGCACATTGGTGGCTCAGGGGCCACGTAAAGATTCGGCGCGAACAGCAGCCGCGGAGAATGCAATTGGTACGAAAACGCTCGAAAATGCATTTGGGGATTGGAGTGGCCTAGTGCCGGTATTAGCCGAGCAGCGAGTCGTTTCAGGCCCAGTTCATCGGCGATTGATCAGTTGAAAAGAAACCGCGTCAGCTAGACACTGGCCTGCTGCTACTATGACTGATGGCTCAAACTCCTCCTTGAGGTGGATGCTTACTCAGAGTGAAAATAGTCACTAGCTGCCTTTAACCCCGCAGTGGTAGCGAGGTTTGGTTACATCGCAGGACACTGCTTGAGGATGACCTCTTGGTGTCCTAAAATCTATCTACGGATAACTAATTACCTTCAACAATCTTTATCTAATTGACTTTGGCTGGTAGATAAATTTTTCCAAGCAAGGAACCCCATTATTCAACGAGCTTTCTAATTATCTCTCTAAGCCCAATCCTTGTTATAAGTTTTCATAGTTTTAAGAGACTCAGCTGACTTCAGTCAAAATGTATTCTTTATTTTTTAGTGGGTCATGTTGAGGAAATGCCATGGTGGCTTATACAAAGCCCCAACAAAGGAAGAAAGAGAAAGCAAAAAGCTAAGAGGAGAGAGAGATCAGATCAAGTTTATTGATCGTATATTTGAAAGATGGCAAGTTGTAGGACTCAGGAAAGCAAGAAGAAGGCAAGAGGTTCCATAAAATTGCATGCTCTTGGGATGAATGCTGATTGGTGAGATAGAGTTCGTGAAAAATATCGCTGCGAGAAGGGTACGAACCAGCACGGGTATAACCCATTGGATTTCAAGTGCTAGGGTGAAGGGTCATCCGTCGTCTCAGCTCTCCGAGGATATATAGTGGCCGTCAGATAATGGATATCATAAACGTTAACACGACTAGTGAGCTGGTGTCAGACTAAGAATCTGAAGATGACTAGGCGTTTGCTAGACAGGCTCAACCAATTGCGCAATTAGAGAGTCTAAGAAGGACGGATCTGAGCCACCAAAAGGTCAAAATAGCAATATTGATTAAAGGGGACATAGCTTGGAATTATATTCTTCAGATTTAGAAACGGAATTTCTCGTTTCGCTGCTTTCAATTTATTTACATACAAATCAGCTTGAACTCATTAACAACCACTGATCTCAAGGTTGACAAAAATCTAAATAATTTCCTTCCAAAAGGGAGCCTCGCGTTTTCTCTAGAAAAAGGCGCCTTCGTCCTTTTTAGAAAAAGGGTAGGGGTCTGAACCCCAAGGAGCTCTCCCAGGAACTCCCCAAGGAACCCTCCCAGGAACTCCCCAAGGAACTCCCCAAGGAGCCCTTCCAGGAACTCCCCAAGGAACTCCCCGCGCATTTTCACATACTGCTTCCTAGGTAGAGAGAACGTATAATACCTCCCCTTCAAACCTTCTAAAAAGAAGCTTAGCATCAGTGTTTCACTGCGTAATTCACAAACTCTATCTCACAAACCATCATTCATCCCAAGAACGTGCAATTTATGGAACGCCTTGCCTTCTTCTCGCTTTCCTGGATCTTACAACTTGCCATCTTTCAAATCTAAGATCAATAAACTTGATCTGATCTCTCTATCCTCTTAGTCTTTTGCTATCTTCTTTCCTCCTTTGTTGGGGCTTTGTATGGGCTACCATAGCCTTTCCTCAACATAACCCACTAAAGAAATGCACATTACATTCACCCCGGATGCTGCTGGGCAGACTGTTAGAAACGAGGGTGACCTGAAATGAGGCTGGGCCTGTTCCCAAACAAGTTGATTTTACAGAGTTCTCCATGGAGGAAGTTGAGGTCATCTGCCTTGACTGTCAAGCATAAAATATTGAGCAGTTGCTGCCACTGAACTCGTTTAGACCCCTTTACATCTGATGTATCTATCCTCTTAGCTGCTCGCTTTCTTCTTTGTTTCTATGTTGGGCTTTGTATAGGCCACCATAGCCTTTCCTCAACATAACCCGCTAAAAAAAAAAAAAAAAGCCTAAGATATACAAAAAAGAGCATACCTTTTGTAAGCACTGGTGTGACTGACGCAAACCTCTTTTGGACCACACTTCGTCTTACCGCAAATGTACGGATCTCGGTCGCACTTGGGTCCAAACAAATCATTTGCACAGACACACACTCCATTCACAAGCTTCAAACCGGTCTGACATGAGGGTGCTACAAAGCAAAAAGCAGTTAAAAGATAATGCTGTGTCAACGCAGCTTCTTTGTGCAATTTTTGACTAATTTCCAGCGGTGGAAAGTCGTCGCAAAATCTTCAATTTGATATGTGCAATAAAACATAAAGAAAAACTGGATGGTGAGAAAGTGGTAATGAATCACCCAACACTTAATGTGAAATAACGCAAAAAGACGAATCAGTAAAGTAATAGACAGCGACACAAAAGAGAGAATTTCTGACCAATCAATGTGTGTGCAGAGGCGGTATATAATAATAAAAATGATACATTTCTTTTTACAGGGCTTCCTTTTCAGCAACAGTGTTGTCATTAATGAGAGTCCTGTCAATTTTTTTTTTTAAAAAAAAAAGTCCTCTCAACATTCATTAGAAAATATCTCAGGAGATCAATATCAATAAAAATATTCATCTCCTCTTCTATTTCTAGAGACTTATGTCTAGAAATAAGAAATGAGGCTTAAAATGTGCCAAAAATTTTAAGTTACAATATCAATTTAAAGTTGGAATAAATGAAACAAAAATTTCAACGTTTTTTCCTCCACCTATACATGTTTCCCACGATTAAAGTGTTCCCAATCGTAAATTTTTGCATGCCTGTCGAACAGTGAATAGGTGTTTAAGTACCATGTATGGATTTTTAGCTACTTTGCCCGTAGTGTAGTGGTTAAGCATGCGGACTCACAAGACAGGGTTTGTCAGTTCGATTCCTCCATGTGTCCCAATATAAACACCATTGGTGAGGAAGGCAACGGGAAACCACCTCATAAGATCCACTTCCCTAGAAAAACACAGAGCCATGTCTCTGGTTTCTGCTACACTCGAAATCGAGTATGCTAAACACCATTAATGAGAAAGGCAATGGGAAACCACCTGATGAATTCCATTTCCCTAGAAAAAAACTCAGAGCCCTGTCTCCGGTTTCTGCTACGCTAGAAATTGAGTATACAACTCATTTTTTATGCCTTGATCCTATGTAGTACTTTACCTCTTCAAATACAACGCGACGATGTGGTATAAAAATACCGGCATTGCTCCTGTCTTACATCATGTCATGCTAAATTTTGACAGAAAGACGTAAATGAATTTTAGCCACTTACCTTGAATGTTCACGACAAATACTCTTTCTATCAAGTGAATTGGCTTCAGTCTATCTCTACACATCACTGGTATGTTGTATACATGTTTTGCCTTATATTCGAAATCGCCTTTCCTGTTCAGCTGGAACTTTTGATCGATGTAAAACTTCTTCTTGATCTCACTGACGCTTATTGAACCCGAGTAGATCTCACATAAGTAGACATGGTATTTAACTGCTCCACCCGTCGAATGTTGTTTACAAACGCCTTTTGACTCCGGATCGTCCGGGTCTTCGATGTATATGCGACCAATAACTGTGCGCAGAGGAGCTTTCTCAGGTATGACTGCAATCGAATCCAAAAGGCAAAGATTTACCGGTCTTTCGTTGACATCTGAAATTGACGAAAATATGATTTAGGCTCATCGCAATGCGAAGTGAAAAACGAAAGGAGGCGAAGATGGATCACAAATGGCGATTAATCGATTGGCAATGTTGATTACTGATTATGATTGTGCTCATAATCATTGCTGTCACGTAAATGAGGTAATTATGTTTCCCAAAACTTTTCTTCGACAAATGTAAATGCATTTTTATGTATTAAGAAGCGACAAAAAAGGAAGAGAGCATGGTGTATGATATCAACAGGAAAAGTAAGCAGTTTATGTAAACAAGACATGGTCAATACTGAGGTAGGATTGCCAGCTCCTTTCCCCACTATTCGTTGCCCCCAGCGTTATGCCAGGTACCCATACATAGCTTTGTGGACAGGAGAAACTTGCAGAAGAGGGCCTCGAACCCAGACTGTCCGTGCAGTAGATAGTAGACAAGCTCCCTCTATCGTTAACATTCAAATGCAAAATGGCTTGAAAAAACCCCATGCCTACTCCCCCCTCTATCGTTAACATTCAAATGCAAAATGGCTTGAAAAGCCACATGCCAACTCCCCCCTCTATCGTTAACATTCAAATGCAAAATGGTTCGAGAAATGTTATAACTCACTGGTTATGATGATGGTAAATGATTTAACCACTCTTGCACCGCTGCTGTCAGTTGAGACTATAACAACAGAAGTTTGATTGGATGTTTCATAGTCCAACGGCTGGCTGTTAACAAGCAACAACTTTGTACCAACGATTCTAAACGGCTTCCGCACATCGGGAATACTAAAAGTGTAGACTGCAGATTGCGCGTTCACTACTGATAATGTTCCAACCTCGGTCCCATTTATAGCATCTTCTGATACGGTATTCGAAGACAAGATGAAGTCCCACGCCGGCTTGACGGTACTTTCTATGAAATCGAGGTCATTTTGCATAAAATGGAGCTTGACAAAATGGAATTCAAATTAAAAAAAGAAGTAATATATATCATTTTTTTATGCATAGGTATAATCGTTGTACGGCCCATTTCCTTTTCTGCATGGTCAAAAACTTAGGACGTTCAAGCTTACTTGCTGTTTGCTTTGGTTTTGATTTTGTTTTAATTTCGCAACGCAGGCTGAGTATATGGACAGCTATCCAGCTGATGCGGGCCTATGGTACCACTGCTTGTGCGGTACCACTGCTCGTGCTAGACCCACATCCTCAGACTTACCTCTGAGTACTCATTTACCGACCTCGGAAGGATAGACAGCTGAGTTGGCTGTTGGCCTGTGATTAATCGTTCCGACGACTGGATTCGAACCCACGCGAGTAGACCGCAAAAGATTCGAAGCGCTGCGCCTTAACCACTCGGCAACACCAACAAGCTAGACCTTTTGATGTTCCCTATCTTAAGCTCACTTAACGATGATTCATACACAATTTATCGTATTTTTCACTTAAGTTTTCACACAAGGTTATTGCGGTGAAGTCAAGAGGCATTACGCAATTGACTTATTTTGGACTCTTTCATCAGAGACCATATTTCGTTTTTGGTCACGCTGTTTTTTTTTCTTTTTTTTTTTTTCTAGTGAGTTATATTGGGGAAAGGCCATGGTGGCCTATACAATGCCTCGACAAAGGAAGAAGAAAGAAAGAAGCGAAAGGCTAAGAGGAGAGAGAGATCAGATCAAGTTTATTGATCTTGGATTTGAAAGATGGCAAGTTTTGAGATTCAGGAAAGCAAGAGGAAGGCAAGACGTGCCATAAGTTGCATGTTCTAGGGATGAATGATGATTTGTGGGACAGGGTTCGCGGATTAGGCAGTGAAACTTGGAAAGGGTGTGAATGAGTTGAGCTTCTGGTGGTTCTGACACGCCTCAGAGGAACGGGAATAATCTCCTTGATCTCCTGAGGGCAGTGCCCGTGAACGTAAAACAGTTGACGTAAAACAGCCTTTACCTTGTTTTTTTCGCGAGGGTTTTCCTGACGCTCGTTTGATTCGCACTTCATTTTAGCATTATTTCTACGTAGATCTAGATTTTTTATGACTTATTTAATATGACTAACGTCATTTAGAAACATTTACATACAGAGTTACTTGAAGTAGTAGAAAAGGAGAACGTTATGTTAGGTGAGGTTACGGAAGGTCACTTCAGGTTCAGATCTTATCTGATCGTGTTACTATTACTAAGTGACACTGGGAGTTTTCTGCGAGAAAACAGAGCTCTAGAAGTTCCTCAAGAAGATTCCCCACATTATGCATTAATAGATTGATGCTAAAACAATATTAAAATTTGGTGTAGAAACTCGAAAAAATTGACCTAGAGAGCTTAAAATCAACAAACTATTATACGTATTCATAAATATGTATAGGATACATGATGAATACGTATAGTATATGAAGTATTCATGCTAAAAATGACGAAAAAGCAGCCTGAAATATATCATTTAAATACAACAGGAAACAGAACTATCACTTTCGTCTTTCCACCAAACATAATTTTCGCTTACATCTTTCCACCATTATGGCAGCCATTGATTGTCAGGACCAAGATGGTAACTTCAAACTTTCTGTGTGAAAGTTGAAGCGAATGCCTTAGAGCAAACGAGGCGAAAAAAGAAATAAAGTTCTTCAAAAATTCGACAGTAAATAAGTTTCAGGAAATTCCAATTCATAATCAAGTTTGACAGCAACTTACCTATAACTCGTATTCTGACTATTAAGTCGATAATGTGGATCGGTTTCTGTCGGTCCCTGCACATCAATGGGACTAAATAAAATGGCTTGGCTTTGTGATCGAAGGTTGTGTTACCATGAAGGACCAGGCTTTCGTCTACGTAAAAATCGCGTTTTAGCAACGGCACAGCGATGAAATTTGACTCGATTTCGCAGGAATAATTTTGCGATTGCTTTATAAATGGAGAAACCTTATTGCAGATTCCCTTGCTCTCTTTGTGGTCTTCGTCCTCGATGAATATTTGTCCAATCACTTGGTCCGTCATTTCAAGCTCCGTAACAGTCTTATTGCCGTGCAGACATATTTTCACTGGTCTCTCGTTCACATCTAGAAACGAAAAGGACTAATAAAATATGGACTGTGAACAACAGAATGAAGGGAAAACTCTCTCAACTCTTAAAACGCCACGCTTTCTTTATGCGCTGTAGCTACTGTCAGACTCAATGCTCAGTTCTGAATTTTGTTATGCATGTCATATGCATGTTTTGACATTATTTAGTAGCGTTGTCTTGCATGGTGTTATGTTTTACGGACTATTTAATTGTTTAGGTCTCGAGAGGACGGGACATGCTGCTTACTTAACGGCTTGCTGAATTTGAGCTTGTTGTCGCTCAGAATCTTTCTCCCTATTAATGTCACTTTAGGCCATATAATCAAATTGCGACAGTGACAGCTGAAGAAACACGATATTTCTCACTTGTAATTTCAAGTTCGAACATTCTCTGCACGGTCATTCCATCCGAGTCGACTGCCAAAATTCCAACACCGGTAGAATTGGACGTCTCGTAATCAAGTGGAGCACCAATCACAAGAATGAGGTCAGTTCCGACAACTTTTAAAGGAACTGCATCCGGCTGTACCAAAGAGAATTCGTAAGTTTTGCCAGGCTTTGGATTGATGATGGAAAGCGTGCCAACCGTTGTACCATTAAGAGCATCTTCTCGAACGCTGTTTGATGACAAAGCTATGTTTAGTGACAAGCGGGGGTCCCCTGAAGCTGCAAAGACAAGCGGGAATTATCAAAATCAAGAATAGCCAACAAGGGTTGACATTAAAACTGAAGAAGGAAATTAAATATTTGAGAATATCTCTAGAGAAATTACACGTGACCCTTTGATCCCCAAGTTCAATAAAGTTATATTAACAAGAAACTTGGTTCTCAGTTCCAAGCTTAACAGAGAACAGATTCAGCGCTTCCAGCTTCTTCCAGAAGGGGGACGGGGGGTTTATCAGGCGGCTTCCACTCTTATTCCAGTCTCCAACGGTGTCTTACTGTGACTAGTCTAAAGCTCGAGCACACAACCCCTGAAAGCAGCGATTGCATTGCTGCTCTTTATCAGTTGAAGGTTGTGTTATAAAGAAGAGACGATCAGCTGAGTATCGAAATCATTCCCTTGCTGGCTCAGGCCGTAGTTCCTTGCGGCCTTGATCGCTGCGTACGGAAATGCAACGGACGCACGAAAGACCGTCATGGATGAAGGGAACAAAGATTAACGAAAAAGAAATGAAAGCGACCAATGTCGAAACGAAAGTCGCGGGATGACGTTCCTGAATAAACGAAAAAGGCATACCTAAAACACGAACTTTGCAGGTGTACTGAGCACTATTGATGGGCCCTTGGTATCTTTCATATCTGCCGTTTGCTAATCGCAACAGCATTCCATCATCGGTGACATTGATATTCAGATCATAAAGGTCTTTTACAGACCTGCTCAAGTCCTAAATAAACAAAGGGATTCTCTTTCAACAGGGTGATTATTGCAGTCAGCTCATACAAGTGTACAGCTGTGTGCTGCATACGAGTGGGTATACGGTTGCTCTCCCACACAAAGTAAAGAGAACTAATTTGGCAACAGTTGGTAAGTTTACTTGGAACTACTTTGGTAAGTTGCATACCAATCACTCGCCCGTGCTGTTCAGCTGGTAAGTTTACTTGGAACTACCTTGGTAAGTTGCATACCAATCACTCACCCGTGCTGTTCAGCTGGTAAGTTTACTTGGAACTACCTTGGTAAGTTGCATACCAATCACTCGCCCGTGCTGTTCAGCTGGTAAGTTTACTTGGAACTACCTTGGTAAGTTGCATACCAATCACTCACCCGTGCTGTTCAGCTGGTAAGTTTACTTGGAACTACCTTGGTAAGTTGCATACCAATCACTCGCCCGTGCTGTTCAGCTGGTAAGTTTACTTGGAACTACCTTGGTAAGTTGCATACCAATCACTCACCCGTGCTGTTCAGCTGGTAAGTCTACTTGGAACTACCTTGGTAAGTTGCATACCTATCACTCGCCCGTGCTGTTCAGCTGGTAAGTTTACTTGGAACTACCTTGGTAAGTTGCATACCAATCACTCACCCGTGCTGTTCAGCTGGTAAGTTTACTTGGAACTACCTTAGTAAGTTGCATACCAATCACTCACCCGTGCTGTTCAGCTGGTAAGTTTACTTGGAACTACCTTAGTAAGTTGCATACCAATCACTCACCCGTGCTGTTCAGCTGGTAAGTTTACTTGGAACTACCTTGGTAAGTTGCATACCAATCACTCGCCCGTGCTGTTCAGCTGGTAAGTCTACTTGGAACTACCTTGGTAAGTTGCATACCAATCACTCGCCCGTGCTGTTCAGCTGGTAAGTTTACTTGGAACTACCTTGGTAAGTTGCATACCAATCACTCACCCGTGCTGTTCAGCTGGTAAGTTTACTTGGAACTACCTTGGTAAGTTGCATACCAATCACTCGCCCGTGCTGTTCAGCTGGTAAGTTTACTTGGAACTACCTTGGTAAGTTGCATACCAATCACTCGGCCGTGCTGTTCAGCTGGTAAGTCTACTTGGAACTACCTTGGTAAGTTGCATACCAATCACTCGCCCGTGCTGTTCAGCTGGTAAGTTTACTTGGAACTACCTTGGTAAGTTGCATACCAATCACTCGGCCGTGCTGTTCAGCTGGTAAGTCTACTTGGAACTACCTTGGTAAGTTGCATACCAATCACTCGCCCGTGCTGTTCAGCTGGTAAGTCTACTTGGAACTACCTTGGTAAGTTGCATACCTATCACTCGCCCGTGCTGTTCAGCTGGTATGTCTACTTGGAACTACCTTGGTAAGTTGCATACCAATCATTCACCCGTGCTGTTCAGCTGGTAAGTTTACTTGGAACTACCTTGGTAAGTTGCATACCTATCACTCGCCCGTGCTGTTCAGCTGGTAAGTTTACTTGGAACTACCTTGGTAAGTTGCATACCAATCACTCGCCCGTGCTGTTCAGCTGGTAAGTCTACTTGGAACTACCTTGGTAAGTTGCATACCAATCACTCGCCCGTGCTGTTCAGCTGGTAAGTCTACTTGGAACTACCTTGGTAAGTTGCATACCAATCACTCGCCCGTGCTGTTTCTGTTAAATACTGCTGTGCTTACTAGTGGTACTTACTAGTAATAAAGATTTAGGTTTTATCAAGATGAATCCAGGGCTACGACTACCACTGATACTTAATCCCACTGCTAGTAGCCGCAAACTCGGTAGATGCCTTTCAGGTTATTGGAAAGAGGTTTTAAACGCCAAAAGATTCTCAGAGTAATCTGATGTCAGCATCAATAGAAAAGTACGTTTGGCTATTCCATCATCGTGCACGCTAGATGGGGGAAGCTCTTGTTGCTTAGGTAGAACATAAAACTCACCTTCAGCTGCCAGATGACTAATAGCCCAACCATAAGTGCATGACGATGACTCCTGGGTATGACGTTTAATTGTGCCCGATGGTGAGGCCTTGGTTCGAGATTTCAAAGGCTTGGGCACGGATGCCGCTAACCAGTAGTCAACACGGTGTAGGGTCACCCTTGGGAAAGGTGCAGTACCCGTAATCCTCCCTTATCAAGTTTACGATATCGCAACACTGCGGCCTTGCAGTCTGTCCGTTCTGGGGAAGGCTATGGGAGTAAAGCCCAACAGAAAATCAGGAGCTTACCAAAATGACGTTACCTGACTTGACTTCGCCTCAATGCTTAACAATGCAACATTTTCCAGAACTTTCTCTGGGCTTATCATTCAAAGCCATCGCTAAAATGTTGGCTTGAAATGGCATTTAAGTCAAAGGACGGACGAACGACGCTAAAACAACATACGAATTTGAAAACTTGTCATGGATTGCAGGATGTTACATACTTTGCCACTCACTAACCAAACAAAGTGAAAGCCACCTATTTCATGAACGGAAAAGACTGTCATAATGCCAGTCGTTCAAGTCACATCTTGGTCACCAGTTTGCTGTGTTGGGTTTACAAACTTCCGACTGACCATTTAGCTGATAGCTTATTTGCCCATCGCACTGATGGAAATGTTCCAGGAGGTGTATAGTTCAACTAGAATACATGTAGAAACGATCGTTGCAGCTGGACTTCGTCAGTTTCACACGCCAAATGCCAATGTCGTGCACCCATTCCAGTCGACAGCCATTTCCAAGATGCCTTCTTATCATATTCCCGAACAAGCATCCCCCCATCTGTTTGTCACCACGCCAGGATCTCACAGCCGGAGGTCCCGTTTCATTCATCTATGCGATGGCGGGGTAGGCAAATCATAGTCCCTTATCTGATACCTGGTTGCCCAGGATGGCCATTTTGTTAAGATACCGGAGGGCCACTCGTAAGTTGTGAAGGCCACTTGTAAGTTGTGAAGGCCACACGACTGATGAGTGCTTTTGCTAGGTACCCATGGATGGATTTAACTTTTCTGAGAGCCCACAATCAACTAGCAAATAAACATCTTATGATTCAATGCCCATTTGCATTAATCTACCAAAAAGAGGACCTGAAAGATCTAAGTATTCCTCGTTCTTTTTGAGACGTGTCAAGACCACCAGAAGCTCAACTCATTCACACCCTCTCCAAGTTTCACTGCCTGCTCCACGAACTCTATCACACAAATCATCATTCATCGCAACAACATGCAATCTATTGAACGTCTTACTTTCCCCATCCTTTTCCCAATCCTACAACTTGCTATCTTTCAAATTTACGATCAATTAACTTGATCTGGTCCCCCTCTCCTCTCGGCCTTTCGCTTCTTCTTTCTTCCTTTGTTGGGGCTCTTTATAGGTCACAATGGCCTTTCCTCAACATAAATCACTAAGTAAAAAATAGAAATAGCAAGTGTCGTACCTTCGATTTAACGAGATATTTGTCACCGGAAATATGGAATGGAAAGGAACGACTGACCGATGCCATCGAAACCGCTAATACTTGTTTTGGATGAGCTGATGGCAGACCAATCCTCTTATCCATTTCGTATTTCTCATTGTCTGGATCATTTAGTGTGAACGTCCATACGACATAGCCATTTGAGGCTGCTTCGTCTACAAGGATCTCTCGTTGGCAAGGGTTCGATGGCACCTCATTTGCATCTGAAATGAAAATCAACGTACGAGGATTTAGTAAACATTCCATCCGTGTGTGCATTCTTCCAGGGAAACTGATTGCAACACTTTGATAACGCTTGCTGCATAATTCACGATCATCGGTAAAAGCTAAGCCAAATTCTGAATTTCGTGGCATAGCATGAATCAAGGGAGGTAGCACTGCAGCCTGAGCTGTTTCAAGAGGCCTATAGAGAGATGCATGCAATTTCAACAGAAGGTAAGCATGCATGCGAGCATTCATGGCCCTCTCCACAAGCAATCAAATTTGAGGTGTCACGATAATTGAATAGCAAAAGTGCCTGCTGAATTCGCGTCGACTGGCAATCTACTTCAATCTTTCGCAGCCCAAAAAGAGCATCACATTCACAATTTCATGTGTTTCTTTGCTGCCTTGATAGTGTTTCTAAGACAATTCCACAACACCGGGAATTTCTCAAGAAAACCTCAACCAAGAACCAAAGTATCGCAATCTCCCTAAAGCCTCCTTTTGAAAATGAGACACCAAAAGCAAAGAATTAACGAAATTGGGCTCCACCTGTAACACTGATTACATCGTCTTTGAAAATTGTGAATTGGCTATAATTGCCATTGGTACGATCAGCACACTGAAATGTTACGTCGTACTGCGACTTCGTCTCGAAATCAAGTTGCTGTCTCGTTTTCACCATCAGTGCAATACCATCAACTTTGAAAAGGAGGCTTTCCGTTTGGTTGCTTAGAACTTTGCATGAATAGGTTTGGCCTGCATCCGGGTCGGTTATTCTCAGACGCCCCCCTACTGCGTCGATCTTGTTCTCAGGTATTGAGTTCAACGTGACATCCAAATTAGTAGGAGGCTCATTAACGTCTGAAAGGAAAAATCAATTTCATTTTTCACTTAAATTGTGGTTTCATGAGGCTCTGATGTAAGTAAGGGCTTTCATACCCTCTCATCACGGCATGAATTGCGGCTGTAAATCATCTCAAGGCTGTAGCCGTACGGTCAATGATACAACTATCCAATGTTGTATTCTCGTGAATAGATTTGGTGTGGCTCGGCTACTCTTTCTCTTGACCATCCAAAGGCACAGTTTAGGACACTTCAAAGCTATGATTATTGAACAGTTCCCTTGTACTTTCTCATAATGGGAGGTCATGTAAATATTTGTGTGATTTATCAATCATAAAGCAGCTTTTAGAGCACTGGGAAGCTATGCTTATCGAACAGTGAAATGGTCCTTTCTCTTAACGTGACGCTTTTTCAAGATACCTAAGATTCGTGAATCAAAAGATAGTATCTATCAAATGGGAGGCTGCACTTGTCGAATAGTGTAATGGTCCTTTCTCTTAACGTGACGCTTTTTCAAGATATCTAAGAGCCATGAATCAAAAGATAGATTCTACTAAAATGGGAGTCTGCGCTTGTCGAATCGATCCTTTCTCTCGATGTGACCAAAATCCTATATACCTAAAAACTTGAAATTTTCCGAAATTTTTTTCAAGGTCCTTGAAATAATCGTTTGCAGTATAAAAAGCATTCTCAGAATCTAAATCCACCGTACCTTGAATATTGATGAAAAAGACTTTATCGACATAGAGACCGAATTCATCTCTGCACCCCAACGTAACAGAGAGACTTTTCGACGAGCCCAAAGCCTCGTAATCGACAATTTGATAACCAGCAACGAGATTCAGTCCATGAACTGCAAAGTGCTTCGAATCCCCTGCAACAATCAAACATGACACAGTCGAGTTGACGTCAGGATCTACCACTGTGATTCCACCAATAATTGCCCCAGGTTGACTGTTTTCAGGAAGGGTGTGTGACGTCAGAAGAATGTCTGTGGGGGCTTCATTCTCATCTAATAAAACAAAAATAAGGCAAAGTTAACATTGAATCATTGAACACAGAGAGAGAGAGAGAGAGAGAGAGAGAGAGAGAGAGAGAGAGAGAGAGAGAGAGAGAGAGAGAGAGAGAGAGAGAGAGAGAGAGAGAGAGAGAGAGAGAGAGAGAGAGAGAGAGAGAGAGAGAGAGAGAGAGAGAGAGAGAGAGAGAGAGAGAGAGAGAGAGGAGAGAGAGAGAGAGAGACCCAGAGAGAGAGAGAGAGAGAGAGAGAGAGAGAGAGAGAGAGAGAGAGAGAGAGAGAGAGAGAGAGAGAGAGAGAGAGAGAGAGAGAGAGAGAGAGAGAGAGAGAAGAGAGAGAGAGAGAGAGAGAGAGAGGTTTGAGAGAGAGAGAGAGAGAGAGAGAGAGAGAGAGAGAGAGAGAGAGAGAGAGAGAGAGAGAGAGAGAGAGAGAGAGAGAGAGAGGGGGGTTATCATCAGGATCAGGAAGAAGTGATCTGCCTGTACTAAAGGAGGAATTCGAACACCTTCGATGGTAAGGGTTTGAAACAGTTAGACATGTTCAACTTTCTCTCGGCAGTTACGATTATATGGAGACCAAGCTTTACCGCACCCTTTGAAACGGATCAATGATACTGGGTATATTTCAACTATCTTATGGAAAGGATACTTCTACTCCATGTTTCCTAATAGGCAATATCCTCACTTCTCCTGCATATCTCTCTATTTCGTTTGTTAAATTTACTGCAAGCCAATTTACAAAGAATCCTCAGAGCCTATAACCTACCAATAATTTTGATTTTGAAATAATTCTCAAACGACAGTCCACCATCGTCAGTGACACTGATCAACAATTCGATTTCCGGCAAGGTCTCGTGGTCAAGATTCGATCTGGAGACGAGATAAGCGTTCCCGGCACCTCCAACAGCAAATGGAGAGTTGCCAGGTGACCTCACTTGGAATGATAGCGACCTCGTGTTATGGTCGGGATCACGTGTCAAAAGTTGACCAACTGTTGACCCAATTGGTGCATTCTCCACGATAAATGAGTGCGTCAGAGATAAGTATTCCGGCTTTTCGTTGCGATCTGCAAAGTAAGACGTTGATTCAAGTATCAGAAAACACAGTGGTACCAGCCAGAGACTTTGCAGCGCAGAAATTACAGTGTATCAAATCAATGCACAGAGAATCGCACTTGACGAGCTAAGAATTCTAGGTACACCCAAACACGACCCTCTGGAAGAACAGCTTAGACGATTTCCTTTTTTTCATTAATTTTACCGTCTTAATTGTTTTCTTTAACATTTAAATTTATAATAGATTTTAGCTGAAATGGTATCGTGTATAAATGATAATAATAATAATAATAAGGATGCCCAATACTTGCACCAAAAGAATACAAAGAACGACATGACAAAATGGGACAGTATCTAAATTGGAGAATATCTCAGCACTGCAATGCCCCATACGTTAAATAAAATGTTCAGGGACTTCGATAACACCGGATTTTACATTCCATATGCCAAGTATAAGTTGATATAGGGATAGAGGATAATGATAATAATAATAATAATGACAGTATCTACGTAGGAGAATATGTCAGCACTGCAATGCTCCATACGCTGAACACTGGTACGAACATCAACCAGCGCCAGTCACGGAGGGGAATGGTGCAACCATCCTTTGGGACTTCACCATACATACAGACAGATCAATTAAAGCCAATGGGCCCTACATTATTGTGAAAGACTACAAGGAAAAGATGTTTATCGATTGATATGACTGTGCCTTCTGAGAGAAACCTTTCAGTTAAGGAGTATGAAAAAATTAGCAAATACAAAGACCTAGAAATCGAAATACAGAAGATGTGGCATTTGAAAGCAATAGTAATGCCAGTTGTAATTGGGGCATTAGGTATGATAAAGAAGAAAACTGAAAACCATATCAAGCGAATTAGCAGTAAGATTCTTACGCATTGATCCTATCATCAGTGGTTCGAATCCCCCTTCAACTTAACTTTCAATTAGAGTGAGGCAAGTCATTAGCTCCATGTAATTCCAGGCGTGGGAATCACGAGGTGTGGTCAGATCTAGAGGAAGGACCTGGACGCTGCTCGATAAGCAAAAAGCTTCTCAGTGTCCAATATTTACCTTCGGATGTTAGGTATAAATCATAGAAAACTACCTGACAGGTATTCTCCCACTGAAAGATTTATCAAAACATTTTTAAACATACATTACCTAGTACTCTTATGGTGAATTTTGTCGAAACTGTCAAAGGAGGAACACCACTATCGGAGCATGTAATGTTGATTCCATAGGACGACTTCTTTTCAAAGTTCAGTACATTTTCCGATACAACCAAATTGACTCCATTTACAGCGAATGGCTTTGAAGGGTTGACATTGCAAACATGGGTCTGGTGAGACCTCTGCGTTGTATCAGGGTCAGTGATCTAAGAGCAACATACGACATGCACAATGGACTGGACAATCATCACGTTCAAAAACCTTAGAGCTAATTAAGAGTTGGGGAAGTCCTTCTCGTTTGATAAAGGTAAACCAAATCATTGTACAGGGTATACATGTCAACATGGAATGCTGTTATCAACATCTTCTCTTCCCTGTATAGGAAACAAAACAGCGATAACTAAAGATTGCAGTCCTGACAATCATAATGACAATCATGATAATCATGACAATCATGACAATCGTCTTCTCTTCCTGTATAGGAAACAAAACAGCGATAACTAAAGATTACACTCATGACAATCATCATGATTATTCTCAAAACATGTTTGCAGAACAGGCCCAGCCGCGAATTCAATGTGCATGGGCGACAAACGACTCAATAAAATTTATAACTTCAGGCGTAGGAATCGCGAGTTGTTATCACATCGAGAGTAAAGAAGCAGTGCACTACTCAACAAAAATAGCTTCACCATGCTCAAACGGCTATGTTTGCAAAGACAAAAAATCTACCTTATCAAGTGTGAAACTAAGGAATCTTGACACGACATCGCATTATGAGAAAAGACCAGGACACTGCTCGATAAGCACAGCTTTTCAGTGTCCTTAAATCTACTACCGGATTAACACACCCCCCCCCCCCCCAACTGTAGCATTCACTGTGTTGGTACAGCTGTGTGGCCCTTAGGCTCAAGAAACGGAGACAAGCACCACCCTAAAAATAACCAAGAATGTTGACGGAAGAACTTTCAAAAATGTTCTCAAAACAATATCAACTAGTCGTTTACTTACAATCAGCTGTCCAACAAATGTTCCAACTGCACTGTTTTCATACACACTGTCTTTCGTAAGGGTAACATCGGTCGGAGCCTCGTTCAGATTTGTGACGTGCACCGTAAAATCCCCAATGTTGAGACCTCCGCTAGGGTCTGTGGTAGTCAGCCGGACTGGATATGAATTCTTCGCCTCATAATCGACGCTACGTTTCAATACGAGAGTTACATTACAAACGGCACGCATGTAACCGTTGAGTGTCCTTTTTACGCACGATGTCTGTCCCAGCTCAAAAGTCGTCAAGGTATCGGGGTTACTTTGCGCCAGTGAAAACGCCAACACGTCACCATCTTCGTCTGAAGCGACGAAATAGCCCACAACGAAGCCAGCCGTGGCGTTTTCGTATAGATGATAAGGCACGAAATTTACATCCTTAGGCGAATCGTTTGTATTGATAACGTTGATGATTATGGAGATCTGCGTCGAACGCGGCCGTTTAGAATCTCTGTCAGTGCATTTGACAATAATACGGTGGTAGTAGTGGGCCTGGTGATCGAGAGAGGCGGCGATGAGGACATTAGGCCCTTGCAGTTTGAATCTACCTTTGTCGTCGTCTGTGATAGTCCAAATGAAGTCACTTGAGCGTAGACTACCGCGTGGCCCGTCGTAATCGACTGCGGATAATACGCCAACAACGTGATCAAGGGGCGCCGTGTCCATTACTGAATTGTTCGAAATGCGTATAGAATCCGGGGGGTCGTTGACGTTAGTAATGGTTATGTTGAAAGACTTTTCCAGCCACATCGGAGGGTTCCCATTGTCAGTGGCGCGAATTATGATTCTGTAATCGTTTATCTTCAGGCCCTGTAAGTTGTTCCATCTCGGTGTCCACGTGTTGCGAACCGAACGGCCTTGTACCCGAAAGAAGAACTCCCCGGCTGAGTGCTCCATGCTGTATGTAATACCGTCGTCATCGTTTGGTATTTCAACTGAGAAATGGCCCACAATTGTTCCAACGGGAGAGTGCTCCTCCAGGAGTTTGTTCGACAGTCTTATATCCTTCGGTGGATCGTTCACCCGCCTGCAGAAGTAGTAGAGCGAGAAGACGTCATGGTTGGACCAAGCGGGGCTGCCGGCGCCATCTAGTCCGCAAGTGGTCAGTGAAACAGCATCCGAGAAACTTGAGCGAGGAACAACTTTGGAAAACGGAAGACTAAAATCTGTTATCTTGGCCACAGAGAAATGGCCCAGGCAAATGAAACGGCATTGGGCGTTGAAGCGCGTGCCGGCCGGACAAGAGACTGTGACCTTTTCGCAGGCGCGTCCCATGTGATCGGAATACATAGGCGTGTGGCATGATGGCAGTTGAGGTGTAGAACAATCCTTCCCTTGGCACGTTTTTCGATCTGATGTTAAGAAGTAGCCGGTGGGACATGAACAAGTGTAACTGCCTGGGCTGTTGGCACATGCATGCGAACACGGACCTCTGCCACTGTTAGGTTGGCACTCATCTATATCTCGACAGGATCTTCCATCTAAAGGCAAAAATTAGAGACACGGTTCAGTACAAGGAAAATTCAACCCAAGAGAAAACCATTCCAGACTCTAGATACCAAATAGATAAAAAATTATCATTATTGAAAAACTTCCATTTCTTCAACTCAACTCTATGGTAATGTTAAAGATATTTTTAAATAAATGCAGTGTTCCCATAGAGGGCGATTCGTCTATCAGGGCTAGCAAGGCTCTGCCTCGCAATGAAATTTCTAATGTGAGTTTTCAAGCTTTGTGGGATTTCAATGCGATAAGAATAACTAATTACCTTCAAAAATCTTTATCCAATTGACTTTGGCTGGTAGATTAATTTTCCATGCAAGGAACCCCATTATTCAAAGAGCTTTCTAATTATCTCTCTAAGCCCAACCCTTGTTATAAGTTTTCATAGTTTTAAGAGACTCAGCTTACTTCAGTCAAAATGTATTCGTTATTTTTTAGTGGGTTATATTGAGGAAAGGCCATGGTGGCTTATACAAAGCCCCAACAAAGGAAGAAAGAGAAAGCAAAAAGCTAAGAGGAGAGAGAGATCAGATCAAGTTTATTGATCTTGGATTTGAAAGATGGCAAGCTGTAAGATTCAGGAAAGCAAGAAGAAGGCAAGAGGTTCCATAAACTGCATGTTCTAGGGATGAATGATGATTTGTGGGACAAAGTTCGTGGATTAGGCAGTGAAACTTGGAAAGGGTGTGAATGAGTTGAGCTTCTGGTGGTTCTGACACGCCCCAGAGGAACAGGAATAATCTCCCTGATCTCCTGAGAGCAATGCCCGTGAAAGTATCTATAAAAGATGGAAAGATCTCCAACTGTTGGTTAAAAATACAAGCTACTTTTTGCCTTCTTTTCTCAGCATCTTGGATCTAATGCAACTTTTGTCCTCTGGAAGTATGATCATTGGACCACACGCACTATCTGAAGACTAGCCCCGCCAACAAAAATTCCCACGAGCAGCCACTGGCTCCGAGCGCACATTTAGTGACTTCGAAAGGATGGACAGCTGGGTTGACTGTTGGATTGTGGTTCGCAATTCCGACGACTGGATTCGAACCCAAGATCCGAAACACTCAGCCAAGCCACCACACCAGTTTCTGTAGTAGCAATATGCATGCCAGCAGCCACTATTTCAGCAATGGAGAATATCGGGAGCCCCAGTTGAGCGGGTGGAAATTCGTCCGAAGGTAGCATTTAACAATGAGTGGACAGCCCTATTACTGGAGAGTGACAAATCGCGCATCCGGGGTGAGTTCCGCTTAACCCCAACCCAATTTCACATTAGTTTCACATCACGGTGCTTCCAATCGGATTGTGACGAGAACAGAGTGAACGAAATTTTGACGAGCTGCAGATACTTACATTTTCAGTTCGGACACTAAAGATGAATAAGAGTCTGGATATTTTGTCTTCTAATCGGGCAGAGCACGAACAGCAATATGTCAAAACGTTAGGCCTGTATCATCGAAAGGATATCTCCATTTCACAGACATTACTTGCCAGTCTAAAGCATTCTGCCTTTAACTTATGTAAGCACTTCATTGAAAAGCTAATTTCGGTTAGCATCCGGTAAGCTGTTACTGTTACTTCGCTTGAAAAGTAAATCGGTCAATTTTAAATAGGAGCTTTTTAACTGCTTGCCGTTGATTTATTTGTTAACAGGACACGTGATGATAACAGCGATGTGTCGATGTAGCTTTTATACGTTGTTATCAACATATAGCGAAGACTTCCTTTTATGCCTACTCTGTGAGTAGTCTGCTCTTCCTATCGCTTTTTCTTTTTTCTTGATTGATCAATTTCTTATGGTAACGGTCATTATTTCTGTTTTCGTCAGTGAATTATGTTGGGGAAAGGCCAAGATGGCCTACAAAATTTACATTTCTCTTAACAGAGAGTAATGAGTTGATACCTGTTTAATTTTTGTGTGATATAATTTTTACGAAAAATGGCTGTGCGCTCTTCAGCCCATCAAAATTTGTTTGAATGACAGCCACTGACTTTTCAAAGCAATATTTTTGTCAACGTCCAAAATGACGTCATTAAATGCAGCTGCAAGGACACTTTTCTGCAATGAAAGCAAGAGAATGTTTCCATCTTCTACAGATACTTATCTTTTACAGATCACAGGCATCGCTCTCAGGAGATCAGGGACATTATTCCTGTTCCTCTGAGACGTGTCAGGACCACCAGAAGCTGGACTCATTCACACCCTTTCCGAGTTTCACCGACTAATCCACAAACTTTATCCCACAAATCATCATTCAGCCCTAAAACATGCAATTTATGGAACATCTTGCTTCCTTCTTGCTTTCCGGAAACCTACAACTTGCCATCTTTCAAATCCAAGATCAATAAACATGATCGGACCTCCCTCTCCTCTTAGCCTTTTGCTTTCTTCTTTCTTCCTTTGTTGGGGCCTTGTATAGGCCACCATGGCTTTTCCTCAACATGACTCACTACAAGAAACTGCAGAGCGCCAAATGATGTGCACGTTTGAATCTTTGCTTTTTTCAGCCAGTTTTGCTGATGGTCTGCCTGGTCTGTAGAAGTTAGAAGCCAGTGACAAATGGGGATCCCCCAAGGAAGACATCACTCTGTGGAAACCCCAGCTGTCAGTTTTCTGGAACTGAGTGAATAGATACAGGTAATCGGGGAAGATTTTCCAATAGTAATGAGATGCTACTGATTAAGAAAGAAGCCAGGGGGAGAAGGGTAGTAGAGCCGAGAGAAATATCACAAAGTAGACATGCTAAACATGCCTTTCTCTGCGCAGTCAAATTGCATTGATGTGGAAATGATGAAACTACAGGTAGAAGTGGAACAATGAGACTGAATCTATGAGGTAGCCGATTAGCAAGATGCCAGACAAACAAATGGATTCTTACCCCTTGCCAGACCATATCCTGTACGACACGAGCAAGCACCAGTGGCTGTATTGCACGTTTCACTGCATCCTCCGTTTGGGACTCCACAACTTCTCTCCTGCGACAAGGTTGGTACACGACAGTGTGGAGAAGTCCTAGGTATACCTATCTGTCTGAATCTGGTTTGTACACCGACATTGCACAGCAAGCTGCATCTATTCCAGTTAGACCAACCTTGAAAAAAATATTGAAAATCTAAATTCTGTCCATACATTTGCGGCCTGCTGATTTTCCAAGGGGCCCTCTATGTACAAAAAAGCTAAAAACATGCAAAAAAGAAAGAAAAAAGTACACACTTTAAGTAGGCCGGCCTATATGAATTGACTTATTGCAAATAAGATTTGAAAGGTGCCGGGGATGGGGGATGTTTGGCACCAACTGGGAAGCTATTCCATGCTTTTCTTCTCCAAAAGAACAGCATTTTGCCCCCTGTTAGCTTTTTCCAAGATGCCAAAACATGGAGTACGACGTCTGCAATCAGTGTGTCATTGATGGCATCTGTTATAACCAAGGCCATTCATATTTCAACTGAGTAACTGTGTTGCATACTCGATTTTGAGCGTAGCAGAAACCAGAGACAGGGCTCTGAGTTTTTTCTAGGGAAACTGAATTCATGAGGTAGTTTCCCATTGCCTTGCTCACCAATGGCGTTCCCAAAGTGACACATGGAGGAATCCAACTGACAAACCCCGTGGTGTGAGTCTGCATGCTTAATCACTACGCCACGGCGCCACAATTCAGACTTAACCTTGTGTAAACTCTTATTGCTCAATATTCGGGAGGGATTCTGAACCAAACTGATCTGGTCTCACTTGCTTCATATCAACTATCTTTTTTTTCCATGGCTGCCCAGGCTACAAGGCAAATAACCTGTGATTTTCTCCACAAAGTTGCATTACTAACTATTACTAAACTAGAAGACATCCAAATAGCTAAACACAAAGCTACGAAACATATGATCGGATTCAACAATTTCATTGCGGAAGAGGCTGCGTTCGTAACCCTTCTCGATTGTGTGACTCATAAAACTCAGTTACCGATTACTAGGTTAATTCAGAGTTCACAGTGTAAATAAAATATTGCTAGTGGGTATCATTTAAAGGCAGCTTATTATTTGGTCTAAAGAGGATGTGTCGTGATGAGTTGCGTAATGCCCTTCTGAACTGATTAGGCCGATAAACACAAACATTGGTTGCCTAGAGCTGCCAGGGAGGCAGTCTCAACATGGCCTAAGTGATTACAAGCGATTAGAATCTCAGTTATCAGGTTCAGGAGCTGTCCTTGGGATATTTAGAATTGGCATTTATAATCATTTAAGACACTCACCACTAACTTCGCAAGGTGGCTCTGGTGGGACAGGTCGGGGCTTTGAACGCCGCCTTCGCCTACGCCTTCCAAACCAATGGCCTCCAGTCTCAGCAACGCAAATAGTGATCACTAGCAATGCCAGTAGTTTAAAAGCGGCCATCTTCGCCTTACTCAACACTCCGACTTGAATTTTTCCAGTTGCTGACTATTTCCCTCGCCATCGAGCCACTTGTATTTGAGTCAGAAGAAACCCTTAATCGGTGACGTCATACCCACTCGTTCAATTATTTCGGTATAATAACAAATACCACTATGAACGGGCGAAAGAGCCGCCGTTGTTATTGTGGCCATCGAGCCGCCATCGAGTTGCCGCCGCCCTTGGCAGCTCTAATCTTAGTAAGGGTGCTGAACCCCCAGTTATCGTTGGGTTCATTGGCCGCTTCTCACTTGGGAGAGCACACCCACAATTTAATCTAGTTTTTCAGTAGAGGGGACTTGTTTGGTGCGTCAAACTGGATTCTCTCGACTAGTCGACATTTGGAGTCAGCTGAAGCACTGCTCCAACATTTCCAAATTTGCCCGTTGGTCGCACCAACCCAAAGCTTCCGCAAGAATGAAGTGAATATCTCACGAAGAATTCTCAAGACCGCATAGAAGTATTTTTAGCCACGACCCTCTCAATGATAAATTAAATGCTGGATAATGTCAGAAGGAAAACAACTTTTGACTTCTTCAAATTGAAAGAAACGTTGCTTCATTCCTTCGTCTTTCCAAATTTCTTGCTGTTCTATTCTGGAAATTTGGCCTGGCTCTGAGAAATGTTTTGCGGAGTTCTCCTGTTTTCGTTTTTTTAACGTTTGCTGCCTCCATTTTTATTTCTAATTTTTTATTAATGATTGAGACATCTACCAGCGTATTTAGAGCACGAACTACGGCGAATTTCCGCACATTATCATATCATGTTTACTTCTTTTCGATTGAGTTTACGTTGAGGAAAGAGCCCCGACAAAGGGAGACCGTGAGAGGCTAAGAGGAGAGGAAGATAAGATCGGGTTTATTGATTTTAGATTTGAAAAAGGAAATGTTTTGGTGATATGTTGCATAAATTTCAAGTTTTTGAGATGATTTATGAATCTTGGGACAGAGTTCGTGGATTAGGTTGTGAAATTTGTAAAACGTTCGGATGAGTCGAGCTTCTGGTGGTTCTGGCATGCCTCAGAGGAACAGGAATAATATCCCTGATCTCCTGAGAGCAATTCCATTGAACGTATCTGTAAAAGTTGGAAAGATCTGCAAGTAAATGACGATGAAAAGAAAGGTTGCAGAGAGAGGATGGGGCTGAGATACAAATGGCTCTGGACTGGACTTTCTCACGAGGACAGAGTAGATTTAGGAGCATCACCTCAGACATGGGAGCAGCCCTCTGTGGAGAAGGAAGGATTTTGGATTTGTATGGATACTGTGGCCTCAGAAGGGCCCCCGGGGCAGCTAGCTAAGAGTGGCTCCAGTTGCAAACTGGCATAACAGGCAGGCCAGGCTTATGCACCAGCTGATGCGGCAGCCTCCCAATTCGCTACCAATCGGTTTTGGCCTCTGTACTTTCTAGCGGCGGGGCCTGCAATGCACCCTTTCCAACGTTACCCTCAGGTATAACCGGGGGATTGACAGGCACGATAGTCTCTCGCAGTCAATGATCACAATGACCGCTCTCTCTTGAAATCTGTACGTCTGTGGATAGAGGGGCACGATATCCAAAATCTTTGACATCGGAACTGCATCTGAATACACGAAGTCTCTATTTCTGTTCAGCAAATGCTTTTTTTAAAACTGCGTCGCGTACTCGATTTCAAGCGTATCATGAACCAGCGACAGGGCTCTGCATTTTTCTAGGGGACTGGACTTTTGTGAGGTGGTTTCCCTTTTCCTTCCTCGCCGATCGCGTTTTTATTGTGACGCATGAAGGAATCGAACTCACGATCCCTGCGTTATGAGTCCGCACGCTGAACCACTACACCGTGGCGTCGCTCTAAAGGAATTCTGAAAAGCTGATTGAAGGATCCTCGGCGGGAAAATTGGGCAAGACTCATATCTAGCACTCTATGCATGGTCATAAAGAACTCGACGAGAGTAAGAGAATGTTGTTTGAAAGGGCTAAATTTATGAACAAAGATTTTCCTAATGAGAAATGTTTACAGCTTCATAGCAAGGGGGGGCTAGAAAAGGTTTAGCTTCCTGGAAGATTTTATAATGTCATTTAGCCCCCTCTTTTGAAATCCAAATGACCTATGACCAACTCAATCTGACCACCAAGTCAGCTGCTCTTGTAAAGAGGTAGAGCCCAAGCTTTTCAATGGAGAATTTTCCAACTGCAATGTTCGTGTTATTATCACAGATTTTTATTTAAGTTCTTGTCAAAGGGCCCCCTTGAAAACCAGCTTATGCTGAAGGGCAGCCTTCCTTAGAAGAATTGAATGTAAAATATGACATAGAAGAAATAGATATAATGGAAAAAGGCGAATATGGTTTATTTTATAACTTTGATGTGAAATGTAAATATACGAAATACGGTCGATTTTTCGGGTTTTTCTGTCGGGGGGAATCAACTTGTTGGTGCCTGCTTCTATTCATCCTCTTCTTAATGCCTTCTTAAACCCCCTGGACATGGACCTGTCAGCAATCTGGGTGCGCAGCCTAAGCCTTACTGATTGGAGCTCAGCCCCAGGAGGACTTGCGTGCAGTAGCCAGGCTACCTCAAACGGCTTGCTTTTGTTCCATGGATAACTCACCTAGCGCAAATAGCCGGGAGTCTATGCAAGGGCAGCGTCACGGGGTTGACTGGGGTTCACATGTCCACCACACTTGTTTGAGGGTGGGTTCTATAATTTGTCTAAACTCGATGAAAAAGGACCGGAGAGTCATTTTTCCTTCTCGATGTAAAACTTGCTAGTCGTTCCCTTCGCTTACAATTTATTGATCGGTCGCATTCACTTGGCTTGTGCAACTCGCGACCAAATTGAGACCAAATTGAGACTCGCGACGAAATTGAGACTCGCGACCAAATTGAGACTTAGAGCTGTTTCTACTAATCATAAAGCAAGGTGCAGTAAAATTACCGAACTATGTCCAAAACGTGTAATCAACGATGAATGCAACTTCTATCCGACTTTGGTAAGAGGCATTTACCGATAATCTGGAGAGTGCGGCCATAAAAATTTTGCCTGTGGGCAGGTCCCTAAACCAGCTCTTTCGAGTCCTCCAAAGTGTCACAAGCTTGATGAAAATTGAATTTGGCGCCTTTTGTTGACGCATGCGCTTTTTTGTTCAGTCGAAAGCAACATGCTTCTGTTCGCCGCGCACCGAAGCAAAATGCGATGAGTGGGCAAAATTATCAAACACGTTTGATTTTAGGAATTTAGGCCACGAACAACGGACTGCTCTCAAACTAGTCGCGGCACAAGAAAGCAAGGTGTCATTCGTCGTGTTTTGCTCAACAAAATGCCAAATGGTGTGTGTGTGTGTGTGTGCTTGGCTTAAGCGAGCTGCGTAGGAAAGATCGACCTGAAAGAAATCTGCGGCCTAACAATGATTGACATTTATAGAAGCACAACATCGTGACAACTGATGAAAGACTGTGACGGGGGCCACGGCGGCTCGGAATCGAACCAACCGTCGCTGATGGTGATGATGGGTACATGACGGAATATCAAAGCTTGCGATACCAAGCATTCACATCACCATGCAAGCTGCTCAATTTGAAGTCTAGGCTATGCGAAAGACGGGCTAAGGTTGATTGATCTACTCACCACTAACGCTACAGAACGGTTGTGGGGCTGGCTGTGGGCAGCATCTGCGCCGACGCCGACGCCAACGCCACCCTACACACTCCGGTATCAAGCAGATCGCCAAAAGAGCTAGCAAGAGCCTTGCTGATGCCATGTTCTTCGAACACCGATGACGGGAATACAAATTTTGAGTTAAGAAAAGTTGCGACTGGGTACGATAAGCCAGCCTTTCTTCTAGATACAATTAGCTAGCCACGGCTGATTGAGCACAATCAAGAAGGAAGTTGATTGGCCATTATGGCCTAATAACCCGGATACACCTCATCATACTAAAACATGCAGCAAAAATTCACGTTTATATGCGTAAACTGAATTTGTTGCAAGCGAATTAAAGGTTGCATGCGACAGGACTCCATTTGCCGCTAAGTTCATTGCGTTTATGTCGTGTTGCAATGTTTGCTTTTTTTGCTTATGCAATTTTTATTTACAACTATGTGACGGTATCCAGTTGGTGTGAATAGATAAGCAGCTTGTCTCTGTACATGCTGCCTGATGATAACGATGCTGGTGGTGGCGATGATGATGATAATGCTGTTCTTCGCTCTCATTCAACCGTATCGCTTCCTCCACAAAACATCATCTGCTTCATTTACTTCCTTGTGCATCAGTTTTACAAATAACAGCTGCAGCGCATCGCATCGTACTCGATTCAGAGCTTAGTATATCCAAGGGTAGGATTCCGACTTCGCTTCTGGGGAGGTGCATTTCATGAAATGAGTTAATGAGTTCCCGTTGCCTTCATCGCAGACATTGTTTTTGTTGTGAAACGCGTAGGGTTCGAACTCACAACCGCTGAGTTGCACGTCCGCACGTCTAACTACTACACCACAGTACCACTTGATGTACTGTATTCGTCCCAAATCTACACCTAGTATGAATTCAGTGGAATCAACGCTGCAAGACGCGACGGCCACAGGAATGCTTTCAGTCGCTGCAAAAAGAAGCACAGAGTTCTACTTTGGGTAACCGTCGCAGATGCGTTGTAAAAAAATTTTTTTGCGGGTTATGTTGAGGAAAGGCTATGGTGGCCTATACAAAGCCCCAACATAGGAAGAAAGAAGAAAGCGAGCAGCTAAGAGGGTAGAGAGATAAGATCAAGTTTATTGATCTTAGATTTGAAAGATGGCAAGTTGTAGGACTCAGGAAAGCAAGAAGAAGGCAAGACATTCCATAAATTGCATGCTTTTGGGATGAATGATGATTTGTGAGATAGAGTTTGTGAAGTAGGCAGTGAAACTTGAAAAGGGTGTAAATGCGTTGTAAATGCGTTACACGACACAGGAGTGACATGTTAACACGGTGCGATAGGGCAGCACGATGTGCCGAAATGCCACTGCGGCACAAATTGCCAGGGGTAGTACGCCGTGTATGTTTGGTCTGACAGCCCTCTTTCTTTTATGTACAAAGTACGAAACCAGATTGTATCTAAATAAGCCTGGGCATAAATTATTCAAAAATATAACTCATTCTTTGATGTGCCAATCATATGAACGGTCTTCTGAGCATCCAGAGATTGAATTCCGATCATTTTTTTTAGTGAGTTATGTTGGGGAAAGGCCATGGTGGCCTATACAATGCCTCAACAAAGGAAGGAAGAAGAAAGCGAAAGGCTAAGAGGTGAGAGAGATCAGACCAAGTTTATTGATCTTGGATTTGAAGGATGGTAAGCTGTAAGATTCAAGCAAGCAAGAGGAAGACAAGACGTTCCATAAGTTGCATGTGCTAGGAATGAATGATGATTTGTGGGACAGTGTTCGTGGATTAGGCAGTGAAACTTGGAAAGGGTGTGAATGAGTTGAGCTTCTGGTGGTTGAACCCACATTAAGGTTTGATCTACTTTATTCGCAAACCAACTTCATTGGCCTACTTAAAATGGCATTACCAGTCTACAGAATCAAAAAGGGGACGACATACATGAGACGACAACATGCTTCTCTAAGATGCATCAAAAGAAATACACAAATAATTCCATAGAAAGTAAACAATTACTAGTTCAATAATGGAGGATTCTAGGTCAGGTTTACCCGCCATTTTAAACGGGCATCTATGTACACAAAAATAATCATTTCACTCCTGGCTAAAAGTATCACCCAACTGTTCGAAATGATGACAGGTGAGATCCAGGGGGCAACGCCTTCTGCACGCGGAAAAGTCTTAAAATGCCCAGGCCTTAAAAAAATTCCCTAAAAACCGATCATTTCTGGACGATTATTGTAATTTCAATCATCGCAAGGGCTGAGGTGCAAGGGCCGACAGGGTTACCCAGATTTCTTTATGCAAAAGGATAACAATTCAATTCCACGTTACAAAATTTTGGACTTTGATTAAGACCCAAACGAGCCATAAATTCTATATGATATGTATACTGCGTATATTTCTACTCGAAAGCTTGCTTCGTTTTGGACAGTTTCCGTTCTAGTTGTGTCCGGTTGTCCATCACCTGTTAAAAAAAAACAACAGCAAATTAGCAACGCCATGTGACCATTTTCCGATGGGTGTGGACAGGACGAGGGAATCCAGAATGTGGGCGGGGACGAGGGGGTGGGGGTGAACGTGGGGACCTTCACTCTACATTCCCATATGCTCTAGGCATCAGGTCAATCTCTCTTTGTTCTCTTGATACGATGTAATTAAAATGAAGTTAGTCGATGTTTTGACGAATGTCAAGAGATGATTCGGCATATGGGTCTAAGGTACATACATCGTGCTCGTCGATAGATTCACTAACCTTACTTGATGGTTGTCATTATTCACATGTAATGGCGGTTCAATAAGAACCCTTTGATGGAAGACCAATAAAAATACTACCAAGGCTCTATTGGTACTTTTTTGGGTCTATCACTATCGATTGCTAACGACGTCACTGTGTCACTGTAAATGTCGCCGGATCATTATTAGCGTCTCTTTGAGGGTCATGTTCCACCTCCTTGTGGAGCATTTTGTCAGCATGTTGTTTCATAACCTACATACACAAGATGGGGTCTTTGGTTTGAATGAAGACCGATTCCAGTACTCCTCCAGCAAAGGACGATCTGAAAACGTCTTGAAAGAGCACCACTTAAAACGTATATTTGAAATTAAGCATTTTCGTGGCGAGTGAGAACAAAAGCCATTCCCCATGGCTGTAATGGGCTGTAACATTCAGAGCTGGGTAATCGGTCACGGCAAGATTATCACACACCGTTGTCTATGTCTAAAGATTTCCTTGAAATGAGGGCCTCTCTAATCATAATACCGTACCATTGAGCTAGAGGACAGGTAATTCACCGCACAGCAACTTTAAGAGCCCCGAGACAGAAGATTTAAAACAATTTGAAAATCCCCTAACTTCCAAGTGGACAAAAGACTTTGGCCAGCTTGAACTTCAACGCACTTCGCCTTTCAACATGTGAGAATAGAATGCATACTGAAATGACGGTAACTTTAACAACATCATACCTCTCTTAGTTCGTGATGCAGCTCACTATTCAAACTTGATATCGACGCATTATTTTCTCTGAGTAATCGAATTTCAGCCTGTATTTCGTGTTTTTTACGCTTCTGACGTAGTGGTCGCCTGAAATAAAACCACGCAGTTGCGCACTTTTAAAGGGGCAATTTCTAGTACCATTTCAGCCTCAGTCTTCATTAGCGATTAACATGCATGCTTCCTAAACTCACATAACTACTATGATGTCGTCTACCTATCTCTCGAACGACATTAGACGGCTTTCGTTACATGTCAATGTTTCAACACAAAAAACAAAGCAAGAAGCAGAAGCCAATTTTAGACGACGCAAAACAAGGTTCTCTTTCCCCCAAAAAAGTCACAGCTTTAGCCATTTCCTCCTGACTAAGGTCATAACATAATGGCACAACGCCAATTCGGTTCACTATATCAATTCATACAACATCCAAAACAAAACTATGTAAATATATTTTTTCTTTTTTTTTTAGTGGGTTATGTTGAGGAAAGGCTATGGTGGCCTATACAAAGCCCCAACATAGGAAGAAAGAAGAAAGCGAACAGCTAAAAGGATAGGGAGATAAGATCAAGTTTATTGATCTTAGATTTGAAAGATGGCAAATTGTTGAGCTGTTTTTTATATTATCTTGAGTCATGTTGAAGGAATGGTGAGTGGTGGTTGGGACAGTCAAAATGACAGTAGTAGCGGTAATGTGAAATCCCTTGAGAGGTCCTTAGCTTAAGGTTTTACCTTCGTGGTGGCTTTTTCTCAGCAGCAAACGGCTCTTCAGTCTTCGCAACATCAACTGTTCTTTCTAAAGATTTTGAGCGCATACTTCGAACTGTGGAATGTGGTCGTGGGGGTGCCGGCTAAAATGGAACAACGCGAATTGACAAGTCAACTCTGTCCAATCCAAACTTTGCGGGTCGTAAAAATGTTTGAATTAGACAAAAGTTACAATTACAGAGATTTGAATCATAGAGGCTTTTCGTTTGAAGACTTGTAAGGGACCTGAAAATTTTGTTCCGATCGGCAAAGTTCGAAGTACACGAGTTGGAATTAGACAGATTTCATTGTATAAAGGATTGAGGCACTGACGTATCCTCCCAAGGTGAATGTGCGTTTGCACTTTATGTCGATTTGCAAACGTTGCTCAATAAAATAATGAAAGGAAAAAGGTAAAATCACGTTGTAGAATCGCATTGCGAAGCGCTTTAAAATATTGAGACGGAAACCTGACAGGGTCATTGAGCAGTCGTGTACGTCATTTTAATCTGATTCAATAATAATAATAATAATAATACAATCTATTAATAGTTAGTTGGCTTCAAAAATAGCTGAGGCTAAAAAAGCCCAAATCTAAAGTACTTCCAATTTCCAAGACAAACAAACAATATTGAAATAAAACTTTATACAAATGCGACACGTACATTCAGACCTCTTCCAACTTTTAACTTATGTCGGCACGGTTAAATGCGTTCCGTGAATCAAAATAAACTGATTGCTTAAAAAACATAACTAGGCCAATTAAAAGCTTAAATCAAGGAGACAATGTAAGAGAAAAAGAAAAAAGTACATAAAGTCTTGGCTACAAAAGTGAAGCTAAAGCAGGTTTCAACTCTACCGCAAACTTGTATCAGAAATATGTGTCAAATAAACAGCAAATTACGACTCTTTCGCAAAAAAAATTGTTTCTCAACAGGCTAAAGTGGTTACGTAGTCATGAAAATCTGACGTCCCAAAAGATGTTTCTGACGTCCCAAAAACTGTTTTGAAATGACGATTGAACGGGAATGAAAAGACCACAGGCTTTGCATAAGCAATTACTTTATGACAACAAACCTTTTTTCTGTGCCCCGCTGGCGGGCCATCTTTTATCATCCCTGTAGTCAAAGATGGCGCAATAAAGAGAGGGAAAACACGAAACAATTCAATCAGAAAAGATGCAATTCGATAAAATACAATTAAACACAATAGAAATAAGAGAAAATAAAGTAAGAACTAATGACGGATTTAAGACAGTCGAGAAGAAAACAAGAAAACACGAAACAATGCAACAGGATTCAATGAAAAGCTATTCAATAAAACTGAATGAAATTAGACAGAAAGTGACGCAATGCAATGCAAGTCCCGGATAAACGATGCAACGTTCTGCGCGATAGCTACTGCGAGGAGTAGCGTACGTGAATTTGCTGCGTGGATTAGCGGAGTCAAAACATCATGCTGCCTACTGGAACCATTTTTATGGCCTCTGAGCCTAACGCAACATGCAACGAATCCTTTACTGTGCAGCACAGGCTACCAGACAATGCAAAATCATTCTAGGAACAATACTTTGTCAAACATTGCATCGTTTGCCCGGGGCTTAGCATATAAGAGGCGAATCAATTCCACATAGAGAATACAGCAATATACGACTGGACCCAACTCGACAGATTAAACCATGCAATAAAGAACAACCTGATCAGGCGAAAGACAAAACACCACGGTCATTTACCTTCTCCTGTTTTGGGCGGTGGTGCTAATGGAGCCAAAGGCTGAAAAATCAAGTAAACGAATGCAAAGGAGGAAAGAATCTTGTTTCTAAGGTGAAGATCCAGCGTAAAAAATCTCTTAGATAAAATCACATTCTTTGAGAAAAAATGAAAAGAATTCTACATGAAAAAATTGGCATGCTTTTTAAACTCAACATTTTTTCACAAAGTCAGCCTAGGAAGCTACATCAACAGCATGAAAGATGCCCTAAACTGATCAATTATTACTGCGTTATAATTTCTTGTTCGTGACACGAACAGTAGACATACTGTGCCTTGGCAGATTCTCCTGATTGGTAGTGTATACACCGTTAGCTGTGCACGGTTACAAAGGCGAATGCTTCTTCACTACTTCAAACCCCCAGCCCCGTTAATTGAACTCTACGGCCACAAATCTGTGCAAGCACAGTGGATGTTAAAATGGGGAGAGGAGGGAGGGGTGGGTAGCCATCCGGTAGCACTGCGTATTTAACTTTCATTCTCTTAGCTGCTGAGCAGGAAAGTAGTACAGTGCCACACTTCAAATCCATGACCTCCAAGAGATTCCCATGGTTGTTGGTATAGAATTAAGTTGTCGAGTAGAGTTGTCGATCCTCTGCATGTAGTAGAAGGCGACTAAAAGAGGTTGGTGACAGGAGTGACATTCAACCACAAAATCAAAGCCAAGGCGCTATGAAGATGTCCAACTGCTGCCAGACAGCTCACGCAGGCGACACCACTTTGTGGGATGAAGTCGTAGAAGAAGAAACGGAACAAGAAGAAGTAGAGGAAGAAGAAGGTATGACCCGAAATAGGTCTCAGACGGGCACTGAGCCACTGGGTAGTGGACGCGGTGTGATTCTTTGCTACATTCTCCTCTACCCATTCTTGTTAATCCTTTAGTCTAGTCTATTATCTGAAAAATTTGTATTATATCATACTGTAAATAAATAGTTGGTCTTAGTTAGTATTTAACTAGAAAACAAAACCAGCTGTAAAAAGGTTTTCGATTATTGATTATTACGACAATTGCAAAAGATTTACTGTAACAAATTTGAATTCAATATTTAAGACCATACCGTGACAGCGTCATGCGAAACTGATCTTCGATGTTGTTTCGGTGCTGGCCGTGGCCTAGCTATTCCCGGAATGTGTCCCCTTTCTTTCTTCTCCTTCTGCTCATCTTTCCCGTCTACGTTTGGTATCCTGGGTGGCTGGCGAATAAATAGAGAAAAAAAAATCAAAAATAGCCTTGATAAAATAACTCCGTCGCGTACTCGATTTCGACGGTGGCAGAAATCAGAGACAGGACTCTGAATTTTTTCCGGGGGTCAACTTTATGAGGTGATTTCCCGTCCCGTTGCCTTTCTCGCCAATGGTGTTTCCATTGTGACACGTGAAGGTTTCGAACTCACAACCCCCGTGTTATATGAGTCCGCACGCTTAACCACTTACACCACAGCACCACCAATCGAACAGCATACTCTGCTTCGAGCATAGCAGAAACCAGTGATAGTGCCCCGCGTCATTTTTCAAAGTACCTTCCCATTGCCTTCCTAATCGATGGACACAGCATCTTACTCTGTGCTGGATCTCTGTGCTGGATCTTTACTTGCGGTCCTTGCCGAGTGAGTTCGCAAAAGCGGATGTTTTTGCGACAAACGATGGATGCAGCGTTGAGTTTGGCAGAGTGCTATTTGACGTGCAGAAGGACAAAAACGAACGATTCGACACGTTATTTCGCCAATTAACATGCACCGTACAGCCGCCATACAGCACACTCAGCTATGTTGAATGGAGCAGTGCAGCAAAACGCATAATGCTACCAGTGTAGAAGTATTAGCATTTAGCGAGCCGTATGACCCAACAGTTAAGCGAACAAGATGCTCGACCGGCTAAAGGAAAGCGTGTCTATCATTTAGGCGTTCACCATATTCGATTCTCCGTGTTTTGTGACGTTGAAAAAAGCTCAAATAGCATTAAAAAGGCAGGGAGAAATTGCGCATTCTGGTTGTAAAATAACACTCTGGGTTCCGTTTCGCATTGTCTCTGGATAAATATCTACTCATCTTAGACAGCATACATAAGACAGAGAAATCTTACCAATGTATCCAGTGTTTTTGTCATGCCCTGGTCACCAATAATTTCTTTGATTTCATCTTAAGATAAAAAACGGTGCGATGAGAATGCATGCACAAAAAATGCCCGGTACTCTGTGTATCCGGAGAGTATTATAAATTCGTACAGTCTTACTGGCATCTATCCTCCTTTTCCTCCCATTAATTTTGCATTATGATTGGCATACGTAACGCTTACCAGATGCAATTAGCACTTGAAAAACAAGTGTGTAAGCTTCACTTCATGTATCAATTTACTGCTAGGTGGACAGGCGGGGGGATGACAAGACACCTGCGCGAGCCTGCTAAAAACCCAGGCCCTTCTGCACAGAAAACTGAAGCAACTGACCCTCTGTCCATGACTAATATCATGGTTGCAAAGTACACTTGAAATACATTTATACTTATACTAATCAAATCAAAGTAAAAGTTCCTTCCCTCGCCAGTTTTGGTGAAAAGGGCGGCGCCCATCTCCGTTTCATTAACCTTCGGGCCACACAGCTGTGCAAGCACAGTGAATACTTCAGCTGGGGGGCTGGCCATCTGGTAGCACTGTGTGTTTCACTCCCATGCTCTTTCCCAAAATGACGAAAGCTAAGCAGCGAAATAGCATGTACCATTTTTCAAGTCTTTGTTATGACTCGACCGGGTATCGAACACTGACCTACCGCGTACAAAGCGAGCATTCTACCATTTACACTTACACTTCATTAATCGATTGAATATTTTGGAGTAGAATTGCGAAACCCACATCAGACCAGAACGATACTTGTCCTTAACTGTGATTGGTAGTTTTTATATCAGCCCAACTAACCAATGAATCCATTCAATCGTTCCTTCTATCAAAAAGCCCTCTGCCTCAAAGGATAACATACAAGGAAGACCTACCCATACAGCCCTGCGCCTTTGCACCGAATATCTTATTTAGATCTAGGGATGATCCTCGTTTGTGTGTCTTTGTTTTACGAGGTGGTGGAGTGGGTGGTACTGCTAAGTCTTTGGCTTCAGTACGAGGCAACGCGTCCACCAAACTTTCCATTGAACTCCGGCTGTCGGCTGTGTAGGATCTATGGATGATAAAAACGAATAAAAACAGGAAAATACTCGCAGAACAGGGGAAACTTGAAAAATATTTTCTAAATTGATAAAAGTTCGTTTACCATTTAATGCGGGAATGATTGAATGGAGGAAGCAATTAACAAAAAAATAAGCGAGCAAATGAACGAACAGAGGAGTGATTGAAATGATGAATGAACGCGTGAATGGGTGGATGAATGAATGAAGGGATGAATGAGTGAATGATTGGAGGAATGAATGAAGGGATGAATGAGTGAATGATTGGAGGAATGAATGAAGGAATCGACGAACGAACGAAAGGTCAAGCCAACGAATGAACGGATCATGGCGATTTAATGCTGGTATGTAAAAACCGGTTTGAGCCGTAACTTGTAATCGAAGCGTGGACAAAGAGTGAACGAAAACATTCAGTCCATTTCACGGGAAGCATGATATAAAAAACATTAGGCGTCAGCACCAATCTAAGTAGCATAACACACGATTGGAACAAAATTGACAGCTTCGGAGCCCTCGTGAGGGAAAGATTCTTCCAGTTGCAGTTATAATGCATTCTGGAATACCGAATGGTGAGCACGGCTTGGAGAAGAGATGTCGATACGCCTAGTTTCTCGTGCATACGTCACAACCATTCAATTACTAAATCAAACAAAAAGCAGCATGTTTGCCGTTGAACTTTACAAATAATATACCGAGGTCAACAGGTGAGCTCAACATAATTTACAAAAAATTATTGTTGGCACAAAAACACACATGGGTCGCAATTGTCGATTTCGAGCCTTCGGGAAATTGATTTTATGAGGTGGTTTCCCGTTGCCTTCGTCACCAAGGGGCTTTTGTTGTGACCCGTGCAGGATTCTAGCTCACAACTCTTGTGTTAGAAGTTCGCACGCCTAACACTACACTACGGCACCACTACATACAAACACACATACCTTGGCCTTTCTCCTCTTCGAACGCTCGAGGATCTCCTGATAAAGGTCTGTGCGGTCTCGTTCGTGCCAGCGGCTTCAGTTCGCCTCGATGCATCGCCATGATCGGCTTCTTTCAACTTCTGATTTGATCGCGGAACAAGCTTTGGCGGCTCAAAACCATCGACGCTGTCAAATTTCTCGGCTATTTGATCAACTCTTTTTAAATCGGAATCAATATCTTTTCGCTTCACTGCGACCTCGTCTCCGCTATTTTTACGCCTAGATTGATCTTTCTCGTCAACACCTTGCGGCACAACTTTAGTATCACTTGAGAAATCACTTGCAAAGCGGGTGTTAGGCGAAACGGGTGGCGAAATATGGCCAGAGAGCTCGGGTTGGGCTTGTTGCGCCATTTTACGATTTTTACGACTATCTGGAGGCGGCAGTAATTGTCCCGGTGCAGCATCCATAAGATTAATAGTAGGACCTATCCCCCTCGGTCTTGCAATCCCTATTGAGGCTTTTTTAACGACAGGGTCCTTTGAAACGGGGGTCGAAGCATTTGCTTCAGCCGACGCCTGTTTATTGTCGCGTATGTTCGGGCTTCTCGGTACACTTTGATTGCTTTCAGTCGTTAGATGTCCGGCAGACTTTTCGTCGAGGAACCGTTCTTTGTCCACTACGCTTGTTGGCATCGTCTTTATGTCTGCTGCAGTGTCGAGTGGTGGAAGAGCTTGAGGGATGTGATCCGCATCGTCAGAACCGAGGACGGATTTCGTGGTCTGCAAAACAAAAACATGGAGGGTAGACCCGTTAAAAATAAAGCTAAACGCGAAGACGAGAATGCTGCTGACGCAATTACTCCTTAGTTGCAGGCTCGTTGCATATCTAGTTTACGTGAGAACGTCAGAGTAGAATAAACACCCTGACGGACATGGTGGAAGACAGATTTTTTATACGCTGTTAGCGGACAGAGAGAAGCTCTTTGCTTATCGAGCAATGTCCAGGTATTCCTCGTGACTATACCTCGTGATTCATGCGTCTGGAATTACAGAGAGCTGGTGACTCTCCTCACGCCGAGTGATGGTTTCGCTGAGGGTGGATTCTAACAATCGGATACATGCGCAAGAATCTTCCCACTAAGCTATCCTGACACCTAGATGTGAAGATAGATGAACTCGATTCGCGTGAGATTGCCTTGATGTTTGTTTGGGATAATCGAATAACGGTTCTCGCAGCCTCGTATGATAAGAAAACGAGTCCGGAGACCTGTACGAAAATTTCCAAGGGGGGGGGGGGGCGTGGAGGATGAGATAACAATCCGAGCTGATGAATTTTATTTCAATGCTGATGCATTGTTAATAAGCAGAGGTAATTCCAACACCAGATGCCTGCTTGGTCAGTCAGAATGGGCGAAAGGCAGCAAAGATTTCTTGGTACAAAACGAGATGTACTGAAATGCTGCAAAACCCACGTCGATCTTTGTGAACGAATCCAAAATGCTCCCAAAGAAAACCTAGTCGAAAAGGAAAACCGAGCAATACGAATGGCTTCTCTTAGTGACAAAGCACCAATCTGTTAGCATATTCGATTTGGACCGTGGCATACTACAGAGACATGGGTCTGCGCTTTTTCCAGGCAAGAGAACCTTTTTACAAATGGCTCCCCGTTGCTTTCTTTACTTATAACGCATCGCTGTAAACCGTGGAGGTTTCGAGCCCACAACCCCCTAGGCTGTCAACTTGCACCCTACATCCACTTAAGTACAGCACTGTTTTAGCCACATTTGACTTACGGACATCGCGAGAGAGACAGCAAAACATGCTGTTGAAGTATCGACGAAACAACTAAAAACCAAGACTGGAAACCTCCAAAAAATTAATCGGACTTGACTCAAGTGCTTGGGTACATCGGCGTTGAGGGAACGCGACCGGTGTCAATGCATGCGTCGTTGAAACTGTGAACAACAATTACGCTAACCTGAGCACTTTGTTCGTCCGTTCGAAGATCCCTGACGTCAGATGATCCATCGGCGTCAAAGTTCGTCCACTGCTATGAGAAACAACCACGTATTAAACGCAAGGAAGAACGGTGCCATAAGAAAACCAACTCTCTAGCATTGAAATTCTTTCCTACTCCTATTGGCACAGACTTCTGAACAAGCGTACTGCACCAATACTGTGCAGAAACTACACGCCTAGGCGCGAGGACGACTCAATGGCAAGGCAATGTGGTAACGTGTACCCAGAACTGAAAATTCATGAGCATAAGTCAATTCGAAACTCGGATGAAGAATTGGAAAGGAGAGGAAGTGCAACTTGCGTGAATGTTGTACTGCTAAGGTCTGATTCGTTTAGAAATTTCTGGTCTAAGTGGGAAAGAAAAACAAAAAATTGTTTCTCTTGTTGCTTTATTCCTGTTCTGGGAAGCTTTCATATTAATAATATAGACCTTGTATTTTTTATAACCTAGATTCTTGTAAAGCAGGTAATGTTAGTTTTGTATCATCTTATTCTTGTAAAAAAGACTTTAATTAGCTGCAATGTGCCATTTTAACGTAGCCTACTATGAATAAATTGATCATCATTTTACTATCATTATTATTTCGCCATAGATCCTGCCATCAATGGTTCAAGCCCCGTCTCAAGTTTGACTTTCACTCAGGGTGAAGCGAGCTGCTACCACAGCAATTCTGGCGTGGGAATCCTGAGGTGCAGCTATATCGAGGGGAGGAACCAGGACGTTGCTCCATAAGCAAAAAGCTTCTCAGTGTCCTAAACTCGATCGTCGGATTCTAGGTAGAAAACATCAAAAACCCCCTTCAAAAAGAAACCATTTCTTGATCTGACTTACTCATAAACAAGAAACGACGTGGTCGAAAGAAGATTACGCGGTTCAAGCAGACTACACCAGAGAGAGCAGGAAACTAAGAGCAAGCAATCATGATTGTCAACCTAGTACCTGGTCATCCAATGCTAGGACCTTTTGCTCAGGTGAATGGGGTCGCTCCTCCTCAGGATGGCCATTCAATCGCGTTGAGGCATGAGCTGACACGCCACCTGCCGCCACTGGGAAAGAGGCCGCAAAAGGTGGCGTCGAGCTTTTCGGTGTTAGCATGGCCGGTAGCACTGCAGGTAGCTCCACTTCGTGTTTTACAGCAACGACCAGATGCATCGCAACGCAGAACTCTTCAATATCCAATGCGCTGTCTTTGTTCATGTCTGACAGATGCCTGCAAAGATTTCCAAGTGGGATTAGGATTAGCAGCTCGCGCATCTTCAAACTGGGACGATCAAAACAACAAAATCGACCCGTCTTCACTGATACCTTCTTATTTTCTTATTCCCGTCAGTCTTTGCCGCTCTTGGCAGCTCGTTTCCTTAGGGCTTACTCGTTGATTTCTCTGAGTCGCTACTACGTCATTAAAGTTCGAAAGCTTTACGCCAGGTAACGATATGCCTTTTGATGTTCAGAGCGAGGATGAAGAGAACTCGCACGAGGGAACCTCGAGTCCGAGCCACTGCATGGCAGACACGTGCTCTAAACACTGGGCCACTGTGCTAACTGCACCCTCTAAAAATGGCACAGGAACCAAAAGACGGCTGATGACTGAAAAGAATGAAATCGTCGCAGAACACAACGTCCCTTTGAGTGTGCAACCACAACTCTGACAGAATCACGAAACAAGAGAGCTAATTTTCCGCGATTCAACATCTAATTTGCCCTGCTCGAAAAAGTGACAGCTGTAGCATTCAAGCACTGTACATGAAGAAAATTTTATGAAAAAAAGTCGATGGACAAAAAGGCATACCATATTTTAGATAAAACTTCAACCGGAAGATTTGACTTCATGAAGAAATCTCTTGCTTGTGGGCCTGCGAAGAGGACGAACAATTAAATGAAAATTCTTAGGGATGATTGAAACTATAAAGCCATTACTACCACGTTTTAGCAGCGACGTATTGCACGATTAACAACTCCCTTGTCCGCAAAATGCACCCAAAAGTTCCACAATCTGATATAAGTGCGAGAAATAACGAGACCCTTTCATCTGGGGGTTGATGCCAACTATTTTTCTTTTGCATAAACATTGTAAAAATGCACAATTGGACAAAGCATATTTACAATAACGATGCCATCGGAAGCATGATAGACATAGCTACCTCCTCGTGATATTTGGCGAAGAAAGAAACAATACAAATATCCAAGGCCATACCGAGATTTTCGTCTCTTCCTTACGTTAAGGATGACATAGGGTAAATTGCAGAATACGTCACTGCCATAAAGACAACGCTACTTGATGTGACAGAAAACAACTATCGTGTGTACAACTAACAATAAAAAGGTGTGAACATCGTTTCAAGTTCGCTCAAATAAAACGAAGCTAAATCGACGTGTGGAGCGAGTCTTCCAGCTTACAGTTGTCAAAACATAGGGACTGACCTCTGAGATGTTTCTCCTATTGAGGGGCGAAACTGTGGAATAGCCTCTCGGCCGAGTCAAAGCATGCCTCGTCGCTGTATAGTTTTAAGAAAACTATTTAGAGAGCGGGATTTCTTTCGTTGTATTGTCATCTTTTCACTTTCTGGCATTTGGTTTTAAAGATTGCAACCAATGATTTGATGTCCGATTTAATCTAATTTATTGTTCGTGCCGTTATCATAGATTATAGTTGATGTTTTTGTTGGAGGGCCCCTTGAAAACCAGTTTACGCTGAAGGGCAACCCTCCTTAAAAGAATCAAATATGAAAATATGAAAAATATGAAGTCTTTGCAAGAACACAATAATCGTGAATTCTTTCACGGTACCCTTATTGAAAGCAATGCTCATATCCTCAACAGGCGTGTGCATTTTTACTACTACCATAAATGTCACACAAATAAACTCCTAGTGATTTCGTAAACCTTGTATTCACCAAACATGACCAATAGTCCTACCTCGCTTACCCTATATCCTGGGTTGAGGACTGGGTCAATTCCACGCAATCCAACCCAGACGTCCTCAAACACGCTGGGAATCTAATCCCCTTAACGCGCAACATTTTCCCCGTAAGAAACGTAAACAAATTTTGATCTGCCTTCGCCTACCTTTGATAAGCCCTTTTTCGTTTGGCTGCAATTTCTTGAACTGCTTTACGTAGTAGGTTCTCTGCTCCTCCGTAATCTTCCAGACGCCGTCGTCGATTTCACTGACGGTAGATCCCTCGGAACCTTCGGATATTGTGGACACCTGAGAAGCACGACGTCTGTGAACAGAACAAGGCATAGACCCTTTAACAAATATCCTAGCTATGCTTTTACTACGGCCGTAGAAGCGACGCGCTTCAACCGTGTTCTATGTGAGATGGAGGCGTCAGTAAGGTCAAAGTGCTGCCATAGAATCCTCTCTTTTCGAGTGCTCTAGCTGGCAACCAAAGGCAGGTTTGTGGGCTACGAGAAGCTATGCATATGGAGCAGTGTTCTGGTCTTTCCTATCGGTGGGACCATACCAAGCGACACCTACTATCCATGATTCCTGTGCTTCACGCATTCAAAGCAGATTTCAGGACGTGAAATGGCAAAAACGACAGTTCGTTTATGAAGAAAAGAGTGGATACCTTCTTCCCTCGAGTTCATCTTCATCTGCCGATAAGGCGCCATCGAAGCTTTTGGAGAAATCGGCCCAGTTGGCATGCTCAGAGTGAGAGCTCGGACCCCACGACTCTAAAAATCAAGGAAAGGACATTAAGCCATTCGCTGAGCAAAACCTATCCAAACAACGGCGAACGCGGTTTCAACTTCTTTCTGAAGCGGTGTAACAGTAGTGATGGTGATGATAATGATTTTTTTATTATGATAATGATCACTGTCATATTTATCATCACTGTTATGACTTATTACATGTTCTGCATGCGCAACAAACCCTGGACTAACCCACGCCTTTTACCCTACTAACAGTGTTCTTTTACTCTTCAGCTCTTCTTATTGAAATAATCCAATTTTCTCCGTTTTTTTTCGTTATTTACTTTTTCATTCATTTGTTTCACTAGAAATACCTGTAATTAGGTCAGCTGAATAAAAGTTACCTATTATTAGAGAGATTTGTATTTGTGTGCTTAATTTGTATATCAAGATGAAGTTTAAAAAAAATTATCATTACTATTTCTATCATCATACTAGGATGATGATAGTAATGATAATGATGATTACGATGATGATTATGATAATGATGATTACGATGATGATTATGATAATGATGATTAGGATGATTACGATGGTGATGATTAAGATTACGATGATGATTACGATGATGATTATGATGATTACGATGATGATTATGATGGTGACTACAACGATCATAATTAAGGCTACGATGAAAATGATTACGATAATGAGGATGATGATTACGACGATTATGGTGATTACGAAAATCATCAAAAAAAACAAGGTGATACACGGAATAAGACGTTGACGTTGATTTCAGATAAACCGAAAGAGCAGTGCACGCTTACCGGACCGTTCAAATTTTTTTCCAGAATGAGAACTAACGTGCGTTTGCTGCATTGCGGGTATGGTTTCCGTGGGAGACGCGACTCGCGGGGGCGTCGTTTGTGGATGATACGACTGGGCCTGGAATCCTCTTCTTTCGTCTAGCCTCTCTGGTGTCTTGAAACCTTCAGCGACAGGCGCCTTGGCCTTGGGACCAGCCACTAACGTAGCCTGCTCCAGCAGCGTGAGTTTCTCCTGTGACAAAGTTCTTTGCAGTTGCTTCAATGGCGAAGGCTGGCTAGCCTGGGTCCAGGTAGCAGGGGGTTGGGGTCTGACTGGCAACTGCATCGTTTTAGCCACTTGTTTACTGTGACTAACGGAAACAGGGCTCTGCGGCAAGCTGTTCTCCGCCATACTGTCTTCGTCATAATTGGGGGGACTTGAACCGAACTGGATGTCGCCAGGGCCGACCAATCCTTCTACTGTTCGATGCTGGTGGTGGTGCTGACTGAAGCCAGATTTGGATGGGATTGGTGACGTCGCGAAGGCAGTCGAATTGTCAATTACCATTGTTTTATCCTTTTTCTCGACGCTTTTTCTCGGGAAAAGTTGACCTCCTTTTTGCTTGTGTTTTTTGGCTGGCGAAAAATTCGAACGGTTTCAACCTCAACTCAAAAGGATATTCACAAGCGAAAAATGCTCTTTAAAATGGGAAGGTATGGTAACAATGTTACTGCCCGTTATTGCATGCTCGTTGCATAGCAACTGCTGCGAAAGCGGTGAAACGGGACAACTAGAGTAACCAGGCCTGTTCAAAGGGGTATCAACTATGTTTTAACGAGTATTTTTATATACATATCACTCTATCTATATGTCAAAGGTATAGACATCTTTGGCAACTTATGGAACGTCTTGCCTTCTTCTTGCTTTCCTGAATCCTACAACTTGCCATCTTTCCAATCTAAGATCAATAAACTTGATCTGATCTCTCTCTCCTCTTAGCCTTTTGCTTTCTTCTTCCTTCCTTTGTTGAGGCTTTGTATAGGCCACCATAGCCTTTCCTCAACATAACCCACTAAAAAAAAAAAATTGACATATGAGCACTGGGAAGCTTCTTGCTTAGCGAGCACGGTCCAGGTCCTTCCTCGCGATGTGGTCAAACCTCGTGATTCTTACGCCTGATCGGAACAGTGGCAGTTCTCTACAAGCATGCATTTACCAAAGCAGTAGCCGGTCTATCTAAAAGTGATGACTAGCGCAGAATATTTTTACTTAAAATCCTTAAACCATCCGATGGCTCTCCTGGCAATTTCTTAAATGTGCTTTCTTTGCTTGAATTCAATTACTTTACTGCCTGAGTTACTTACATCAGCTTTGACAGTTTTTGACAGCACATGCACAAAAAGAGTGCAGCCCCCCCCCTCCCTTGGTCGTGACTTGATACAAATCAGCAACGTTGGTGCCTTCTTACTGTCAACTGAAAACGTTTGCGTGCACCCATAAGAATCATCCGGTTCATGTGACTTTACAAAATCTACAATATCTCTGAATTTGGAAACCAAGTTGAAGGTGTGTTCAGTTTGATGGCAGCTAACAACAAGATGGGCAGTGAGAATTATGATCTGAGGTTGTTATTTGCCTTCTCTCTGTTCACCCAGCCATTGATGGCAAAAAATTGGGGGTAAAATGCGACGATTGCAAATAGCAGGCCACCCTAACCCACAATGCAGCATCTCAGGGTGGAATCTCTTTAAAAACGCTCCCCAAGGACTGCTTCAAGTACGAAGCTGTACTTTTCTTTTTCTTTACTAACAATACTTGGTAATTTTGGTACCACGAATCATATCCTTTGCTAAACGGTCATTAACACAAAGCAATTAATGGAAACAAATCTTAAGCATGACAGTCAAATCACCTGGTGTGTCTTTCTTCTTTCCTCCAACCACATAGAAGCCCTCTGCCTCATCTTCAAGTTCAACATGGAGAGGCTCAAACTCAACATCACCCATCTCTGTGACTGTTAGGTTCTGCTAAAAGACAGTATAGCCATGTTACAATGCACTTCTGTATCACAGCACCCCATTTGTTCTCTTGGAGAATACACAATATGTTAGGGCTATACTGTATTGACGAAGAATTCTAGGCTCAGATAAAAACATTGTGTAAATAAAATGTCAAAACTGCTCAATAAATAATCGATCATCACAAAAACAAAATCATCAACATTGCATTTCATGTTGGCTTTTGTAGGCTGGCATGACTAGAATTTTTTACCGAGTTATGTTGAGAAAAAGGCTGTGGTGGCCTATACAAAGCCCCAACAAAGAAAAAAGGAGAAAGCAAAAGGCTAAGAGTAGAGAGAGATCAAATCAAGTTTATTGATCTTAGATTTGAAAGATGGTAAGCTGTAAGATTCAGGCAAGCAAGTAGAAGACAAGACTTTCCATAAATTGGATGTTCTAGGGATGAATGATGATTTGTGGGATAGAGTTCGTGGATTAGGCAGGGAAACTTGGAAATGGTGTGAATGAGTTGAGCTTCTGGTGGTTCTGACACGCCTCAGAGGAACAGGAATAATATCCCTGATCTCCTGAGAGCAATGCCAGTCAAAGTATCTAGAAAAGATGGCAAGATCTCCAACCAAATGGCGATGGGGAAAGACGTTGGAGCGATTTGGTGAGGTTAGGATTATTGATGAGACGAATGGCTTTGGGCTGGACTTTGCCAAGAAGACAGAGTGGGTGCTCAAAGATAGATGCATTTGACAGAAGAGAATAGCAAGAGCAACCAAAGCACAAATTTGATATGTCAAACCACATTCTATTCCAATGAAAGGAAGTGATAAGGCACACCCAGAGCTTCATAAGGAGGCAACCATTGTACGGACTAATCATGTGGTGAAACACTTTTCTGTTGGGGTTGATTGATCTACACTGATAACCAAAAATGAGAAGGAAGAAAAACAATGTTTGAGATGAAAGCATTTTTTCTATAGCAAGGGGGAATACCATCTTTTTTATGATGGAGAGTTTTCCGTGAAGCATTACAAGGGCATTAAGCATCAGGTGATGGTCACAGAACAATTACAAAGTTTATACCAAGGTGTAAATATCAAAATGAGGGAAAGTGAAAACATCAAGTTGCTCACTTTCTCAACTTTCCGTCTGTATCTGAGTACAGATTTCTTGCATTCCTTTGGGCTACTATTTGAAATTTCATGCTCTGATGAGTGTTAGACAAAGCAACCCTTCAATTTGGTGAAATAATGTTCCCCCTTTTCAATGCAACATCAAAGTTTCTTACATATAAATATTAAAAGCTTTCTTCTTCAAAGTAATTAGAGATTTACAATATACTGCCATTTGATTTGTGGACCAGCCTTTTTATTAGTGAATTATATTGGTGAAAGGCCATGATATACAAAAAGCCCCAACAATGGAAGAAAGATGTGAAAAGCTGGGAGGAGAGAGAAATAAGATCAAGTACAGTCTTAACCCTATTAAGTTGGAAAAACTGTCACTGATTGATATTCTTTGTAATTATCACTAAGATAAATTTTGAATATATTTGCAGACGAAAAGCAATGGCTTTCTGAAAGCTGCTTTGCCTAAAAACCATTCAAATACAGAATCATCCCACGTGATTCCCCATTAAGGATAATATGATTTCCATTTTTTCCTATTTCATTTTTGCTTTGATCATCATAATTCTTATCCGGCTTAAACACTCCCTAGCAAAATTTTCTTTGCAAAAATTTTATACTTAAAAAATAAACTGCTTAGCTTGGCTTTCTAATCTCAGTCTCATTCAATTCATCCAACTCTATAATTTAATGCTTCTCCTTCTGATACTTATCTTTAAAAACTTTCATTGCTTGTCTAAATTAGGCTTTTAACAAGAAGTATAGAAGGACATTTAAGACTTTTATATTTGATATGGATGAGTTGATATTGAATATTACCAACAATGAGCTCTATGCCAGAAAGAAATGTGAACCATGGAGTGAAAAAAAATAAGCGAAAGGAGACTAACATGGTTAGGACATTTCATGCATTTGCATCCAGAAACACCAGCAAGGAAAGCCCTAAAAGAACACTTTAGGAAAATGAAACGGCCACAAGAAAGACCAAAGACAACCTGGATGCAGACAGTATGGCAGGATTTAGCCAGCATCGGAATCGAACTTGATCTTTCGAGGGGAGCACAAACTTTGGATACACTGTCTAGACTGACACATGATAGAAAGAACTGGTGTGGGATTGTGAGGCACGTTGTACAGTATCAACAGTGTGTGACGCCTTAGTAGTAGTATGGATGAGTTTACTTTTCGTTAAATTTTCTTTACTTTCTATTCTAAACAGGGCCCTTACTGATAACAGTGCTTGTAGTACTGACAAGGTTTATCCTGCATAAATATTTCTATTATTTTCATAACTATTATTATAAAAAGAATTACATTGTTAAACTGATTGTAAACATTTGCATAAGATCAACATACTATAATTTTTGTAGGAGGGACAAGGACTGGACTAATCCAGAATTCTCAACATTTCACTGCCTAATCCACAAACTCTATCTCACAAATCATCATTCATCCCAAGAACATGCAACTTATGGAACGTCTTGCCTTCTTCTTGCTTTCCTGAGTCCTACAACTTGCAATCTTTCAAATCTAATGTAAATAAACTTGATCTTATCTCTCTATCCTCTTAGCTGCTCGCTTTCTTCTTTCTTCCTTTGTTGGGGCTTTGTATAGGTCACCATGGCCTTTCCTCAACATAACCCACTAAAAAAAAAAAAAAAAATTTTGAAGTAGTATTTTTGAGGACGGTAAGGCTCGACTACCATGCCCTTTTTTGGAGAGTGGAAGTGAAGATTAACTTCTTTAAACTGTAATATTTTACAATTTTAAACAATATTTAAGAGAATGAGTTGCCATTATTATTATTATAACTCAGCTTTATTCAAAATTCAGTATCTAAACACTTCAAAGGTTTTCAAAGTCAAATAAAAACATTTGCACCAAGTAAGCTGCAGAGATATGGGAAGTTGTATTCATCATCATAGTTAAGATCATGGGACTGGGAAAAATTAACAAACTAGAAATATCACAAATGATACAAGGATGGAACTTTATGTTTTGATAGAAGGGGCACTTTAACCCTACATATCAAGCATAGTTGGATACAGAAACAAGTTGTTTTTACCCCACCAGACATGAGAGAAAATCATACTTTGTCTAAATTGATGACTGCAAATACCTTATTTGACACAAACTGTTACTGCAAAAAAGAGTAGAAATATAATTTTCTCAAACTGAAGATGTTTTCGTTTTACAATCGTCAGGGTATGACATGTCAGGCAATTGTTGAAGACTTAGTTTGAACCAAAGGGTCGTTCATTTGCAACAATTGTGCTCCTCATCAAAATATCTCCTTCTGAATGAGTTGTTGAGTGGATTACGAAATATTTCCTTAAGCATCTGAACATAGATTGTGGGGTACTAGGAAACTACACCAACGGCAGAGTACAATCAGTGCACTTGCACCTCTTTGTGATATGCCCTTGGTCCCGTGATTCTCTACACTTACGTAGAAATTTCAACGCCAGGAAAATTGTCCAAGAAATAGCTCTAGGGTTTGCCTTTCACGATGAAGCCATGCTAATATGTAAGTAATCATAAAACAACTAATTTAAAGGAATCATATCGTAGCGATTTTTATGGAAAAAAGATCGATAACTTCGAGATAAAGTTCGGTTACAGATTTAGCTAAATTGTCCCACGACTGACCAAACTTTTGCTGTCTGTGGTGAAGTTCGCGAGTGACCTTCCGCAGCTAACTGAGAAAAAAAGGAGCATCTTGGGAAAGGCTCATTCAAAGATGCTTACTAAGTTCTGCTCTTCCATCCTCCATTCTGACGTCGAAAACCTATCCTTCACTGGTTATCTATTACTAAATTAATAATGTTGGCGCCAGCAAGCCTTAATACACACGACCGCGGAAAAATTCTTAACGATCTGATCGCTTGCCGGAGCATGCTGTATCATTGATGGGAAGACCTAGAAAATACCCATAAGTGTGGACAATACGACTTCCTGTAACTCAGAAAAATAGCATATTGCACCAAGCTGTAGAGCAGAGAAAATTCTAGCGTTTTGATTTGAGGTGATACAACTTAATTAAGTTTGATATGATACACGTATGATAATTGATAATCGACTTAGGCCCAAAACAACATGGGTTGGAATTACTTGCGTCGACTTGTTGTTCTCAATTATACCGGGAAGGCGCGGAAACTGTTAGTTTCTACTTACCTCTTGCTATAAAATTCCAAATCGAGCCATCAAAAATCAGTCAACGCAATCATTTGTCGTCATGCAGTGCGCTTTCATGTGAGGAAAGCTATGACATCAAAAGGAGTGTCACAACCGTTCTTTCCGCCATTTTGAGCATAGAACGACAGTTAGTTATCACGTGACAATATCATGTTTGTCACCAACTGGTGGGGAGAGAATGCTAGAAGCAGGGGGGAAGAATCACCTATTTGGGGGGATGCAAATGGTCGAATGTTGAAACAAATGCAAATAGTGGCAAGCACAACAGAGAAAGGCATAGCGGCATACAGCAGAATTCTATGAAAGAGGATAATTCAAGCTGCCTGGAATTCATTTAGCTTCTAAAGAAATCGTTTCTGGAGCGTTTTCGGTGAATTCCCAGGGCAAATTTGAATGCTTATGAACACATAGCTAGGTTGATTTAGTCCTATTCTTTCTATTGCCACAACTGTATGGAGAGGAGACTCCAACAATACTACATCAGTAGGCATACTGTATTGGCATGCTAGTTAGACTACATCTCATTGTCCTGGAGGTTTAAGGCTCGAGTCTCGCTTGCTACCGTTTTTGGACTCCCTCTATGCTTCCACCCAGCAGCAAATGGGGGCCTGAACTAAAGCTGGGGGTAGAGTATGGCGAGGAAAGTAACTGGCCCCCCTACCCCACAATACCATTTCTTATGCTTGTAACTTTCAAGCATGGGCAGCTGTTTGCTTTCTTTTTTTTCTCACATTTTTTTTACACCCATGATTCTACCTAGATGTCAAAGGTAGACATTTGGACACTGCAAAGCTTTTGCTTATCGAGCAGTTTCGAGGTCTTTCCTCTCGATGTGACCACACCTCGTGATTCCTACGCCTGGAATCACAGAGAGCTTGCGACTCTCCTCAATCTAAGGGAAGGTTTAGCTAAGGGTGGATTCGAACCATTGATCATTGGATAAATGCGCAGGAATCTTACCATTGAGCTATCCTGACACATGCTTGCTTTGCCCTTTAACTGTATTCTTATGTCATCAGAAATACCTATTCCCCTTTGAGTTTCTACGCAGACTAGCGCAGGTTTCAACTGGTCGAGAGATGAGCTCGAATCGAGGACTCATAAACAGCTTTGACTCTCATCCAGGATGACATCTCAAGTGTCCGATGCTGCCGATGTATAAAATCAAGAAGCTCTTCTTCCTTTGTAGCATTCAAAAAACTCATGTTCGTAACAGCTTTCTTAGTAGGCACAAATTCGAGCTTTAGGCGAATCCAATCCCAACTTTCTAGATGACCACTACAATTAACTTTCCTTCAATGCAACCGTAGATGTTGAATAGCTTCTTTTTTTGTCTTTTATGTTGCTTTGCTGGACACACGTTTATAACAGCATTGAGTAGTTGAAATATTTATCCAGTTTCAATATTGATATATTATTATACTTGTTATTATCACTATTATTAGATAGATCTTTATCAAGTAATCCTTTATTTAAAACAAGTTAGATAGTTTCAAATACTTAAAAAGATTTATGCTCTTCAAAAGCGACGAACGAAAGAGTAATTTTATCAAATGAACAAGAAATATTGGTAAAGTAAGACCAACGAAATATCTCATCTCTAAATTAATTCATCAACAGAGAAAAACAAAGTTGTCGCGTGAGAGAGAGGCATGCGTAGAAAGGAGATTTGCTTTTACAATTGCTGTTAGCAACGGAATGTGCAAAACTGTGGAAAATGCAATTTTATGCTACTTGAAGCCTAGCTAAATATCATTAGACCATCGTCAACGATTGATCACTCAGCTAAGTCTATTTTTGATCAAATTAGGCTTAGAATGGCAACATTTGAAAGATTTCTAGCAGCCTTTACGACGAATTTTGGCTTGTTTTCTTCAACAGTATCCGTAAGAAAGACAACGGGAAAAGAGCTCATAAAAATGCAGTCCCGTAGGAAACGCTTAGGGTCCTGCCTCTGGTTCATGCTATGCTGCCAACCAAGCTCTCATGCAAAACCGATTCGGGGAGTAAGGAGTGCGTCAAAGTTGGGCTATGTGGTTTCGGACAGTGTGAATGTGGTTAGGTGGATGTGTAAAGGAAAATGAAATATCCTAAAACTGACGTGTATATTCACGAAATTCGATAACTGGCAAACTTAGAAATTTTTCCTAACATGATTTATCAAAAAGAAGCAACAACGGTTCCCATTTCCCGTTCGAGACCCCTTTTCCAGTTCCATCTAACCTCTCCTTTTAAATTGGAAGTAGCATTGGGAGCATTTGACAACCATCAAATAAGCACATGAACGCGAAAGTAGTCCATCATCAGTTTGTTCTCTAGTGACTTTTCAGGACTTTCAATGCTTTGGTAAGGTTTTCGATGGCCGTTGAGACATCTTCATACTGCAATGAGCTGATGGCATACTTGCAGTACTTCGTCGCTTTTTGGTACTCATCTGGACCCAGGCTGTTTGATGCTGAGGCAGGCTCATTTGCGCCTTCGTCCTTGAAAACATAACAAGCCTCCTTCATCAAAGAGAAAAACGATAAGGAAGTAGGTGAAGAACAGCATACGGATAATGGGAAAGCAGTAGCTCATACCGTTTGATGAATTGACACCGTAGTCTTAATTCCCTTTAACAACTAACCCTTCCAGTTTCAAACATGATCATAGAAGATAAAATTGCTCTCTATAGAGATAATAGCTAGAGATGCTAAAATCGTCAAAGAAAGATATCAAAGGAAAGGATACTGTTGAATATTAAGCACTCAGGACAAATCAAGAGACTGTATGATTTTGATGAAAGCAAGACCCACTTGAAGTTTATGTTGCTATATCGGCAGCGTTGCCCCTTACCATCCGCTGTTAACGAGACACGTAATATAACTACCCCTCTACTACCACGTTGGTGATCCTGACATTAGCATACCATCTTACCTGGTGTTTTGGATATTCTGCCTGATTAACAGGAGGTGAGTAGCTCGTAGAAGGTGGTGTGTCACTGTAGGATGAAGGCTGACCAGGTGAGGCAAAACTGCTTGATGGTGGCGGGTATGGTGCTTGGTTCGATGAGTGAGGCTGAGGTGGGTATGGTGGTGTGAACGTCTCATTTGTGTCTTCCCTGGCTGGTTCAGTGGAGAATTCTGCCCCGTCGAATTCTGATCCCTGTGGTCCTGGTACTGGTGCTTCTCCTGTCTGCAAGCATTTGTGTATGTATGTGGCTTTCCATTTTGCGTATTTCTGTTTCAGTGTTATCTGTAAAATACGAAATACCTCGTTTTACATCAAATGGCACAGTCACTTTATAAGTATCTCAACTGCAATCATCATCATCATCATCATCATCATCATCATCATCATCATCATCATCATCATCATCATCATCATCATCATCATCATCATCATCATCATCATCATCAGTCGGGCGCACCCGAATCCACGTAATTTCTCCACAACTCTCTGTCTGACATGGCTGTGCGGAGTTCTTCGTTCGTAAGGCCGGTATCTTGCGTGAGGAGGGTGACGTAGTATTACGTTTGCTACAGTTTCGTCACTTCGATAGCAGTGGCCGGCTAGACGTCATCGTCGTTGCTGTACAACTGAGGAGGTCTCAGGAAGATCACCATATAAGTTTTCATTTGCTACGTGTTGTCTCCAGTCGATGTTAAGAGCATGGCGAAGTAGTCAACTGCAATACATCTCCAAAAATTCCTAGAGATCAATGGGCTGCATACATATCTACAGTCCTTACGAACCTCATGACGACTTACTCACTAAAAATGAACGAAAAGAATACGACGCGCTTTTCGAAAGCTTTTCGGAGCTGCAGTCAAAAGTCGTCTTCCGATGGGCTACTGAACTGAACTTCAACAAGGGAGCATGGTGGTAAAGGAATGTGTGGAATGGCCTGTCGTGTGTGTGCGCTCTATGCAGTTCTTTCTGCCCTAGATAAACTGCAGTTTTTCTTGCCTGCTGACTGACTACTCAGCAGCAAATATGTACCTGGAGTGTATTTGGAGGTAAAATGTGGCAGGGAGAAGAACTGGCCACCCTAACTCGCATTACCTTAGCTCAAAATAGTATCTACCTAAGAAAGTGCTCCCAAAAGCCAATTTTGAGTATGGGACTTGACTTTGTACCATAAACTGATAACTAAGAAGCTAAACTCCTTCGAAAAAATGAATGCATTAGGGAATCTATAGTGTTGCAAAAAACTAGATCATCCATGTAACATATGACATGTAGAATGTTTCGAGGAAAATTGTTGCAAAAGGCCACGCAGTGATTGGTTGGTAATAGTAAGGCAGCAGGTAAGAGAGGTTGGAATCCAGATATCAGGCTGATGGCAATGGTGATAATTCATCAAATTTACAGCAACACCTATCAATAGATCAATCTGTTTATTAAACTATTCATGCATCTATCTGTTGTCCCAAAGTGAAGAGACAATCTTTTGCAAACAGATCATTCAGTGTAATGGGACTACAACTGTGGAATGACATTCCTAATGAACTAAAACAATGTGCTGATGTAGAAACATTTAAGAAACAGTTCAAGATATTTCTTTTTGATAAGTCTCAAATGAACATTCTAAGTTTTTAGGATCTTTTAGGAACTGCAAAGCGCGCTTGAAGATGTGATATCAAAACGGCACTATATCAAGTGATTTATCTGTATTTGTATATGTATACTCAATATAGACTGCTGACAATCAAAGAGGAGAGTTGTCTTTTGACATTGTGTCCTTTGGTGCTCTCTCCTTGATTGCTTAACCTACTGAGATAGCTCCTCCCGAAGAAATATCTATCCATACAAAATTTTGCATACCCCTCTTTTCAATATTTATTGTCATTCATCTTATGTTTGCTATTATTGTTGTATTTTGATACTTTAGCTTTATTGTATGCATCTTAAATTATTTGCATGCTATGGAATTTCAAAATTAAACTGAACTAAAACTAAACTGAACTGACATTGTCACAAAACCAACCTGAAGTTGGAACATGAAATTCACCTACAGTTAAAAAATGAGATCCTCAATTAAATCTTTAGGACATTACCCACCTCTTCAGAAATTTCACCAAACTGTTTGAGTACATCAAATAAAAGGTTTGCTGAATAAAACGACTTTACCAGACCCCTAAAGGAGAAAAATTTGGAATAAACGGGGAATATAAGTCTTTTTATGAATTCAGTCACAAGCAATTATCTTAAGGTTGCTAAAAAATGAGTCCTAACGGAAAGATAGATGTAACTATGAAGCTGTTTCTAATGAGCTATGACCAAAAAACCGCTTTGAGCAGTCTAATGTCAGTATAACCCAAAATGTGAGGGGGCTAATATTAATTTGCAGAAGACTAAGGATGACCTTTAAAGGTATGGTGGAGTGTCACACTTATCATCACAAATTGTAAACCAATTGCTAGCAGAGATGAATTAGCTGAGCTTTACTACTCATATCCTGAGAAGGCAAGAATCTGTATCAAATTAGGCACCTTGAGATTGGAAGGCAGACTCTCTACTGAGCTACATCAAAATTTGATAAAACCCAACTTTAACGTTAAACAGTTAAACAGATAAGCCATTACTGGTGGTATATGGACTTGTCATAAACTTACTTGGTAAAATTTGATTTTCTATCTTCTTGATCTGCAAAAGCAAATAAATTCAGAGCCATTCCCTCAACGTGGGCTTGACCAACAATTTCATTTGTGACGGCTTCTGCACCTTTTGCTGCAAGGTCCTTTTTTGCCTTAAATAAAAAATACCAAAATAATATAAATAAAGTATCAATTCAGAAACTTAGAATTACATATGCTAGTTGGTTTGAAGAGCATTAATAAGTTCACACCAATTACTTTTTACTTTGGCATCATTGCGCTTGGGAAAACATTAACATATGTTTTTCTAGTGAGTTATTTTGAGGAACGGCCATGGTGGCCTATACAAAGCCCCAACCAACAAACAAAATGACAGGGTAAGAGGAGAGAGATATCAGACCAAGCTTATTATCTTAGATTTAAAAGGATGCAAGTTGTAGGATTCAGGAAATGAAGAGGGCAAGACCTTCCACAAATTGCATGTTCTTCGGATGAATGACAATTTGTGGGTAGAGTTTGTGGATTAGGCAGTGAAACTTGGAAAGGGTTGGATTGGTAATTATTAATGATGGAAAATAAATGCTACAGGCTGCACATCTCATATGTGGATAGTGAATGGAGGCTTTCCCAATGGCAAACCCTGTGAATACCTGCACCTAGCAGGAAAACCGACTCCTTCACCACACTCTTGCCATGTGATTCATATTAGCCTCTTTTACAAAGATATAGTAATATACACAACTGAGCTATCCATACACTTTCAAATATGTCCATGAATAGAGGCATTCTCATCAGTAAATACATAGTAAATACATAGTAAATCATGAATACATGCACGAAGAAGGGAAACAATCACCACTCTCTGACCAAGCTGTTTGTGCTGAGATAGATATGATCATAACTGCATTACATACTCAATTTTGAGCTTAGCAGACACCAGAGCCAGGGTTCTGAGTTTTTTCTAGGGAAGTGGATTTGGTGAGGTAGTTTTCCTATGCCTTCCTTGCCAATGACGTTTTCATTGTAACACATGGATCGATTGAACTGACAACCCCTGGGTCTGCATGCTTAACCACTACACCGTGATTACACACACATGCACACACACATACACACACACACACACACACACATATATATATATATATATATATATATATATACATTTGAATATAAAATAGGCTACTTTTTAAGGCAAATCTATTGATAGATTACTACTGAGGCATGGCCACACACAAATGTTCAACATATATACATATATATATATATATTTCACAAGGAGAGGATCTTTTTATTGACTGGAGAAATGAAACTTGTCGCCATTTGTAAAGGTTTTAAGGGCAATAGTGTAGTGGTGAGAATGTAGGCAGAAAGAAAAGTAGGTGCTTCTGTGGTATTATACTGGCCTTAAACAATGTTTATATTTCTTGTCCTAATTGGCTGGAATTCCAAAATACTGTGGCACCCCCAAAAGACTTGGAGATTGCCACTTTAAGCACACATATCTGTTTCTACAACCATATTTTCAATTTGCTTAAAGTTAGACACATTTTTAATTGTACAAGAAGGCACCGTCCCATATATTTTGAAAAAACGTAAAATCTAAATACCTTTTCCAAGACGTCCATCAGTGTCAAAAGAAATTGTTTACAATCTGGACTTTTGCTGTCCGTGCTAATTCCTTTCTGAATGCAGTACACTCGACCTGCAAAAGTATAGATACATCAGTTCATATACATCTATTCTTGTGTATTATGCTGAAAACTATGGCAACTTAAAGGGCTTGGGTCCCTCTTCTTTTATAGCTGCACTACGCACATGTTCATAAGCTAATGTTAACATTCCATATTGAGCTGGTTTTTTGTCCATTCTTAGGAGGGTCCTTGCAAACCAGCTGGCTGAAGGACAACCCTCCTTAAAAGAATTAGATATATAAATTTGATTTAGCTGACTAAAACAGAGAAAAATCTCACAATAGTAGGCAACCACTTCATCTCTCTTATCGTACTCCTTTGCAAGTTTCATGTACGGCGAAATTATTTTCAGTGCTGCTGGGGGCACTGGAACATCCATTGCTGTAAACGCCTCCTCCGCTTTCGTTTGGCTGTTGTATTTATGTCTAGAGGAAGGGTCTCTTCCTTTCCTTGGTTATGGCCTAACTTGGCGTCACTCGAGTCTCTCTTTCGTGGAGAGACTACGATAGAAAACATCACCCAATATGTTAAAGTACCCCAGACTATTTGAATTCCGAATGATTTCTTCATAAAATCTTGCGTGAAATCTCGGTTTAGCATGCAGGAGCCCATCCCGGACTTGTTGATGCCTGAAAATGAATTCTTCCCCCATTGATCCTAATATGTATGTTATCACTACCTAATCCACGAACTCTATCTCACAAATCATCATTCATCCCTCGAACATGCAACTTATGGAACGTCTTGCCTTCTTCTTGCTTTCCTGAGTCCTACAACTTGCCATCTTTCAAATCTAATGTAAATAAACTTGATCTTATCTTTCTATCCTCTTAGCTGCTCGCTTTCTTCTTTCTTCCTTTGTTGGGGCTTTGTAAAGGTCACCGTGGCCTTTCCTCAACATAACCCACTAAAAAAAAAAAAAAAGTATTTTACATCATAATTTGCTGTGAGGAGTGAGATGTCTGATGTACTGTCTCGTGGCTTTGAAAAGTCTTCTGAATGGCACGTTTTTCAAGATTATTCTCTTAAGACATGAACAATTAATCCTTACCTCAAAGTTACTTACAGCAGAACAGTAGCATTTCAAGCTTCCAACTGTTGTAGGCTAAAATCAGTATTCAAACAGTGTTGCATACTCGATTTCGAACCTAGCAGAAACCACAGACAGGGTACTGCCTTTTTCCTAGAAAAGTAGACTTTGTGGGTTGGTCAAGCTTGGATGTATTCTTTTCTCCTGCTGAAGTATTCTTATGCAGCTCAGTATTTGTATTTGGGATTGCTATTTGCATTTGATTTCAGTGTTTTACATGCTTTGGCCTTACCGTTGCCGTGGTATTTATTCCTCCCTTGGAATCATCATTTTATTTTTTTAACCTTTAAATTTTCCTGGATATTGTTATCTGTGATGCACCATCGAGTTTCTCAATCACATTACATCAATTTTGATTCAGAATGCTGCAAGAATATTCAATAACCCATTCTACAGGGTGAAAAGTAGGTATGTGATACGTTCAACTAACTGGGAAAATTTTAGTGGGCTGATTTACCCCAATCAGAGTACCAAGTGCAGATCAAAATTTTTCAAACAAAAGAGAGGCAATGTAATCTTCTTCAAGATAAGCTTTGGCGAAAAAAATCATGTTTCTCATCTTTTGTGCGAATCACTAAGGAGGAAGATACTATTGATATTATACTATTAGCCTATTAGCTTATTATACAAATACTATTAGCCTTGCTACTAAATGGCATTGCGGGTTCAGATTTTGCATGAGCTGACCTTCCACTCTGGCTATCACTCCTGTCAGAATCTTCTTATAAGAAGGTAGTCAGTATTTGGTAGAAACTTATAGAAAAACTTCCCAGCCACAGCTCATGGGACGTCGAAACCAGATAGCCTTTTAGGTTTTGACGATTATGGTAAGATTCTTCTTCTTCAACTGGTTTTATGCATGTATCCTGCGTTGGGTGTCATTTCGTTCCAAGGGCGACGGTCCCATGCACACGTAAACAGCTCTGCCACGTTTGATTCGCGACCGAATGTGCTCCTTAACACTTCTCTGGTCGTATCAAGGAAGATTATCATAATATTTTCAAGGAGTTATGAAGTTCTGCTTTTGAAATGGCAGCAAAATGAAATTCTTGCAAATTTTAGGAAGCGATTGCAGTGTGTGTAAAGAGATTTACAGTATCAGCATTTTCTGTCGTGCGACAAGCTTGTTACGAAAACTCTGATGGCTTTAAATCAGAGGATACAGGCGTGTTACTAAAAAAGGTTTTGGTTCGTATCATTCATTGACGCTTCTTTCTTTCAACAGCCGCCTTGAAATTGATTCCGGTCATTTTGAAAGAATTCGACCATTCAGTCGCCAATTGTGAAAATAGCTAGGTATGACAGTGTTGATGCATAGAAGGAGCTTCTAGCCCACTGGTCAGCGGTGTCAATAAAAAGTGAGCAGCCATGCTGGTTTCCATGACAGCAACATGATGGTGCAGCCGGGTGACGTTCAATCACCAGAACATCGAACTCGAAGCAGATAATCAGAAAGGGAGGAATCTCTGACCGAAAAGATTTAAACACAAATGAGAGATACCTTGCAGAAACGAGGAGCAGACATGGGTACTGTATCAGATGCAGGGCGTAGAAAAGGAATGAAAATAACTAGATCTCACGTGCCCCTCACAACGTGCAAAAATTCACTTTTCGCTGAAGGCTTCACAAACAAGTCAAGAGTGAAGAATGTTCAGGTAAAATTTTGCATTTGATGATGAAATGATGAAATGATTTGCCTTTTGAGGAAGTAAGCCGTGGCGAACTTGCTGGAAAGTTAGAGTGACCGTAAAAACATCAAGAAGTAATTCAGCTGACTCTAGGCAGAATTTTTGGTAGGAGACAAGTCTATTATGCGAAATAAATTGTGCACATAGAATGAAAAGAAAGGTTCTTACGCACTCTCCGTAGCCTTTTACTCATAACCTGCTGCTGTTTTCACTATTCAACGTAATCAAACGTTCTTGATGATGCGAGAACTTTCAGAACTTTCCGAAACCTAGACAATGATTGCTGAAGATTTCACAAAAGTTTTTCCTTTCTCAGAATCGATTATTTCGTGAAATGAATTCTCGATGTTGACTACTAGAAAAATATTTATAGATTTAAGAGTGAATTGCCAACAATGTTTTTAAAACACACGATTCCAAAACAGCGGAGCATGATCTGAGTTGTTTTCATTTTTGAAATTCATTAAATATTAATGGCGGCTGTATCTTTGAGGAAAAATTGTCCCTACATTGTTCGAAAAATCAGATTGCTGATCCCTCAAACTCAATAACCTGCTGCAATCTCAACTCAATGAAATCCAAATCAACAATGTGTTGCTGCAGCTCAAGAGGACAGCCTGTTTCAAACAGTCGATATCATGTTGGGAGAGATCTTATGGGTCATGGTTTCATTCCTACGGTCGTGCACGCCTCAGCTTGCCCTTCACCCAACATCCAAGGAACGAACCTGAAATGTGACGAAGAAAGACACTGACCTCACGAACTCTCTTGGAGCATCATAATTCGCCTTGTCTGTCTTCCGTAGATTGCGCATAAGCATTGCTCTTCGTAAAGGACCCTGATGATAACAGCATGGTTGACATGCTGATAGGTTATTCCTGTATACCAATTCGTATATTATTATTATTATTATTATTATTATTATTATATTTTGTTGATAGACACAGAGAAGCCTTTTGCTTATCAAACAGTGTCCAGGTCCTTCCTCTCCACGTGGCCATACATCATGATTCATACACCTGGAATTACAGAGCTGAAGACTCTCCTCACTCTGAGTGAAAGTTTGCTGAGGCTGGATTCAAACCATTGACCATAGGACCAATGGGCAAGAATCTTACCAGGATTTACAGAGAGCTAGCGACTCTCCTCACCCTAAGTGAAAGTTTACCTGAGGAGGGACTCGAACCACTGACCATAGGATCAGTGCACAAGAATCTTACCACTGAGCTTTCTGTATTTCGCATCTTATATCTGAAACATCGACTATGCTATTAGTTAGGATGGCCATTTATCACACACACTCTTGCCCATAATAAACGTTGCCTTACCCTCGTTCATACTCACTTTTTCTTTAGCTTCAGCGTACCTTATGCCTTATGGTGTCGCTCACTGTCTTTCTCATTGGCAGTGTCACTCTCTTACAATCCCAGCAAGATAGCCGTATGTATTGTGGGTATACCTTGCAAGTACTTTGTGTGCGTTTAAATGTATTTGTCCATGAAGGATTCACCCTCATTCCTAGCAGCTGGTCATGTAACAGAAAATATTGAAAGGAAAAGTAGCGATAAGCAAATATTATCAACAATAACAGAGAATTTTATTCATGTTTTTTCGGAATTTTTGTACTCAATTACATGTAGATTAGGCTTCAAAACTAACTTGTATTAGGAAAGTATTTTACTTTTTACCATGACTACTTATATGTATTGTAGGCCTAAATTAGCATTTACTATAAGCTACATTCTTTCAGCCTACTGTAAATAAATTTATTGTCATTATTATAATTATTAATTCTCAATCATGAAGTGTCTATAAGCGAATCTACTCAGTTTTATTACCAGGGATCTTTATGAATTGATGAATTTATTAATTTATGAATTTTCTAGGTTATAGGCCCTCCAGATGCCGGTGCATTTAAGAAGCGACCGGCAAAACCCAGCCAGTTCCGTAAATTCTATGATCGCGGTGACCTCCCTATTGCATTGGAACATGACACGAAGGGAAACAAAATAGCCTGGAAGGTGGAGATCGAGAAGCTCGACTACCACCATTACCTCCCGATTTTCTTCGACGGCCTACGAGAGACAGAGCATCCTTACGAATTCTTCGCACGACAAGGCGTACACGACATGCTTGAACACGGAGGCAGCAAGGTCCTACCCGTCGTGCCACAGCTGATTCTACCGGTACGAGACGCGTTGGACACGAGAAACCATATGGTCGTGTGCACCACTTTGAAAGTGCTGCAGCATCTTGTCGTGTCGGGGGAAATGGTGGGAGAGGCGCTGGTGCCATACTACAGGCAGATTCTACCCGTACCAAACATCTTCAAGAACAGAAATTTGAATACCGGAGATGGGATCGACTACAGCCAGCAAAAACGCGAAAACATCGGAGATCTTATACAAGAAACTCTCGAAGCTTTCGAAAAGCATGGCGGCGAGGATGCCTTCATAAACATCAAATACATGATCCCGACATTTGAATCTTGCATTTTGAATTGAACTGCCCTTTTACGTCGTCTGCTGTTTATGTAAACTTTGTGTTCCGCGTTGAAGTTTCTAACCTTGGCATAATTGCATTGCCTTGGTTGCACTTGTGTGGCAAAAAGCGGAAAAAAGATAATTGTTAAGTAGCAAGCATTGTATGTTTACTGTAATAGTTCCATTTAGATGATGATAATTCTACTTATAAAGTGGACCTTCATTTTTCGAACTGTGATAGCAGTTGTGCACCATTTGAAGATCGCTCTTTGCTACGTGCAACTCGAAGGCCTTGAGCCCCTCGCTGCCTTCCTGAACAAAGCAGCCAACCTCGAATCGGCAAGTCAATGCTCACACGAGGCTAGTCTCTTTACCACACCACGTTGAACCATCCGAGGTTGCAGCACTCTAATCTAAGGCTGCGATCGTTTCCCTTAAGCGTCTAGTTTTCACGACATACAAATTTCTTTTCTTCGCACCCAATGGGAGAATACATGATGAAGAGTAACCCTCGAGGGGACGTTCAATAATTACGTAACCATGATTTGGTAGGTAGGTGTAAGCTTTTTGGCTACGACGGGCAGCCATTTATCCCGCTAACTTTCCTTTGTTACCGAATTCAATCTCCTGTAAATCAATAATTTAGTCGGTTGTGGGAAAAATCCTAACGACAGCTCTGCTGACAATTTCTCGTTTCTGCTTTGCGCTTTCGTCGCTTTCGTCGCCCACATGCCCAAGGATTTCCTCGCTGAAATAGCCTTATGACCTAGCTGTAGATGCCACCATAGCCATACTTTTAGAATTCGGGAGAAACGTGCCAAAATATGTACCAAAATTAGTTCCATTTTTTTTGGACTGTAAAAAGACAGGACTAAGCAGAACACAATCTAAAATTAATTACTTCAATTGATGATAGTCCCAGGAATGAAAAAATATCAAAGGTTAGTTGCAAGCTTTCCGTTTGTTCATTAATGGGCCGAAATTGCAATTGATAAGCGCAAAACACAATGTATTGCAATTTGTGCTTCATAGCAACACCTCATATCGTTAGATTTTACCAAAAATTACGTTAAGACAATCAATAAAAATATAGAATATAAAAAAGTATTGCTTAAGATATTTTTCTATTCGCACCAAGAGAAATTATTCCATTAAATTAATGGCTTTGTGTCAGGGATGGGGCAAGGGTTACGGGGCAAGGGTTACGGGGCAGGGGCAAACTGGGAAGGGGAGACATACAACGTCATGCAAATTTGGACTATGATCACAATAAAATTCTTCCTACCGAAAGAAATCGTGTTTAATTTCCTCCTAAACAAATATTGCTTGGATGGGGAGGGAGGAATTTTTGATAATTTCCTTCATCTTTGAGAAAAACCGACATATTCATTTAGATAAGATGTATCTAAAATTCTTTATAAATCGCACAGATTGTATCTATGAAGACCGCACAATATTTTTTGCAAGAAAATAGTTAATTTAATTTTGAGTTAATTAAAGAGGGCAGCCCTCCAACCGGAGCTGATTTATGAGGGGATCAAAGAATAACTAGATCGCTTCTACAAATCCGCCGGGAGAAAAAATTTACCACAAGTTTGTGTGTTGTACAGTTCACTCAGCTTGCGTTGCCAAATAAATGTTCGTTAGTATAATACTCTGATTGGCCCAAGTTAAAAACACTCTTCTGAGAAAAGAATTATAGTGGATGGCACAGCATGACAAAACCTTTTAAACAGGTCTGCTATCTTAACACGAAGTCAATTTTCCTTTTTACTAACGGACGATTCGCCATTTTGTTTCGCAGCTAGGCCAAAGGAACTGCTCCGTTTTGTGTCCGCGTAGTAGAACAGCAGCTTGACAAGAACGAATCCTGAAAATACGAAAAAAACCAAGTTGGACTGATTTCAACAAATAGTCAACACAAATTACCCATTTAACCCATAAAGGGACCATTAATGGTATAATTAGGGGTGCCTTGGCGTAGTGGTTAAGCATGCGGACTCACAACACAAGGGGTTTCAGTTCGATGCCTTCATGTGTCTCTTTCAAAACGCCATTGGAGAGGAAGGCAACGGGAAACCACCTCATGAATTTCGCTCCCCTACAAAAAAATCAGAACCCTGTCTCTGGTTTCTGCTACGCTCGAAATCGAGTATGCAATGCAGTCATTTTAATGGTAGAATTAAGGTATAAAAACTTGCTTTAGCGAGCATGAAAACTAACTGTACAATTCTCCGACATCAGAAGCAGAGAAATTTTTCAGTATATCTTGACGATGATACATTGCTTATGACAAAGTAGAATGCCTGCTTCCACAATCAGTTGCGTCATTTCTTAACAAGAGATACGCAAGGTCTTCTGTATTTCTTCATAATGTAATACTCTTGAATGAGCTTAACACTGGGCATACAAATATATCTCGAATTAAATATTGTTTCTTTAGTGAGTAATGCCGGGGAAAGGCCATGGTGGCCTATACAAAGCCCCAACAAAGGAAGAAAGAAGAAAGCGAAAGGCTAAGAGGAGAGAGAGATCAGATCAAGTTTACTGATCTTAGATTTGAAAGATGGCAAGCTGTAAGACTCAGGCAAGCAAGTAGAAGGCAAGACGTTCCATAAATTGCATGTTCTAGGGATGAATAATGTGTATCTATCTAGATAAGATCTACTTCATTGGCCGCGCGTGGTTCATCAGACAGCACTCGAGGAGACGTGACTTTGATCGATGACTGAGATCCACTGACTCTCGCTTTCTCACGATTGAAATTCATTAAAGAGGCTTAAATTCTAATCAACATAAGCAGGGAAAGGACGGAGACGTGATAACGGCATAAGGGGACGTGGGTAGCTTTCAACACCTACACGAGTAGCGCCAGACTTGCTAGGGGCGAATGCTACCCGCGTGCCACGAAGCAAAGATGTGGCCAATGTCCTTTTGACCAAGATGGTGTATGGGCCATGCGGTACACCCAAATCGCGGACTTGGTATACTGAATCAATCAAGTAGAGCGAGATGCCCCCTTACAGAGGGTGGCAAACTGGCGAAGGATAGGAAGGAGGAAGTGAACGAGAATCGTTCAAAATATCACGGCTAGTCGAAATTGACCTCCCCATCTGATGATGATCACTATGATTAATCTAGTCCCTCAAAAAATACCTCGCTGCGACAGGAGATAACAAGAACCGCACTTACCTAGAAACAGCACTGTAACAATGCCAGCAAATTTGGCATAAGAGAACGATGCCACAATGTATTTCAGTGCATACACCGTGGGAAAGAAAATGACAGTATTCCAAAATAGTGCAATTGCAAGGTTCCACCGGTGCTTTGGAAAATGTACCACGTCTCCTGGAAATCTGCCATTGTTTACGTATGCGTCATAGACTGCATCCTTAGATGGAATAAACTCCATATCAATTTCATCAACAATGCCGATCAAGAAAAAACTGAAAGAGACAGGTAACTTTATAACATTGTAGCTACCAGGAAATACTTCACAGTAGGCCATATGCCTTCCTCAGTAGATAGTGCCAAAATTAAAGAAGTTCCCAAAATTCGTAGCAAAAATCCTCTCTATTCTGCGTTAATCGTAGTTTTTCAAACTACTTCTGGTTGTGAAAATTTCTGAGAAATGCCCTGGCAGGAAGACATTCCGCCTTACCTTGTGTTCGTATAATTCCTTGCACCATTGTGATGCATCTTCGATTGAGTGTGCGGGTACATCTTTCATATCGACTCGTCTAAGACGAAAAAGATGCATCAACAAACACATCCTACACAACCACGGTACCAGAGGCAATAAAGCTATAAGTGTGTTTCAAGGGTCAGGAAAAAAGCCGCAATCAAATTCTTCTGGCTCCAAGGCCCATCCTGTTTCAACGAACTACCAGTTGGCACCCGAAGCTTAGATCCCAGTGTTCTTTTTAAGCATTAGCTTAAAAACCACATGCAAGGACTTTCATTGCTTATCTCAATTAGGCTTTTAACGATAAGTATGGAGGGATATTTAAGACTTTTACATTGTATATGGATGAGTTTACTTATCGTTAAATTTCTTTACTTTTTATTATGAACAGAGCCCTATCTGATAACGGTGCTTATAGTACTAACAAGGTTTCCCCTGTATAAATATTTCTATCATTGTTACTATCATTATTCTAAGTCTAAACATAAACAAGTTAAATTCGTCAAAATCGTTGTAAGCACGCTCGGTATCTTTGACAGTTTCTCCGTGGACTTCTTAGAAATGCTTGAAGACCTGAAATTCGACCAAACATGCAGGCAATACGCAGTCAAGAAGATGGTGGCGATTGCAATAAGGACTTCTTGCTACGTCTTCTGCCGAGGGAATAAGGATTGGGACGATCCCGAACTGATGAAATTTTGAAAGTTTGCATTCTTTTCTAGTAGATATTTTCCCATTGTATTTCTCGCTTATTTTTGTTTAAGTAACCAACTGTAAATTACCTATCTAGAGAGGTTTGCAGTTGTATGTTAGTATATGTTACAAGAAATGAGGTTTGGAAAAAAATATATATCACAATAAGTCCAAGCTACAGGAATTAAAGAGATTTTATAACTAGTGCCACGACGATTAATCAAGTCATACCCAAAGAAAGACACTTGATTCCGCTCAAATAATACTGTTTAATTTCCATTGAGATACTTATTAGAAAAGTTCATTAATGTATACCTCAGGTAAAGGTGGGTCTTGATTCTTCCACCACTTATCAAAGTCTTCAAATTTGCTGTTTCCGGATTTTCGAATGCAACCTCGATGTCGTAAATTGCAGGAACTGGATGAAAAAGAAGAATTTGTACGTATAGCATGAACAGTTACGAAATCCTCATCGGGATGTGAGAATTTCACAGCAAGGGTAGGTCCCACTTTTGTCCCTATAATTGTCACTGACCTATTATTACTTTTGCCCCACCGAAGGAAAATCAGCAATGTTATCTAATCACTTACAGTTGCATGTTCTAAATGAATAGCTACACAAAGGCAGTCAAGATCAACACGCAGAGCCGATAGCCATCCACCCGGCAAGAACATTCTACAGAACATCGTTAGGAGCGTCACCTCTAGAAAGATATGACAGCTGATGAGAAAAGCTAAATGCAGCCTTCAACAATCTACTAAATGTTAAGTAAGATGATGGTGATATTTCTTTTCGTAAATTATGTTCAGGAAAGGCCATGGTGGCCTATACCAAGCCCCAACAAAGAGAAAAAGAAAGCAAACGGCTAAGAGGAGAGAGAGATCAGATCAAGTTTATTGAGGCCATGGTGGCCTATACAAGGTCCCAACAAAGCAAGAAGAAAGCGAATGGCTAAGAGGAGAGAGAGAGAGAGAGAGAGAGAGAGAGAGAGAGAGAGAGAGAGAGAGAGAGAGAGAGAGAGAGAGAGAGAGAGAGAGAGAGAGAGAGAGAGAGAGAGAGAGAGAGAGAGACCCTGAGAGAGAGAGAGTGATCAGATATGCAGTGTAGTCTAATATCAGAAAGTATTGCAAAGGCGAGGGACGGCATTGATGAGAAAACGGGAAACCACCTCATAAAAATTCACTTCCCTTAAGAAATGCTGAGATCCCTGTCGCTGGCTTCTGCTAAACTTGACATCGAATAGATTATGCAGGTTTATGTATACCCTAAATCATCAGGCTTGCAAACTTCAAACTACGTACGAATGAGAGATTATTCATTGTAGGTCAATTGGTATTCAAGTCAAAATGTTTAGCTCACCATTATCGTGTGGATGAACGGTTGCAGAAAGGTGCTTCTAATCTATGCATGCCTAGTTATGCAGTGCCACTTTGTAAATGCCACATCCCCTTAATCGTATTATACTGGTCGCCTTAGGATAGTTCAGTGGTAAGATTCTTGCGGATTGATCCTATGGTCAGTGGATCATCGAGTCCACCCTCAGCTAAACTTTTTCACCTAGAGTGAGGAGAGTCACTTGCTCTCTGTAATTCCATGCGTAGAAACCATGAGGTACGGTCACATCGAGGGGAAGGACCTGGACACTGCTCGAAAAGCAAAGCTTTTCAGCATCCATATGTCTACCTTTAACATCCAGGTAAAATTGTATGTATAAAAAACTGATTGCGTAGCACACTATATTCGATGCGTAGCAGAAATTACACAACAGGGCTCCAAGTCTTTTTTGTGGTGAAGTGTAATCTGAGGTGGTTTCCCGTCGTCTTCCTAAACCATAGTGTTGCTATAGTGAGCCGTGCAGGATTCGAATTCACAAATTCTGCGTGATGAGTCCGCACGCAGAAGTATTACACTACGGTACCAGTTTCTATGTACCAGACACTCCCGCTTATTAAAGACTAATTCCGTGTGTTGCTACGGATATCGCTGAAAGATTTCAGTAAATCTCAACGATTTGGCTGGCGATATTCACACAAATGCGGATAATTTAACATAATTTCAATTTTCCTCTATCAAGATGAATGACTGATGTCGCACCTGAATTTCTCAGTGCATTGACCGTGACAGCGAATCCTTTCGGCCTTGGCAGCAAGTGATGCTTTAGTGGCTCAATTCCTTTGGAAATCGCGTACTCCTGGCTTGCCTTCAGCTTAGCAGACGTCATTCTTGTACTTTCAGCAAATATCCCTATCTAAAATCCCGATTTCACGCATATTTCATTCATTAGGTATTGAATATACTGCGTTGCATACTCGACTTCGAACGTAGCAGAAACCAGAGACAGGGCTCTGAGTTTTTTTCTAGGAAAGTGGATTTCACGATGTGGTTTCCCGTTGCCTTCCTGACCAGTGGCATTTTCATTGTGACACGTGGAGGATCGAGCTCGCAATCTTTGTGTTATGAGTCCGCACACAGAAGCACCATTCAGTGGTGCCGTGGTGTAGTGGTTAAGCATGCGGACTCACAACACAGGGGTTGTCAGTTCGATTCTTCCATGTGTCACAATAAAACCGCCATTGGTGAGGAAAGCAACGGGAGACCACCTCATAAAATCCATTTCCTATAGAAAAAATCAAGCCTTGTCTCTGGTTTCTGCTACGCTCTAAATCGAGTATGCAACGCAGTTATTGAATATAGAACATGAAATATCAGATGCAACATACCGTAACGCTAGCTGACGTATTTTGACAGCTAGGCCAGATTTCAGCCATGTGAGACAAATTATGAAGTGATTTTACTGCAACTTCGATAAGTTTGCAGCCGATTGGTGGCACCCACATTTCATAATCATAATTTCATTAATCCATTATTGAATTTTGCATCAAAAGTGACATGCAGAGAGCTTCTCAGACTGTGGGATTGACAGATTTTTTCCTGAGCGGCCTCCATTGGGAAAAACTTCGTTGAATTCCAGTTCGATAAACTTGCAGCCCATTCGTGGCAGGCATTTTCAAAACTTCTAAACCGACATGCCAAAATTTTTTAGAAGACTTACCAGAAAGGGTATAGGGTATTCTGTCAGTGCCTTTAAGGACTTTTGGATCGTGTTCTGATCTTTGTCCCAGCTCCTCCTCAGGAAACAGAATTCCAAGAACCACCATGCCCAACCAATTGTAGGTATGTACTTGACATCGTTTTTCATGTAGCATTTTGCAGTCTTTTCAAAGAAGAAAGTGGGAGCAGGATTAGGCAAGCCGTGTTAGCTTGAGTTTGTGGCGTGCCTCGCAACGTTGGCACAAACTGGACAAAAGTGAAGCATCACAACAAGCCAATTTGTCAACATCAAATAAGCATCATCATCACAATTAAGATAATAGCTACCATCATCATAATGGAAATTTCGTTGATAAATTCTAACCTAAGTATGATGCACACAATAAAAAATGATTTATAAAACTTAATGATGTCATAAAAAGTAATAGAATGCTCACCAAAGTATAGGTATGGCTTACCTTCTATCACAAGCAAGCTTTGAAAACATTAAAGTGAGCTACATTATGCATCTTTGCTAAATGGTTTCAGAAATGCAATAGCATGATTGTTTGATTACTATCATGGTAACTTTAATCCTATCATAATTACCAGATTATCATTACATTTAAATATCAAGATTATGTTATTGACACTCAAATCAGTGAAGCATTATCAGTAGTACAGTACATTGCCATCGATTTGAAATAATTCAAAAAATTGTAATTAAGCTTGAATAACACACCCCTAAAATTCCTTTGCGGTCTGCAATCATGTATCCAACCAACCAGTCTATGTCACTTCTATGGTTTGGCATCAACATTGCAGATTCACTTCCAATCTTCTCATAATCTTCCTTTTTCCCGTAAAATGTTATGTCTATATCAGCCCACCAGTCACCAGCAAAAGTTAATTCTAGTGTAAATGATTTAAGAAAACATTTGAAACTTGCTTTGGAGCAAACCATAAGACAAAAGCATTCTAACAAATAATATATCATCACTGCGGTTAAAGGCTCAGTCAGCGAATCAGTGAATCAGTTCACTAACCAATATTCCACTGATCAATCTTTAATCAATCATGCAACCAAGGGATCAATAAATCAGTGAATCAGCAGATCACTTTCTAAATTTATCAACAAATCAATCAATTTTTAATGGATCAGTCAAGAAGCAATTCAATCAGTCAATTGATTGATGGATTGATCATAAAAGGAAGGTTCTGTCTTTGCAATAGGATGTAGATCTGAACACATTCCCTAATGTTGACAGAAAAACAGTGTGGCACCCTAGTGACAAGTATCAAAATTGTTTGATAACATACAAAAATCAGTAAGTAATCAAACCTGCAAGATACAAGTATGAAACTTTTGAAATGAGCCACCTATAAAGACTTTTATTGAGAGGCCAAGTTAAAAGTATGATTATCTGCAGGCAATTCATTATAAGTCCAGATGCAAGAAAGACAATCAAGAGCCAGAAATGGACCACTGGAGACTTTTTTATGACTTTTAGCAGCGACATTTTCCTTGATGGCTTTTGACCTACAATGGAAAGGGCTCAATTTTCTCAGTTGGGCAACTTTAGAAAAGCATATTGCCCTATCATTTAAACTCAGTCATGAAAAAAACAGAAGTATCTATCATATTTTGCAAGAGGGCTTATTATTTCACTGCCAAATAACAGCATGGTTCTCTCTTAGTTTGCTGTGTTGGGGAAAAGTCCTGATGGACTATAGTAAAGCTACAACAAATGAAGAAAGAGGAAGGTTGAGAGAAGGTGGAGATAAAGTCAAGTTTTTTTATTTCAGATTTGAAAGAAAACAAGTTGTAGGATTCTGGGAAGGAAGAGGAAAGTGATATGTTCCATGTAATGCAAGTTCTTAAGATTAACAACAATTTTTGAGATAAAGTTTGAAAATTACGTAGTGAAGTTGGGATAAGATGCGAGTAAGTTGAGCTTCTGGTGGTTCTGACATTCTTCAGAACGGTCTGCTGCCAGAAGTTGATGACGAGGTGGGAGAGATTTGTTAAGGTTGAGATTGTTGACAAGACCAATAGCTTTGGACTGGATGTTGTGCAGAAGACAGCAAGTAGGTCTGGTTGACTAGAATGAAGACAGATGCACAACACAAGGAAGAAAATGGCTGCTGTATTGTCATAGCATGTGTAACAAGATATGCAGCTTCTGTCAAGTCCTATGTCACATGAAGATTGAGAAATCACGTTACTTGGTGGATGGACAAAATAGCTTATGTGCTAGCTTTATATAAGTGACAGTGGTGGTGTTGGCAGTGAGAATTATGATTATCACCACCTATCTCTTATCTTAAAAGAAACCCACTCCAACAGGTGCAATGGGATCAGCTGTCCCTTTTTGGACATTATGCCAGGAAATTAATGCCATGCACCGAAAAGGACATTACTACAATACAATTTGACTGTAAATGATAAGGCTTTCCCCTAATAAGATGGTTCTATAACATCTGTTTTGTCACCGGTCTGAGCAATTAGGGTGCTTTGTACATGAAACAGGATCAGACTGGCTGGAAATGTCACATCAGGATCACGAGTAGTCTCCCAGGCTAAACAAATGAGGATGAGCTCTTATCTTAGACTTATTTCTATAGTTAAATTTGTAAAGATCTGATTAGAGAGCTAAGCATACATGAGACCTTATCAAGAAATATCGCACTCTTCATTCTGGCAATAGAAAGTCATTATCAAAATCCTACAGGGTAGTTGCTGTAAAATGTTAAGACGACCTTTGGTTGTTATTGTCATCCAGTTATAGACCTTGGCTCCCATACGTGATACCCAAATAATTGAATTCTTTACTAGATACGCTATGTGTGAGATATGGTCACTAGCTTCTTTCCTTGCTTCAATTCACCTTCAGGTTTGCACCAGGTAACCGTTCGCTCCTTAGCGTACGGTTAAAGGCCAGCAGTAAACATTGTCAGTTGTAGGCATCTGACCTCCTACACTTGCCACTTTTCATGAATGTAAATAATAGATGGAACCAATACAGCTAGCTTTTTGATGGACTTGACTTTAATAAAAGCAAGGTAAAAAGGCTTTAGAGTCAGCATATTGAATGTTTGCAAACATACAAAACCTTAGCTGACGACGGAGCCAGGGACATTGGCAAACACGAGGCGCCTTCACCTAAGACGTCGATATTTGATAGAGTGCTTCATAAAATAAGAGCTTTGATACTCATAATGCAGTCACAAACAGGCCATAAAAAGCAAAGCTTGCATCGTTCACCTCTATTTACAAGAAACTTCTGATGATCAAGGAACTACCACCGTTCTGTAAATGGATGTAACGTGTTTTGTAGTTGTTGTTGTTCTGCTTGTGTTGAAGTTTGTACCCTGAGGCTCCTCCACAGGAGGCATAGCCATCTCCAAGAGGTGCTCATTTTTTTTCATCGAGTCTTTCCGTCAAATGTGCTTTGAGGGAAAGTGGTTGAAGAATCGGTTACGAGCCGACAAAATGAGCCGAGATCACTTTTTGGCGGTAGATGTCTAGGAACACCAACGTGGAGGCTTCTGCATTGTCACCAGAGGTGTTTACTAACCAGCCATAAGTAGTGTTTCTCTGGGAGGTCAATTTGTCTGAACTATGAATTCCAAGCCTTTCTTCGCTAGGCGTCGCTCTCTCTGTTCAGTGCCTCTTGCCATTTCATTTAATTTCATTTGTTTATCTATGGGGAGGGTAGCCTTTCGACACAGATGCCGGTTTTAAAGGGGTCCTCCCATAAAATAAGATTAAAATCTAGTTACTAAAATAAAGATCAAGGGTACAAAACCTAGTAAAAACCCAAAGCCTAAATATGTCTGTCCAGTAAATTTCTGCGATGCTGAAGTCGAGCTTAGCGAAGTTAGTAAAAGTTTCAAATGATGCTACGTAGAGTATCGCGAAAATGTACTACCCCTTGTAAGGAGAGGATAAAAACACTGCGTTGCATACTCGATTTTGAGCGTAGCAGAAACCAGGGAGAAAAATATCCTAAGTTATTTTTAGGGAAATTGATTTTATCTTCTGGTTTCCCGTTGTAGTCCTCACCAATGGCGTTTTAATTGTGACGCGTGTGACCCCTCTGCTATGAGCCCGCCACGTTTAACTACAACACTACGGCACTGCTAAGGCGAGGATAGCCTAATGCAGTCATTCTACGAACTAAAAAGTCGATAGCCATTTTTAGAATGCCTCGAATATTACTTGCTACCGAAACACTAGGCATCGGTCCCAAACTCTAGATTTTCTTGAAGAGGCTCTGCTGACCTTTTATTTCTTACAATAACCCCAATATTGGTGCTCTGTCCAAGAAAAAAGGCACTGTAACTGCACAGTGAGTGGTCTGATATCAAATTTAAAGGAAAGAATTTGTGATATTTGCTTCTTGATTTCAGAATCCCCATGAACATTGCATAAATCAGAGGCTGACCCCTGAGGAAATTGTAAATCAAATATCAGTGTGGTAAACGTCATTCAATCTGTGAGAACCTTTCTGCTTGATATATGATAGCTAATTAAAACTAGCTATATGCTGATGTCTGGGCATGGAAGTTGATTATTCCATGGTATTAATTAACAAACCAGCCACCTCTTCTTCGGTGGTGTGCTGTCCTCAGCGATCACATGACTTGCGGAATGAATACCGTGCATTCATTGGATAAATATTGACAATGCAACAAAGGACGATTTTTTCTGTTGTTGTGGTGATCAGACATAAGCAGTCTGCAAATTCACTAAATCGCTCGCTTTCAAGAGAGATCGCAAGCAGCTGTATTCTAATTTTATAATTCACGTGCGAATCAAGCCCACTTGACACCACATACGACGATTGCTTGAGACGGAGATGAAGGGATTTTGTTAAGGTAATGCACTTACTTTAGGTTTATTTGTTATTCGGTGAAACTCTTCCAATGGCTAGGCCAATTTCCCTACTTGTGTAGGCCATGTAGCCTGGAGACAGATGAATCTAGAATTTCACTTAAGTTTTTGGGTGTTGGCCAGGTAACTACCAGTGGAAAATGAGTCTCAATATCTCGATTGCAGCATGGTTTATGCATTGGTTGTTTCTTAATGTAATGAACGCGCATTTTCCTCCGCTCTCCAGTCTAGGGTATTTATTTTTCTGGGTAGTGGGCCAATCTCTCACCTGGCACGGTTTCAAGTACCCCTTTACCTGGCATCTCCTTATGAAAATGAAGGAGGGTTTCTTAACGTACAAATTTGCTGAAGAACCTGTTGGAAGATTTGTTTGTTTTGATTTACGATTTAGCCGTTGGTTGCTAAAGCCTCAAACCTTCCTAAATTTTAACACTTATTTAATGTGGACATTTTCCATCGGATGAGTCATTTTCCTGTCCGTTTTTAGCGATTTCGTACCGTATTTCCACTTATCCTATACCTCCCCTTTCTTCGTAAATCAATACGTCTGATGTGTTTTCATGCATGGAGCTTTGCCATTCTCAGTGTTCCTATCTGTATGATGGCTCGTAACGTAACGTTTCAACAAAATGTTTGGGTTCCTCATAAAAACTCACAATGATAGGTTGGTCTTTTTTATTTGAAGTTGTTATGTGTAAGATATCACAAATTTAATGAGCATTTCTTAGGAGCATATACTCCCATGCATAATGGAAGTCAAGAACAGAATGCTTGCAGTTAGGATTTCATCAGCATGTGCAGAAATATGCTCCTTATTTTAGAGAAAAAGCTATTAGGTTTGGAGATAAGTGATGGTTGAAGTTGATAGCAATGATTGTTAGTGATTTTGCACTAATAAGGTGCATGGATTTCAGCAGCATTAAAAATTAATGAGCAATATTCAATGAGGGTTGTACTTGAATCCAAAGAGTGTAGGGTGGCTTGAAAAGAGTTTTTCATATCTAGATTTTATCCAAAATATTTACAGATGTTTCAGGCCTGGGTCAAACAAATTTGATACTCCATAATATACAAAGCTATCCATTGAAGAAATTTTCCCACCAGATTTTCTTAACCTTTATACTGTGTATTGCATCAATGCAGTCACGGTATGTCCATTTTATGCATCACCAAGTGCTGTGAAAGTGTTTAAGCAGCATCAAAGACAAACCTTTGTTTATCACTGTTTCAAGTAACCTGGGCTGGATTTCTTTTTCCAATGGAAGAAGTTAGGTGAACCCAATTGTGGAGGTAGGCTGAATCCAGGTCAGCTCTCACAACACTTAGTACAAACTGAAAACCATGTTGATTCCAAGTGTTTGTTAAAGGTTAGGCCTAATGATTTCCAGTCTTCCGGACGGGGGGCTAGTAGGGGTTTATCACCCCTAAAAGATGATCCAATATTATTGAGCCCCATCCTGGGAAATCTAAATCATTTGTTTTCTTTGCAAATTAAGCAGTTTAGAGAGAAAGATAAACAGTGTCCTGTGAAGTACTATGTATGTGGTCTGCTTCCATAATGGTCCATTGAAGTAAGAGGCTCACTTAAGAAGGGTCAAGATCCTCACTTCAAAAAGCTAGATTCAAGATCTCAGCATTCACAAAGAAAACAGGTAGGCTGAAGCCAGCTGGAGGACCTGACTTTTCTTACATTTATAAGACTTTCTTTAGAAGATGCAGCGATGTTACAGGATAATTTAGAATTTCGATGAACCCCCTACAAGCTTCACCTAGCTTTGGCCCCAAAGCAGACAATGAAAAAAAATTTGTTTCTTTTAAATGTTGCTTTCCATCTATACATTTTCATGTGCTTTTGGTGGAGCTTGATTTTGGAGACAGCGCTGATTTTCCTTTAGCTGTTAATAAAGATGTTTTGATTCTCTGGTTTTTATAGCTTGCAGCTGAAAAACTGCCTTTGAAACTCTCCTGCCTAATTTACCCTTTGCATAGGCCTGATAGTTTTGATATGCATCCAGGATATTACATTATGTGTTTACACATAGTTTACTTTCTAATCATTGCAAAACTTTGCAACACTACTAGGATTATACCATCCTTGGCACTGAACCATTGCTTTTCTAGTGGTCCTTTTTTTAGTGAATTATGTTGAGGAAACGCCATGGTGGTCTAGATAAGCTCCAGCAAAGGAAGAAAGAAGAGGAACATTTAGAGGAGGGGGAGATAAGATCACATTTATTGATCCTAGATTTGAAAGATGGTCAGTTGTAGGATTCAGAAAAGAAAAGGATTAACATATAAGCACGGAAGTAGATGGAGATGAAGTAAACAAATTGCTAAAAAAACATCATTAATTTTTTATAAATTCTTGGGTGTGTTTCACATTGGATGTCAGGCCAGCAAATGCGCACGATACTGAATGAACAGGAACTTTGGACGGGGACAACCGCAGCAACACATTACCCCTCACAGCTGATCCTCCTCCCCAGTATCCACCGCCTAATATACTTGGTGTACGTTGTCAGCTCAGGGCTTTCTGGTTGTGATGTCCAAGGTCCTTGATCTGTAACACTTTTCATTGCTGTTTGGACGAAACGAGGGTGTATTATTGACGTAGGCTTTGCCGGAGAGAAAGCGACAGAAAGTGAAAGCCCGATTTCTGATTCAAGTTCGTTCCATTCCGAGAAGCAATTAGGATGGATGGTTTTCAGCTAGTACTGTATGAGATGCTGAGCTATCTAGATCGTCACTAAAGAAAACTCTCCGTTGGCAAATGTCACTCAAGGAAACCAATGCCAACGGATTCCCATGCACGCGTTTTGATTTGAGCCAGAAACGTTCTAAATGGTTAAGGGAGTAGTGTTTGGCACGTGGCGTCATTAAATGGAGAGTCATTCGAGTTGAATTAAGTCCTGCTATGTGAATGTATGGTTAAAATTTTGCGCAATTATATTCCGATGATAAGCCGGTTTTTTCAGAGCGCTTTGCAGGATCTCAAGAAGGTGTTTCCTGATCTTCTTATGCCATTGTTTGATACTATCGAATGTCGGGCAGTCTTAGCGGGATTGATTATGAATATCCTAATGAACCTGGGATCTCCATGATTAAGACCACATCAAGGCAATTAGATGAGAATCGAAAGCGTTTTGCTAGATCTCCTAAGGAATTCTATCAACATTCGTATCAAATCGTATCAGCTGCAAAAGGTAATTTTCACACCCACCGTGTACTCGAGGTATTCTTAGGAAAGCGTAGATTGAATATAAACTTGCGAAGGAGAATCATTTCATGTCATTTTTCATTTAATGATAAGGTAGAGAGGTAGCCCTTCTGCAAAGCCAGTTGAGATTTCTTGAGCACACGATTCGTGAAGATGGTATTCTTCATCGAGTCTTTCCCCAAATATGCTTTGAGGGAAAGTGGTTGTAGAATCGGTCACGAGCCGACGAAAAATGAGTTGAGATCACTTTCGGCGGTCGATATCCAGGGACACCAACGTGGAGGTTTCTGCATTGTCCCCAGATGGTATTTAGAAGCTGGTACTGGAGGGAAAAGTTGAAGGAAAGAGAGCTAAAGGAAGACAGAGGATAACTTAGATGGAAGGTTTATCTTCGGCTGTTGCAGATACTGTAAGAGCCACCGATTTGCTTCACGGTGCTCATGGTAGAGAAAGGTTTCGAAACATTGTCGGCAACGTAGAATCTAATTTTGCACTCCAAAAGAAGAAGGCCTTTAGCCGAAGCTGATTTTCAAGGGGCCTCGCATTTACAAGTAATTAAGATTAGAATATTAAAACGATGACGAACAACATTGTGAGGGGAAATTTTAGCTTACTATATTCATTAGAATTTTGGATTAACAACGATGACTATCTCAGAATGATTTAAGATAGGCGGCAACAACTATGTGTGGTTTGGTTATAAGTCAATAGAAGGAGAGATGGGATACTCTACAGAAACCAAAAGAAAAGTCATTTGTGTGGATTGTTGGGGAAATTCATGTAAATTGAGACTAAGCCAGTGTAAGAATGTGAAGACGTATCAATGAATCTCAAATCAGTCAGACGAATCGAAGTAAGTAGGAAAGACGCATGAAATTAAGATCATATATTTTCAGTTCGGTTTCAGTTAGATGTGATTAGAAATTCCAAATCATACGTATCATAAAACAAAGGGTGAATGCAGATCAATGTACCAAATGGAACTAATCAACCAATGGAAGACAAATGCTAGAGTAAAAGACAATGATTTAACCATGTACACATGAATGGAAGGAAATTGTACGTTTGTAGGAACGGTTATAAGAGCATTTCGAGACTAACTCATCCCATCTTTAGCCAAACGAAGAGTGAAAAAAGGGGGATTCACAGCCCAAATATTCAGAATTCGAATTCTCATAATCCATGAACTCTTCTTCTCCAATCTTTGCTCCAGTTGAACGGGGTCGCAGGAATGCAGCTCGCCTTCCAGGGACGAAAATAAGCGGATCGTTTTAGGGGATCATGGCATAAGGAAATTCCATCTGTACTTTAGAAATCTTTCTGTCGGCCTATATATCTACTGTACCTATAAGACTGGTTGTTAGAAATAGTCGTTGTTCTTGATTTCTGTTCGAATCAATCCCTGTCTGTGGATTTAGATCGATTTTAGGCGGTTTATCAAACAATAAAGAACTTCTTTAAGATGGAATTTCATTACCTGAAATTTAAGGAGAAAGCAATTCAAGGCGAAATTTTGGATTTTCCAACTGTGGGTGGATTTTCCAACTTTTTAGGAGCGTCCCACTCAACCCCCGTAGACTATTTACTTGCATATTTTTCCGCTTCATCCTGTCCTTGGGTCCTCCTGTTTCATCTAGTTTATTCTGGGGAATTCCCTTTGGTTATTTTGCAGCTTGGGTTTTCCGCATCATCCAATCAGAGTGGCATGCAGTTTTTGCTGGCGGATGCCCGTCCTGTCGAAAACCTTCCCTATTCATCCACTTCTTCTTCCCGTGGCTGTGCTACACGATAGAAACCTGGGTCGGACCTGGTTACGATGCTAGAGTTTTACTTGGACATGGCTATTTTTCACTACCCCTTCAGCATCATTGTTAGTTGTTTTTTTTTTAAGAAAAAGAAACTGTTAGTGTCTGCGTTGTCCTGAATTTTTGCTCAATGCATCAAACCTTGCAAGGCTTTCGGCATTAAGATGCCTGTTTCACGATTCTGCCAGTTCTGCTTAATGAATTAACTTGTTCAGGTGATAAGCTCGTATCTCAAACGATAAAGCCTTTGAGCAAGGAGGATAACGATCTTCCTTTAGGGGTCTTGCGGTTAGCTTGAGGGAAAAACAGAATGAACTTCGTCTTTACTTTTTGCTGATTGTAACAAGTTCTCTCTTCTAACAGGTTCCAGAAGTTCGGAGCTTTGAATAAGCGATGGAAGAGCTGCGTACGCCTTTGATACCAAACAGCGAAGAGAGAATTCAAAGTCACACAATTCAGGTATGTTTCTTAGCAGGATAGGATCAGTTGAAGAGGGGTTTTAGTTGCGAGTCGCTCTCACGAGAAGGTTATCAAGGACGGATTCGAACATTTGTCCGATCACTGTGTTTTACGCCTGAAATATGTCGTATCCCTCATCTAATGCCCCTGGTTTTGATTTACGTTTTAACGGGCTGCGAGTTGCCAGCTGTTTTTTAGTTTCCCGACGAGTTCCGTTTCGCTCTGCATGCTAAGCAGCTGCGCTTTGCAGGACTTTTTAGGAAGACCTCTAACCAAAACCTTCTGTAATCTTTATCCAGTATTGCTTATCGAAAGCGTACGATTAAAATCCCTCGAATTGTTTCAAGTGAAACTAAGCAAAATATTGACCATTGTAATGCCGAATGAACGCTTTGAGAGTTGCGGAAAGTCACGTATGATCCAAGGATGTGGCGTCATCGCAAGAGATCACCGCCGGCTGTACAAGTCTCTTTTCGCAGAAGCTAAAAGGTTCCATCAGCGTGAGTCCTCTAAGCTGTATTTCCTGTTTAGATGGATAAGCTCGGATGCAATTACAAGATCATAGTTTTTGCGCACAAGCTGCTTCGGCCCAGGCGGCAGCGTAGGATGTTTTGGCAACAGCGCCTTCTCACGCCTTCCCCCGCCTTAACTCCTGAAAGACATCGGTATTGTCCACGAGGATGTTCACGTAAAATTTTACTCTTGCACGCAAAAACGCTGGTAGAATGCAAATGCTGGACCTATGGGTACTCTTCGCTCTAGTTATGTCCCCAGCCAATCAGCGAGCTTGACGCAAAAATTTGATGGGAAAAGGGAAAGTAATACCATTCTCCTCTGCTAAGCATTGTCATAATCGTTCTCTCTCTCAGGCTCTCTCTCTCTCTCGCGCTCTCTCTCTCTCTCTCTCTCTCTCTCTCTCTAGCATCTCTAGCATCTCTCTCTCTCTCTCTCTCTCTCTCTCTCTCTCTCTCTCTCTCTCTCTCTCTCTCTCTCTCTCTCTCTCTCTCTCTCTCTCTCTCTGTCTCTCTCTCTCTCTCAGGGTCTCTCTCTCTCTCAGGGTCTCTCTCTCTCTCAGGGTCTCTCTCTCTCTCAGGGTCTCTCTCTCTCTCAGGGTCTCTCTCTCTCTCAGGGTCTCTCTCTCTCTCAGGGTCTCTCTCTCTCTCTCTCTCTCTCTCTCTCTCTCTCTCTCTCTCTCTCAGGGCTCTCCAACAAGTCTGACGTGTATATCATGGTAAGAGAGTTGTGTAGGAGTTCGTACAGTGTTCGCCAGCATAAAGGCCTGTATCCTTGAAGCTCGATACAGCCGTAACTTTTAACGAGTAAGAGAATACCATAGAAGCACTTCCAAAATGAAAGGCCATTATATTCTCCTGCGATAAAATGTCTTAATAGAATTATTTGTAATTCTTATACACAGTCGTGACTTTTTGTATGAGTTGGAACAACCATATTAAGGTAATTTGTACTAGCGCGCTCCGTAATTCTTATTGCATTATATAACCGCCATCGAATTTTCGGAGAGTCTGCGGTGAAGATGAAGAATATAAAAGCAAAATTGAATATCACGAAAATAGCAATGAAAAGGGTGGAAATGGCTATTAATGTAAAGTCATACAATCAAATAAGTTGATCCAGCGAATCTGCGATGAAGGACTTAACCCAATTTTGCGAGAATTTGGAGATCGCCATGAATGAGCAGGGTAAGAGTGTAAATCATAGAGGAAGATAGCCGCGTGGGGAATGATGGTAACTCAGTACAGTAAAAGTCCGCCACTAAGAAACCGGCTTATAAGAAGCTGCAGCCTAGTACATGAAGTCACGTGTACTCAGTTATAGCAAAAAACGCTGCCTCAAAACATTGCTTCCGTTTCTTAAAGTCCAGAAAGGACATTCAGAAAGACAAAAAATCATAGCGCAGTAAAAAGCTGATTCATTTCAAACACAGAAAAAGGGTTCATCGATATCCCATGCGCCTCTAAAAGAGCTGGGTTTTATGGTTGGATTTCAGTTACAATCATGCATAGCTCTGTTAGATAGCATGCGAGGTATAGACAGCTGTCCATGGTGGGAATTTTATGGTGTCAGGATAGCTGAATGGTAAGGGTCTTGCGCTTTTATCCTATGGTCAGTTGTTCGAGTCCCACCTCAGCTAAAATTTCACTTAGAGTGAGGAGAGTCGCCACCTCTTTGTAATTCCAGGCGTAGGAACCACGAGGTGTGGTCACATGGAGAGGAATGATCTGGACACTACTCGAGAAGCAAAAAGCTTCTCAGTGTCCAAATTTCTACCTTTGACATCTGGGTAGAATCATGTGTATAAAAAAGGAAATTTACGTTTGCCCTACTATAGCACTTGAGTAGCTTCCCCTATATTCCCCACCGAAAGCGTTTTCACAGCGTAATTAAAAATCAAGTCTCAAAAGACGAGAAAGAAAAGCTTTCAAATCTTCCATTAGGCTTTCTGGTAATCAATCTTGCCCATCAATGCCGTTTCATGCAAAAAAAGTTTATCACCTTGTCTCGTGAACATTTCCACAATGTTCGAAAATCGATTTGGAGAAGCAAGTGTAAGGCATGCTCGATTTCGAGCATTGCAGAAGCCAGGGACAGGACTTCGAGTTGCTGTATAGCGATGTAGTAGGCTGCGTTTGCACTGTACCGGATCGCTTTTTGATCAGCCATGCGCTTACACTAGATATAGTGATCCGGTACAACTTTGTACCTGCTATCAGGTACAGTTTTGTACCTGCTAGGAAAGAGGAACAGTTTTTTACCGGCACTGCTCCGAAAGTGTACCATTACAGTGTAAATGCAAGGGAAAAGGAACACTTTTGTATCGGATCAAACGTGATCCTGTACAGTGTAAACGCAGCCGTAGATTTCAAGATGTGATTTCCCATTGCCGTCCCCGCTGAGGGTGTTAATATTGTGAAACGTGCTGGATTCGAACCTACAGCTCCTGCGTTATCACTAATTACCGTAGCTACTATGACAGATCGTTATCGGTAATAATGCGTATCTTGGATTATCACACTATGTGCACGAAGAATTGAATGACTATGTGTCAACCTAGCGTTGGAAAACCGATGATAAATGTATTGCTTGGTGCCTAACTATGATTGTTTATAACGCATGCTGATATCAGTGGCGCGGGCCGTATGCCTTTCCTCGCTTAAAACACCGTTGGTTGGAACTGGAAATCGAGAGTCAAATTGCCCATTTCACTCGTCCTCTTAACTTTGCAAATTTTTGTACGCAAGTTTCTTATCCTCTTCCTGTGCAAAAAGTCTCTTAGCTAGCTGTCTCATGTGAAAATCAAATTTTCCTAACTTTGCCAAATCCCAACCCCTTATCATAGTTAAGTCTTTATTTCGAAGGGCTCTGGTCAACAACAACGCTTTGCAAGCATCATACCTCTCGATATGGGCGATTTGATATCGTTCATGCTTAACAGGGCTTCAATTTTTACAGTTTTACAAAATATATCATTGCCGAAACTTTCACAACTGAGCAGCAAAAGCTTCGTAATCTTTTCAAAACCGACAAAGCCTTTTAGCAAAATTTATTGATTTTGGAACCATGTAAAGTTTTGTACTGAGGGTCTCTGCTGCAAAAATGAGTACACCATCTATCTTCGTGCTCCAGGCTGACGGAAGCGACAACATTTCTGTATTTGCTGATTGTCTCTTTTAAATTATGGGCAGGAGACGAGAGTGCTGTGAATCCTGGGTCATATTCTCACTTTGTCTAAAGGCTCCTGTTATTTATTAACTATAATGACTGTATCAACTCTTGCACACACCAACCTGACAGCTGCCATAAGTGATCAATTATTCTCGCGCCAAGTCTGCTTACATGCCTCCTTCTAACGTAGGGGCTATGGGGAGCGAGTTTGACGTTGCGAGGGCAGAAAAAGTCACCCTTGGGGATAACCGGTCGGTATTGTTTCCTTGGGGATTTCCAATCAACGGGCGTTTTTTTCCCACGTTGCTTTATCTCCTTTACTTTCGAAGGAATTCAACGAGGAATCTTTGGTATCGATTTAAGTAATCTTTCATTATTTTCACGTTCTTGTTTGGATTCCGTTTGCAGCAGTAGGGCTGGGATCTTCAAACACGGCCGTCGATTTCTCCAAGCCTTACTGTTACGCTAACATTAAAAGTCCAGTCCGTGCAAATCAAATCCATCGACGTCGTGCTAAACCAGTTATATTTCTGCAGTTAGCGACAAGAGTTGAGATAGGGAGCCCTGCTGATTGAGTGTATATAGTTAATGGGTGAGCCGCATCAAGCAGTTTTGCGGCGCCTTCATTTATTAAGGAAGAAGCCAGAGAGAGAAAATTGGAGTATCTAGGCTTTTTTTTTATGAAAAATAAAGATACGACGTGGCAGATCTTGAAGAGGGTACTCAAGTTGATGTCAGCTGCTTCACTAACCGACTATAGCTTGTTTGGGTAGATTTCTACGTGACGTATATCCTTATTAAATATGAGCATAGAGGAAAAAGCAGACAATACCTATTCGTATGTTTGATTAAGTCAACTCCCATCTCTGGATTATTCAATGCAATTATTGTTTCTGACATGGTGATTTGAAAGTGCGTCTCAGATGATCAAGCGTTTTGCGTTTTATTGCAACTTGCTTTCGCGTATTTTCCCACATAAAAGCTATACATCTTTAGTTTGTTTATGTCTTTATATACTTCGACTATCAAATGTATTCGGGGGTGCCTCAAGGATGGTAACTGGACTCATTTTTCTTGTTCTGAAGCTGAGGTGAGTTGCGCCCTCAGAGTGTAACACCCTTGGAGGTGATGCTCGATGTCCTTTTTTGCACCAAGGCTCAACAAGAGCAACTTACTGCTGAACGGGGGTAACATTATTTCAAGCTTCCTTGGGCCAGGGTAATGTATTCAAGGTCTCTAAATAACGGATGTATTACTGGGTATAGTTCTGTGCTCATCTTTTCAATTGCTATGCCATGGTTCGTCGCAGACCATAAATTGTAATGTTTGCCATCACTTGACAGATAAACACATTTCTCATATTAACAGGGCCCCCAGCTAACAAGAAACCGCTCCTAAAGCTAGGATATCTTTGTGAATTAAGGTCAGATTTCTTCAACACGTAGCACTGTTTTTTGTCATCATGATATTACCGCGTTTTAAGGAGATATCCATGGTAAAATTATTGGTGTGAAGCGACGCATGACATCGGCAATCTTTGCATGAAGTTATTTCATCGCATGATTTGCGAATGTGGGTGGATTCGTTGTCCCCAAATCCTGTTGATCAGGTGCTCATGGGGTTCTCTCGCAAGAATTCTCTCATAGGGTTCTCTCGCGAGAATTCTCTCATGGGGTTCTCTTGCGAGAATTCTCTCATGGGGTTCTCTTGCGAGAATTCTCTCATGGGGTTCTGTCGGGGAATTTTTCATTTCAACCAATAAGGAATTACAAGGAATTGTAATCAACAATAGATTAAAATTAGTGAAAACTGATTAAGTTATCTAGAATGAAACTAATGAAGGAAAGAACAACAAATGAGTTACACAGACAAAAAGTAATTACATTGAATTTCTGTAAGTAAACCTAATGTTTAATTGTTTATCTAAATTACGTTTTTAACGATAAGTATCGAAGGACATTTAACACTTTTACATTGTATATGGATGAGTTTACTTTTCCTTAAATTATCTTTACTTTTCATTCTAACCAGGGCCCTTACTGAGTCCAGTGCTTGTAGTACTGACAAGGTTTCCCCTGTATAAATATTTCTGTTATTATTATCATTATTAAGGCATCTGTCATGGACCTTTATCGCACATGTTATTGCCAGAGATGCAAGCCCCGTGCACGGCTCATCAAGATATGGCAACACCAATGCCCGTGTGTAAGATTCAGCTTCTTTCGGCGGCATAGTAATCTTGAAGTGATTTGCAGAATGGTAATGACAATGGTGGTTTCAGACGATGGACGATAGAGAAGCAAGAATCTCGTGTCAAACCCAGTGACTCTTTTAAGATTTTACCAATGTAAGCGTTGAATCGTGTTGATAACTTTACAGGGAAATTTAAAGCTCGTAATTAGGAGAAAGTATCAAGATGAAGCCATCGCTAAATCTTTTGTGTTTGCTCAGAATATCAATTCAGCAAATAGCACTCTATTAGGCCGTTTTTCATTCTGTCCCTGCGTTCATTTCGTATGAGCGCTAATGCGTTGTTTGCGCGCGGCAAATAACAAGGAGAGAAGCTTTGATTTATTTGATTATCAGATTGTCAAAAATAAGGTGTCCCTCCTTATCAAATTATACTGTGTTTGAAATTATCAATATTGGTATCCTTTCACATTCCCACACATCCGCTTCAGTCTCAATACCCACGATCATAATTATCAGCCACCGTGATCACCAAGATCACTATGATCATAATTGCTAATCGCTATGATCACAAGGGTTTTTGATCATCCTTGTTAATCGTTCTGATTGCCGAAATCATTGTGATCGTCATCATCAATCACTGTTTTTACTAAAATCATTTTGATCACAACTGGTAATCGCCATGATCACCATGATCATTTTAGTGACCATTTTGATGATTATAATTACAAAGATCATCGTGATCATATTTGTCAATCATCGTGATCGCCTAGATCGTGGTGCCTTTCACGCTGTGTAATCTGTGTGATCTGATGATCAATTTTGATTGTGGTAAAATTCATTTTGGTTCAATAAGGAGCAATTTTACTGCAAATTCTGCAGAGCATACTCGATTCCTAACTTCGCAGAAACCAGAGACAGGAATCTTAAGTTTATGGTAGGGAAGTGGGTTGTTACTATGTGCCTTCTTGTTGCCCTCCTCACCAATAATGGTTTTAATGTCTATGGTACCGGATGAGAAATCACAACCAATTTTGCGTCCGCGCCCTTATCCACCACACCACGACACCACGACACCGTTGCCTTTTCTACGCAATCTGGAATCACAGCAATCAGGGTAAGAAGGCTGATAATCACCTCGCAATCTTTGCCATCATCGTTGAAATCATCACCATCGCCATAATCATCAACGTTGAAATCATCCTCATCACCACGATCATCATTATCATTTCATTTTCATTTAATAACAGTACAGAGAGGTAGCCCTTCAGCTGAAGCTGATTCCCAAGGGGCTTCTCATTTGCAAGTAATTAAGATCAAAATATTAAAAGATAAAAATCACATGATAAAAATCTTCATGGCTATTACAAATCGTCATTTACATCGACTACCTCATATCATAGATCATTTTGTAGTATTAGGATAAACAGGCCATTGCCATGTATTCAGAATCGTATGCTTAGAATGGCTAGAGTTTTCGCCATAGCATAGGCCTTGGAGCCGTAGGTTGGTGTGTTGATGCCAACTGATAATAAGGTCTTATTATGGAAATGGTATTAGTAATTTTTTTTCAAACTTCATTTCTTGTAATATACGCTAACATACAACTGCTAACATCTTTAAATAGGTAGGTTCCATTGGTTATTGGAACAAAATACAAACGATAAATGCGAAGGGAAAAGGGTACTAGAAAAGCATGGGAATTTTCAAAATTTCACGAGTTCCGGATCGTCCGTGGTAAGGATTATGATAAGAATGATAATGATAAGATTAGTAAAGCAGGTATTCAAAGAGGAAGACATCATCCATCAGAGGTGTTTTTCACAAGGATCCTATCGAATCTCTAATGCTTAATGCCGCATGCGATGGAGGCCCCGATTCCGCTTCCTCGTCCCCCCTATTTCTCAAACTACGTAGACTCAAAGGTGAACAGCACGACAGCATCAAACCAACCGCTGACGAAGGGATTCGAACCCGAAGCCTTTTGCGTTAACTGCTACGCAATGGCAGACGTCAGCTCGTGATTGACTTACCATAAAATCGACCTCAACTTGAAACCAAGCATCGAAGCACACGAAATCGTTTGCGTATCCCGCCCCTACTTGTCATGCAATCCTGCGTTCTTCCTACACATCGTGCAAATCAGATCAAGAGAGGTTAGAAGCTAAACGTATCTTTGGCACTGTGTTTATAATAACCTCTCTGAAGGCATTATTGTATTGGCAAGATGGTAGCACTGTTTGATTTCCTAGCCCTGAGCGACCGGGCGCCAGTTGTGTAATCTTGATGGGTCTTATACGGATCAATCCATCGTGAGTGCAAATACTACCAATGACGTGTTTATTTATGGAGAAAGAATAAGCCGCTTAGCCCGCCGTAAATGATTCAAGTTGTTTGAGATTTATCACACCATGACCTTTTACATTATAGAAAACCGCCATTGATCCCCAGTCGAGCGTAGACGCTTATAAAGTCGGCAGCGTACACGTCTTTTGCCATTGCTCTCTACCTGGCTATAGCAGCTAATGGTGCGTACGTCTCTTTAAGTTCACGTTGGCAACGGTGGCTTGCGAATCTCTGTCTGTCCTGTGTTCATCTTGTATTGGCTGATTTCGCACAGCAGACGTGCTTCTATCGACCTGTGTTTAGGACTGCATACAGCACGCGTCTTTCGTAGGAAAATGCGATTCTTTCGGTCCCAGCGAAATATGATTTCGTATGAGCTGCTGAAGCAAGCGTCGGGACAAACGAGGACCAAGGTATGGTGCATCTATTTCCACTGCAAATGTATGATTGAAACTGCAATCGGGTTCTGGGTAAAACGTTGGTACATGTTTCCTTTGATTCGGATCTTGAAGCTCCCTGAAGGGCTCGGTCCCCATAACGCCTCAAGATGTAATTGAGACGAACCTAGAAGCGGTGAACGCCCCCCATGTTTCCTTTAAGATGAGGATTTCATGTCATCGGCAAGAGCCCAAGTCGCTGCCTCCGATCCAATAGAGGGATGCAGGTGGCGAGGAGCTGCTAAATTCTTGTTGTGCCCCACATTTGTTGCAAATGGGTACATTGACCTTTGTTGCTTTGGCTCCTACATGTTTCATGCCATGCCCTCTTCTCAATTTATTCAACATTCTTCATAACACTACTTGTTGATATATCAAGATGTGCCCTTACTGATAACAGTACTTGTAGAACTGATGAGATTTTACCTGTATAAGCATTTCTATGATTATTATTATTTTATCTTATATTATTTTTCTTTGTTATTGTATCCAACTAGATAGCCAGTTGTACACTACCTGTTACTAGAGAGGTGTAGAGTTGTAGACTTTAACTATACTTAATGAATTGAAGTTTTGAAAAAAATCTGACATTGAAATACCCAGACTACACGATTGAAGTCATAAAAGGAAACATATTGATAGAAAGGGCCTGTTTGGGAGCTATGGTTGCTGTTGTGCTTTTAGAGACTCGAGATGTGTGGTACTTTTGACGCCATCCAGGGGATTGTTGCCATAGTTAATGGAGGGGAAATTATGACTGTTCAAAAACCCATCTGTTTGACCGCTTGAGTCGATCAAGCTAAATTTACTTTATCGACAATGCTTGTTTACATGTTGGATGGCTGTGTTTTCAAAGGTTGATTGTACTGCGGTACAGCGGATAAGGGGACGTGGCGTGTGGGTCATCGATTCAGATCACAACAAAAATGCAGTTGCGACAAGATAGCGTAAACACGACTTCGTAAAGCTGTACTGAGTCAAGAACATGACACGTGCCTTGCCTCTGGTCTTGCTACGGTTTTAATCGAAAATGTCGATTGGTGTCAGTGTGGGAGGGGGGTATTTACTCGCTCGGTTTAAGACAGTTTTCATTAATCGTACGTATGGTTGATTGCAATTCCTTGTGATTCTTCTTTCGGTTGAAGATGAAAATTCTTGTGTTCTTCTTCTTCTACTCAGCCGGTCTCGTAAACCGATGGTTTAAGTGTTCCAATGCACCGCGGAAGTTGTGTGCCCCCATCTTGCACTGTTCCCTTCAATGAAGCTTTATCGGTGAGGACTGCACGATATCTGCTACTCTCGAAGTCAAGCATGCAATGTGGTTTTTGTTTTTTTCTTTCATTTCCCAGTCTTTAGACCGTTGAGGCACTCAGTGAGCGCTGCAATCTTTCCCACGCCTTTTTGCCTTGGTGGCTCGTAGACGTGGAGAGATAGAGATTTGTTTGTCCACTTTTCATTGTCAAGCGTCCAGTTGTTCGTTGGTCTTCCTCGTGGTCTTGCGCCTTCTACTCTCACATGAAGTTCTTGTATAGCTGCAGTAATAATAATCACGGCGTTTTCCTACTTAAAATTTTGTTGCCTCCATCTGCAAGCTCACTTCTCGCCATACAGCCAATCTACTGGTTTGATTTATTCAAAGTGAAAGCAAGATAACTCGGCCTGTTTCTTTTTTCGTGCCGAAACAATCATGGACGCTTTGATCCATTTTTTTCGTAATGAAAAATAACGAGCCTTTTTTTACCCGTAGCACAAAGCAACGGTAAACGTTTTATCTCACTGGACTACCGAGCGAATAACATCTTTTATTCAATCGATTAAAGATGATTGGAAGGAGTTCAATTTCTGTGAGAAACAGGATGAGATTCTCCTGCTTGATTATTCATTCGTTTTCAATCACCTGGCAGTAATTTTCTCTTCGTTTAATCGCAATGCGTGGAATTAGTTGTCATTACTTATGGCTCAATCTTCCTGAGAAAAAGTACGGGACCACTTCTTGATAGATGGCATTTTAGCCGACGAGGTGTCTGCACCACACCTTGTTCAGTGGTTCGAATCAGGCATACGAGCGAGGGAATGGGGGATTCAGCCCCCCCCCCCCCCATTTGGACTCTAATAGATACCATTCACGGAGTGCTTTGATTCAAAAACCATAGAAACAAGTACGATGTCCCTGCTGTCCATTTGGGCAATAAATTCGCTCTCCCCCCCCCCAAAAAAAAAGCCAAGTTCCTCCGTATTCTAGTGTTACGAAGCCTCGTTTCACTTGAATGTAAAGAGGCTCCAGTGTATTGGAGTTCTGGCGATTAAAATCCGACAGCCCTGTAACGTCTGGGTGCGAAAGCCGAGAGGTAACACTAAGTTCTCGCTGGATTATTGTGTACCCTTGATGCTAGAGGGGTACTAGTATTTCATGGAAGTGGTTCGATTTGTACGCAGTGATTGTAGCCCTTCATAGTTAGGTCATTGATTCCTCTACCGTCTTCCAGGAACGAAGAAGGGGAGGCCCGTTGTTGGTCATCACGAGACACTTGTCTGATAGTACGAAGGGAGAAGATACCCTGTTTCTCCCGTAAGTGTTGCCGATGATACTAAGGTTATAACCTAATTGCTATAACCTCGTGACCTAACTATGAAGGGCTACAATCACTGCGTACAAATCTAACCACTTCCATGAAATGCTAATACCCCTCTAGCATCAAGGGTACACAATAATCCAGCGAGAAATTAGGGTTACTTCTCGGCTTTCGCACCCAGACATTACAGGGCTGTCGGATTTTGATCGCTAGAACTCCAATATGCTGGAGCCTCTTTACGCTGGAGCCTCTTTACGCTGGAGCCTCTTTACGCTGAACCCGTCTGGTGCTTTCTGTCGAAAGAATGGCCGTTCTTCGTTGAAAGTTGATTAAACATTTCTCAAATTTCAATTCGAGCCCATTTCGTGCTCGACATAAAAATCGCCCCCCCCCCCCTGGACCAATGGCAGAGATCCGCTAAGCTAGCTCGAGTAGCTTCCAATTTCATTTATTTGAATGGGAATTTCTTGGCAGCCGTGCACCTCAATTGGCTTCGGATTTGCAAACTGTCTTTGCGAATTTATTTGTTATAAGGTCCCTACGTAGCCGAGAAATCCAAGTTTATTGGCTTATCGCAAGAAGGTTCTAAGGGCTGCTCAGCCAAAGACACCGGTAAACGTGTCCTTGTTATCTGCCCATAAGTGCCTTGTAACTAGAGTATGAATGAACAAAGCCCAAGACGTGATCCATGTGGAAGCGCCATCTCTTGTCTAACTGTAATCGCATTATGCCGTAAAGCCCCACCAAACTACCTTTGTGCGTTAGCCTCGTAACTGGATTGAGGCGTTTATGGACCATCCCGATTGTGCCTGCGTCATTCTCTCGTGGTTGCATTCGAATCCGGTTGCAGTCACTTGCTGATTTCATTCTAATCCACTTTGCGTGAGCAGCAATCAATGAAGTCTCGGAGCCGTCGAAGGCATCTTTGATACCCAAACAATGGCGATGCAACTCCAAATGTCAATCTGCAAAAGTCTTTTTCACAGTCTCCTAACCGGTTGTAAAGTCACAATTGATTCCATTCAGACGTGAATGTTCAAAGCCCAGTTTTTATAGAATTGCAGGAGGCTCACGTCCGGATCTATTTTCATCAGCCGTGTACAACCATCTCCTTATTATTTGCACCATGGTTGAGGTGAACTTCTCTGTGAACGATAGAAATGCCGTCGTGTCAAAGCATTTTCAAAGAGACCCACTCAACATTTCTCGCATTCATATGGCCATTGAAGTGTCACGCACCCACGAGAGCTTTGCGCCTTTCTTTTCAACAACAATCGAACCCTTTCACTTCCCCTTCAATCAAATCACGATTCGGTAGCGACAACGAAACTCGAAACAGATTTATTCGAAGAAGAAGCTTTTTGAAAATGCCAACGAAACAAGCGGTAACATTTTTTAGATAGAAAATTTGAACATTGAACATTTTTCAACTGAAACATTTTTGATTTTGTAGCCTAAGCCACTTCCATTGGCAGCGAACTTCCTTCCAAACGGTGCCTACATTCTAGCCGCGCTCGCAAGTAATATCTGAAGCGTCCTTGCCTCTGTTTTCGTCTATCTTAAAGTCGTTTTGCCAATCAAACTCATTTCATCTCCATTCCAAAGCATTCATCAATCAACATATGCAGGCATTCATTAAGTTCGCTTTCTTCGTGGGATAACAGTTCGCTGCCTTATCTCCAACTATTTCATTTCTCACTCCAAATCAGAACCGCTCTCGTTGTAGATTTGATTTATATCATTGACTTTGTTTGATCTGATAACAATTGCGCTACAAATGTACGAACAAGGAGCATAAAATGGCAAAATCAACAAGATCAAATGAATCACAAGGATCATAACGAATCAAAGATAGGTATTTAAGGAGAAGGCCCCCTTTCTCATTCAAAGCGGACGTACTTTAACAGACTTTGCATTGAATCCATTTTCAGGTCTCCGATCGTTTCAGTTCGGTTGTATTCACACAGTGCTGAAGAAGTAGCTTTTTAGATGATTTTCTAACGGAAAGCTACAGCGAAGCAGTGCTTCCTGCGGCGTCAAGTCGCTCCCCTATCTTCCTTCCGTTCGCGGGATTGATCCGAAAGCATATTCACACCCTTTCCAAGTTTCACTGCCTACTTCACGAACCCTATCTCACAAATCATCATTCATCCCAAGAACATGCAATTTATGGAACGTCTTGCCCTCTTCTTGCTTTCCTGAGTCCTACAATTTGCCATCTTTCAAATCTAAGATCAATAAACTTGATCTTATCTCTCTATCCTCTTAGCTGCTCGCTTTATTCTTGCCTCCTATGATGGGGCTTTGTATAGGCCACCATAGCCTTTCCTCAACATAACCCACTAAAAAGAAAAAATATGGGAGAGTGCTGATCCCGGTCAGAAGTAGTCGTAATTCACGTTTCTCTTTCCCGCCGATTGCTAAGCCCCGTTCTTCAATTAGTTTCTCGTCCTGCGTACGATGGCTAATCACAGTCACCTTTTCCCCCAGAACCACTCATCAAGAGGCAAAATGAACGATGACAAAGAGGTTGTGCTGTGTCCGCTTCATCAAGGTGGCTGTACGTTTAAGGTAAGTCACCACGTATTTTTATCGGTCGGTGAATTTTTTCGCACACAGTCCCGCACCGCGAGAATATTGACGTTTTTCTACGTTCTCTAAAACCAGGTACTATTTGATTTTGAGTCTACAAAGAAGGGAAGCTTCCTTTGTGAACATTTGCCGTCCGTCTTCCGCCAATCCTAGAACTAGTTTCGTCTTGTGACAGTAAGTAAACTTAATGCCGACTCCGTGTCGGCCAAGGAATCAAGACAATCATCAAACAAGTGCGTGATGACCAGCCTGTACTAGACATCGCGGACATCCTCCAAGCTGGAAGCTGCTAAGAGGTGTGGCGAAACCTGCCCCAGCGGCATCTGATCCCAGCGACAACAGCTAAACTATGATGGTGATATCAGTGAGTCACCTCCATCACCAGAGAGAAATAAAGCATAGGGGCGTGACCCTCAAAGTCTAACTATAACTATCTATATTTGGATAAGCTCCCATTTGTTCAATTGGAACTATGACATTTTGTATCGAATTGAAGAGTTTTTCGCTAAACCATCGTACAACAGAGATGCCAACAGCATTATCAATGGCGATTCAGATAACGTCGCTACCAATTTTTACCGCGTCTGTGGTTGAGCCATGCTATCTTAGATTTGTATGTTTCTTGACACAAGGGGCTTTAAGATGAATAGGGTTGAATCATAACAGCAATGGCTCCAATTCAAAATTTCAACCCTGTCTGTCATTCAGGCATTCCTCTGCAGTTTTTGTGCTAGTATTTCGTGACACTAGTCTTTTTCTGTGAATTGGTTGGATTGTCTTTTGGCTTGTCCTCAACATAACCCACTAAAAAAAAAAGAAAAAAAAAGGTGGTACCAAATGTTCTCAATGGGGCTCAAATCCGGACTGTTGCCTGCCGGTCATGACAGAATGTTGATATCATTTCCCTGTGTCCACTCTTTCAAAACTTTTGCTGTATGGCTTGGAGCATTATCCTGCTGGAAAGTGGCAGGCTGATCCCTTAAAAGACACTGCATGGATGGTGCAGCACAGTGCTTCAATATCTTTAAGCAATGCTGTGCATTAACATTTGCATCAATTTTATGGAGACGCCCAACGCCATTTCCAGCAGAACATCCCCAAACCATGATCCCACCCCCTCCATGCTTCATAGCGGTGTTAAGGCATTCATGCAGGTATTCCTCTCCTGACCTCCTCACAATAACAGATCTGTCACTGACCAGAGACTAGACAGAACCTGCTTTCATCACTAAACATAACGTTGTTCCAGTTAACACATTGCGATGTTCCAAGGCCCATTGTAGGCGCTTCCGCCTTGCTTTTTTAGAAAGAGGAGGTTTTTTCTTTGCTCTGCAGGATTTTAGTCCAGCATCAAGAGATCTCCTCCTGAGTGTTTTTGGACTCAATTCAAGTCCAAGGTCTTCTTTAATCTCATCTGAAATTTCTCTTGAAGATTTCCCCCCGTCCTCAAGATGATCTAGATAATATTTCGATCTTCTCTTGAACTTTTCTTCTTCTTTCTCCCCTTCCTAGTCTATCCTGCATACTCCTCAACTATTTTCTTGGACAGTTCTCCTTTCGATTCCCAGTCTTTTTGCAATTGAATTCAAGCAGTATCCCTCTTCATTAAGAACAGCGACTCTCGTGCTCTCTCATCCTCTCTCATCCTCTCTCATCCTCTCTCGTCCTCTCTCATCCTGTCGTTAATCAGTGTACTGTGAAAAATTCATGTTTCCTCTTCCTTAGCTATCTACTTCATTATTCCATTTATAGTTCTAAATCAACAGCTACCTAAAACGAATTAAGGCCATCTAAAACTAAAAAGGAAAACGAGTTAACGTCGGCAAAAAGACGAAGAAGGTTTCAACGGTAAAGTAGATTGATCTAAAAATCAAAAGTATTTGACAATCATTTCGTATACTGGACGGCTCCTCTCTAGTAGTCCCTTGCCCCACGGCCTCCCTCTCCCTCCCTCTCCCTCGGATGTCTTGGTCTGACCAACACCTGCGTAGGCAGCTGAGGCTAGAAACATTTGCGAACGCGAATGTAACAATGGTCAGAATGAAAGGCACCCAAGGGTGTCTCGGCGAAACTAGAAAACGCCCAACTTCGTCCAAATATTCTCCCGGTCGCTGCGTTACCGTTCGAAAGCATTGCAGCTTAAAAACAATAGGTAACTGGCATGTCATGTAACTGAAGCTAAATGGCGACTGAATACCAAAATCTCACCCCATAATGAAGCCAGGTGTAGAAGCGCTCTTTCTGGAAGCTTGTGTGCACGTCCTTTTCAAATTGTGCCTGACGACGAGAAACTCGCATCGTTTTTTGCACGTCTGGGTGCTGCTAGCGCGAGTTCCATTGCCCAGGCTAATTATGCACAAAATCCACAGTTCATGGCCACAGTGAGAGAGGATACGAGTTTTTTCCCACAAGCATATTTAATTAGAATTGATGTTGTTCACCTGAAGACAATCAGAACTAGTTGACCCTTGTTCTTGCTGACCCAGTAGACTGTATTGTGTCCCATTCTCTTCTCTTCGTATCGTGGATTAGCACTAACAACAGAACGATTTTATTAGCTCTATAACGATTGTCTGTGACTTTATAGCGGTTCGCGCCGAATACGGCTGTTTGTTGAGGGCTGATGAGTCGTCCGATGTGAAAACTGAGCTAAATGTAACGTGCTGGAATCGATACAATTCCAGCCTCGAATTACAAATCCATGCGTTTTAATTTTTTCGAAACCTTTGACATGGCCTAAGCGAACGAAGCAAGCGGGCACTGTGCGAGTAACAAAAGCGTCTTGAATTCTCCCGGTAAGTAAGCACAATAATTCTTAACCATTCTAGTTGATAGAATCGCGTCTGATCTCGAGCTGTGTTCACCCGCACGAGAGGCCTGCGAAACGAAAGTGCTATCTCTTTCTGGGGCCAGGAAGCAGACGCGATGACACACCTATGGACAAATCTCATCACAATCGAGGAAAAGTGACCGCAAACATGCCATGCTTGGATAGAATTCGTCGTATTTCATTTCGGGACCAGGGTTTTTGTTGTATCGTGCACCGTGTGTCTGTTATTTGTTTAAAATCGGAGGGTTGCGTAGGGCGCAATGGTGGTTACGCGAATGAGAAGAACAAGTGAAGGAACGACCCGCCTGATTCTGCCCATCTCTAGACGCCATGGCCTGCAGTAACGATGGCATGTTTTTTTTGTTCGAGTCTCGCCTGCGTCATATTTTTCTCACATGAGGTCAGTCATGTATCCCGATTTCCGTCACGCTGTCACGCTGCAGTCGCATGGCAACGGGCGTCCGTACGTCACCGTGATTTGCAGCAATTTGAAAAAACACTACCTTTTTACCCTTTTGCATGATAATCATCATTAAATTGATTTTCATTGAGTTTATCATCATGAAGATGACGTCGGATCCAGTCAGTGTGAATATTTCATCCACCCAAATAGTTCTTCAATAAAGGCAAGAAGTTTTGTGCAGGTACAGGAAAAATCCGCAACTAAGAACCTAAAAATTAAGAACCTGTTAGCCTAAAATTTGTCAATTCTCTTTCCATCGAGTCGTTCCCTCAAATGTGCTTTGAGGGAAAATGGTTGCAGAATCAATTACGGGCTGACAAAAATGAGTCAAGATCACTTTGCTCGTCGATATCCAGGGACACCAACATGGAGGTTTCTGAATTTGTCAATTATACCCCTATAGACAAAAACCTATTTAGCCTAAGAAATTTAAAGCGGGTTCTTGTTTTCTAAAATGGATGGAAGGGATGATGATAATATCAAGCCTCAAGGTCTTGAAGACTACACATTTTAACACTGAATTGGCTTTGAACATATAAAAAGATATAAATGTATAACTTGATATCTTAAATTTTTGGGGAGGCGGCACGTGGGGTGGGGCTGAAAAAATAAAAATTTAGGCCAATTGCCAACTTGTTTGCAGCTGTGTTTTAATTGTTTTTTTTGTCCAGGATTAAGAACCCATTTTTAGAACTTAGATAGCCTAAAATTCTGTCAACTCCCATTTATCTACAAGCCTGTTTAGCCTAACTCCTAGAAATGTAGGTTCTTAGTTGCGGGTTTTTATACTATACCGCTACTCCCAACCATAATCGCTTATGATGAAGGGAGAGAGACGGATCCTTTGTCATGGTAAAGTTCAGATCCTCGCTGTTTTGGAGGCCACTGAATTGAAAGCTGATCTGTGCAATCATAATTACCCTTGCTATCACCGATCATCCCAGTGATCACCGATCATCCCAATCGTGTATTTGCAATGGCTGTCATCGTCCAAAACAGCAGTCATGATTATGATCATGGTGACCATTGTCCATCACCATCACCGTCATTCTCATCGTCGTCGTCATCACACGCGTGACCACTGTCACGATTCAACGCAGTTGATGATCATGATCGCCATCATCGTCATCTTTATAATCATCATCATTATCATCGTCATCACCGTCATCATCATTATCATCGCCATCATCATTATCATCGCCATCATCATTATCATTGTCATCATCATTATCATCGCCATCATCATCATCATCATTATCAATAGTATCACTGGAATCACGATTATCTCAATCATCTCCAGTACAACAGTCATCATAATCATCATAATAAACTTGGCATGTCCTAACACGATCACAACCACTCTCACCACATTTGATACTCTCACCATTACACTTCCTCGACCTTGTTTTCAGAGAACATAAATGTTTGGCCAGAAATCCTTCGCTTTTATTTTTCCTAAGAAAGTGACATTGAATTAAAGGGCACCAGACTAGAAGATCGAATAATCCTATCGAGAGATGAAAAAAACAACTGTGTCCTTTTGTTTTCATTCAAAATATATGTTTTGAAAGTGCCTCTGTTTCGCATCTTTCTCTGTTTGCTCTGCTTTTGCTCTGCTTTTCCACGGCGTTTCGACGGTCTACATTATAAATTCCAAGTGTATTGACATGAAGGAGGGAAGCAAGCTTCCTGGCTACTTCTTCCCGTTTTGTTCTCTGCCGTACAATCAATGCCTTGATCCAACTTTTACCCTCTCGAATTCGGTCACTATCAGTGTCTTGAGATTTTCAGAGAGTTCGGATGTGTTAAATTGATTCTTTGAGCGAACTGGATTTTGAGAAGAGCAACAGGCAGGCGTAAGGAAGGTTGATTTTTGTATGTGTCGGGAATGCATTTGACTTATGGCTACGTAGGAAATGGATGCAAGATTCCCAGGTGCTCCCCAACAACGGGAGAGCCAGCAGATGAATTTCGATCTGCACGGAGGCATCCTCTTCGGAAACGTCTATAGAAGCTTTATGAAGTAGCCATTGATTATTATTATCATGTGAATTTTGGGGTGGCAAGAAGCCACAAGAAAGTTATCGTTTGTTATCTCAATGCTAACCCAAACTATTTCTGACGTGCATTAGACTGTCTGTTAACAGTGCTGTTCCCCGAAATACTTTGCATTGGAAGACGTGATTTTAAGTCGAGTAGTGTAATAGCCACATCTTAGAAGGCTCTCTCGTGGAAATCGTCCCTTGGTAAGCATTCTTGTAACGTTCGCGTTTTTGGTAAAGAGTTTTTAAGCCGCTTTTGCGTATATCAGCAGATGTGTTATTTATTTCATTTCATTGTATTTTGTTAAATTCCAATGACGATAATAATCAAATCTTCTTTTCGATTGCATCAAACTCTTGTTTGTGTTTATCTTGAGCAAGCACCTCGTATTGACATCTTTCTTTTGACCAACAGGGCACTAGGCGAAACTTGGAAGAACATATGCGAAATGATTTAGAAACGCATCTGTTGCTCGCATGTAAGGTTATCAAGGAGCAGAATGGATTGATCGTAGGCTACAGGGATCGCTTGAAGCAGGAAGAGTCGGAAAGAGAGCTGATTCACCAGAAGCTCGACCACTTGGCAAAGGACTTCGACACGCTGAAAGTTCGCTATGATCAAGACAAGGAAGAGCGTGTAGCAGAAGGAAGCAAGGTAGCCAACAAGTTAGAACTTCAACGGGATTACCAGGCGCAAGTGAACGACGAGCTAAGATTGCAGATACACGGCATCAAGGGGAAAATCGATCAAAACAAGCCCAGTCCCATGAGTTTTTCGCCATTGCTTGTCAAGAAAAGCGACAACGAGTGTAAACGGTTGAACTCGGAAGGATCGCCCGGCTCCTCCTTGAACTCGCTTCTGGGCAGGCCGACGCAGCACCGGGCGGAACTGGTTTGGCGTGTTAGCTCCTTCTCGAGAAAGCTTCGGAAAATCCAGTCCGGTACCCACGAGGACCCGTTCATCAGCGAACCGTTCACGACGGGGCCGTACGGCTACCGCGTCTCCGTATGGGTCTACTTGAATGGCCGCGGCAAAGGGGCCTCGAACAGCTTATCGATCTATGTCCGCGTGATGTCCGGCGAGTTCGATCCTGTCCTAGTCTGGCCGATCAAGCCTGTTTACACGTTTATGCTACTCGATCAAACTGCTGACGCCACCCAAAGGCGCCACCACATCAGAGTTCGTGATCTAAGTGTAAAAAACGGAGGCATTGATAGGCCGAGGAAAGAAGACAAGTCTGTAATTGTTGGCTTTGATGATTTCATCGTCCACGACGAGCTCGAAAAGAATAATTATTTAGTTGACGACACGTTTTTTATGCGAGTCATTGTCGATATTCCCGAGAATTAAGAATTTTAAAGCTGCGCACGCGCATCAGAATAATTTCAGACAGAAGTCTCAAGATGCGGACAAGTACGTGGGGGGCCGGTCAAGTCTACCGTGGTTCTCCAGTGAATTCACTTCGACATCGATTTCCTTGCATGGGAGAACGCCGTGCAATTCTCATATATTGAATGTAAAGCCGGTTTCCTATTTTTGACACTGCTTAGACACGCGAGCATAACCAACCGATTCTTATAACAGAAGAACTTTTGACGTGTTCTGCCTAGCTTTAGGGTATGTAGTACATGCTCTCAACCTCGTAGTGTTTTAACCTCACCCTCGATCTAACCCTTCAGCATGAACCCCGCGTCTCGCCGTACGTACGACTTGTGCCATCACTGAAATCAGCAGGGAATCCTATGATCCAGAAAGGTTTTTTAATTTTTTAGCATCATTTCAACTAAGAGGTTATTTTTAAATGACATATGGAAATTTCCCCGAATCATTTCCCGTCCCCATCGAGTTTTGCTATGATTTTTGACCCACCTATAACCCAAGCCTCTTTGAGCCTATTGCGCGTGTTAATTGATCTTTAATTTTCGTAAACCTAGCAACTAATACGGCTTGAGTTATTTCATGATCCAATTTAGGCCACAAATTTCTCTCAAATTTCCTCGAGCTTGTGTGTATCAATCAGACTCTTGCCCGCACATTTGCGCAAGGAGTTTGGCTTGTCAGGGCAACTGATCCTTTATCGAGGGAAACTTGTTTTTAAGCGATGAATGGGAACATATAGAGTTGTGAACATTGATATTTTCTCTTAAAAAGGATGTAATTTTTCTGCTTTTTCGGAGATAGAGAGTTTTTGTTTCTTGCGAAAATTCTCGATGACCCTCTGAATACCTGAGCGCTATCTTTAAGGATAATGATTCCACTATGCTGAGAAGTGCTAGCTAGATCTATCGGTAATAGGAATTCTGCGCGCTCTCATCTCTAGCTTCTTCAGTCAAGGCACCGAGAACAGCGCCATGCTGGTCTCTAAAGTGTAGATGTTTTTTTGCTGACTTGAACCACTGAGCGATATTTGAATACTATAGCATGATTCGGAGAAGGGATTAGGAATTGGTTAGGGGAAAAGGGACTCGTTCAAGCATAAAAGTGTGCAGGTGGTGTTCTCCGAAAGCCACCTTCCATAGTTTAGGATATGTTTTTAGTCTCGTGTGCGACGACGGCTGCATTCTTCCGAATCCCCGTTTTGTTTCATTGAGATAAGAGCATAGAGCATAAGGGCGTTCAATACAGGATGATTTGTGATTGACCAGGGCTTCTCTACTGCTTAGTGTTGCTCAAAATCCTCCTTCGTTAGCTGCTTTTCATTGTATGCTTTGCAGACGCCATAATGTAGCTATGCCGACGTCGTGTATTGAGACATATTTTAAAGAGCACTGATAAATTTCTGATTTAATTTTGTAAATATGTCAAGAATTCATAGCAAACACCATATATGATAGATAATATGACGCATTGGTATATTGTTTTGAAGGATTATTCTGCGAATTCCCAATGCCAAGGAGAGGCAGAGATTGATTCATTTCACACGTGAATTATTCACGTGTAATTAGAGAGGGATCCGTTGCGTTTAATCTTTGAAGCTCTAATTACCTCAATAATGATAATGATAATAATAATATACTGAACACTGGTATAAACATCACCCAGCGCCAGTCACGGAGGGCAATTGCGTGACTATCCAATGGGACTTCAAAATGCATACTGACAGATCAATTAAAGCCAGTCGGCCATAAATCATTGTGAAAGACTACAAGAAAAAGACATTTTTATTTATTGATATCACAGTGCCTTCTGATAGAAACCTTTCACTTAAGGAGTATGAAAAATTAGTAAATACAAAGATCTAGAAATCGAAATACAGAATATGTGGCATTTGAAAGCAATAGTAATACCAGTTGTAGTTGGGGCATTAGGTATGACAAAGAAGAAAACTGAAGACCGTATCAAGCGAATGCCAGGGCACCCTTGTCTGCAAGAATTGCAAAAGATAGTACTGAATGGGACGGCTCATTTACTGCGACGTGTACTATCCATGTGACCGACTATACTGTTCTCACACAATCACAAGATTAACATCTTAGATCTTTGTGCTACAGTCAGAAAATGCATGAAACCTTGTCTTCCCTTACCCTAGGTTATTGGATACAACTCGGCAAGGGATTGCATTTGATAGGAAATTAGCAACGTACACATCAAATAATAAGGGTCACAGTGATGGGCGCTGCTCGTATCCTCATGAAAGTTCCGTCCACTGACTTATGAGACCCTGGTTATTCTAAGCCCTATTCTAAGATCTGGATCTATAGGGAAACAAACCCAACGTTCAAGAGACATGCAATGATACTAATGGTAATAATTTTTCAAACTTCTAATTCATGAAAATATTTAACGTACAAATGTAGACCTCTCTGTAACTAGGTAGTTTACAGATGTCTTGCCTGACTAGATATGCATGTAAAAGATATTGTTTAAAATCTATCTTAAGAATACTTTTTAGTTCAAACCCAATTTTTTGAATAGTAACTAATATACAACTGCAAGCCACTCTAAATAGGCACTTTACAATGAACCACTTGAACGACAGCAAACGAGAAATACAAAGCAAAAAAGCTGCTGGAAAAGAAGTGGAATTCTTACAATTGCACGAGTTCAGAGTCGTCCCAGCCCTGGCTTCTTCGGCAGAAAACGTAATAAGGAGTCCTTATTGCAATTGCCATTATCTCCTTGAATGCGTAGTGCCGGCAGGCATGCCCGGTTGAATTCTAAGTCATCAAGCATTTCCATGAAGTCCAAAGAGGAGTTGACAAAGACACCGAGCATGCTTACAACGATATTGACGAATTTTCCATGTGTACATTTAAACTTTAAGCTTAATTATAGATCCTTGTATTGTTGTTTTTACCATAATAATAATGATAATCACGAAGATTTTAACAGGATAACAACATCAGCAATTTCAAAATTGCTATCATCAACGTTTGCTATGCAAAAAGAAGCGTGCTAAAATGAGGAATAACCATTTTACAGGAAAAACTCTAAAAATCAGTCACATGTTATGAACGGAAAGTTATATCGGTTTAAACCACTGCGTTGCATACTCGATTTCGAGCGTAACAGAAACCGACTTTATCAGGTGGTTTCCCGTTGATTAACCACTACACCACAACACCACCGATAGGTTTAAAGTACTACAGCAAACATCCTATATGCCTACAAGAATGCTGTTCGTAATCTATCTTCACGAACTCTATCTCACAAATCATCATTCATCCCAAGAACATGCAATTTATGGAACGTCTTGCCTTCTTCTTGCTTTCCTGAGTCCTACAACTTGCCATCGCTCAAATCTAAGATCAAGAAGCTTGATCTGATCTCTTTCTCCTCTTAGCTGCTCGCTTTCTTCTTTCTTCCTTTGTTGGGGCTTTGTATAGGCCACCATAGCCTTTCCTCAACATAACCCACTAAAAAAAGAATTATTTGAATAGCATATGCATTATCAGATGACCCTATACTAAACGGTTAAAAGATTTTGCACTCATGCTGAAGAAGCCTCTCATCGCACATTCACTTTTTATCCCTCCAAGGCAACCAATGCGTTTATTGATTCTTGCGCTCTTCCAATTTTCTTGGTACATAAAGCATTACCTTAAAGCATCACAGGTATTCAACCAGCCTCTGGGAGCGGAAAATCAGCGATATCTTATGCTGGTCCTATGAAACTAGACTTTTCAAGCTTTCTGGATAACCATCGCAGTTAACCTTCTTCCATCATTTTTTAGTGGGTTATGTTGAGGAAAGGCTATGGTGGCCTATGCAAAGCCCCAACATAGGAAGAAAGAAGAAAGCGAGCGGTTAAGAGGATATAGAGATAAAAACATGTCTATGGGTATTAAATAACTTCTTCCTTTTTCTTTTGTTTTGCTTTGCTGGACATGCGTTCATACATCTTTAAGTAGCTGACGTGTTTATCTAGTTTAAATATTCGTATAATATCATTATTGTCAATAGGTTCCCTTGGAATCTTTGGACAATCTTGCGATTCATTCATTTAGATGTGTAGCGATCTAACCATTGACAAAGCACATACTAACTACATCATTATTAAATTATCAACTATAATCATTTGCACAACTTACTACATATTCTGCATGCGTAATAAACCCTGGACTAACCCAGACCTCCTATCCTACTAGCAGTCTTCTTCAACCATAAATTCTTCTTATTGAATTTTTCTCTTTTTATTCGTCATGTTATTACATCATTAATTCATTCCTTCTTTTATAACAGAAAAACCTGTAATTAGGTCAGCCGAATGCAAATTGCCTATTATTAGAGAGATTTGCATTTGTATGTTTAGTTTATGTGTCAAAACGAAGTTCTAAAAAAAACTATCATTATTGGAGGCCCCCAGCCGGTTGAAGGGCTACCTCCTTTGATTGAATGAAATGAGATGGGCCCAACCCCAGGTAGATCTAGGTAGTTCGCCATAGGAAGGGCATGCGACCGTGAAGTAAGCACCGCGTCATTGCAAGCAACACTTTATAGAGATTTTAAAGACTTTCATGAGGCTTAAGCAGTCCAGCGATTAGCTCATTAAACGTAAGTGAATTTTTTTGTATGAAAGCCCACGGGGCACGTACCCTGCCAGAAGAGCTTGAGTCTTTGAGAATTCTGTTGCTTTTCCCGTACTTTTTGCTTAGCTTCCGAAGGTAGAGTTTAGGACATTGAGAAGCCCTTCTTTCCAAGCAGTGGCCTGCTCCCTCCATCCTGCCACACTTAGAATTACAGAGAGAGCTATCGACTCTACTTATCCAAAGTTAAGGCTTATTCGAGGTGAGGTTTTAAAACCTAGAGCGAGGTCTTTGAGCAACTGCCACGCAGCAAATCTGTTAAAAAACTACTGAGAACTTTATACAGAGGAAGCATGCTTAATCATAACCTTTCATTGATTAGATTTGATTGCAGAAATGGACTTCGTTCATGGAATCCTTCGTTTGCGACTTACCAAGTCAGAACATCGCTCGAAGTACGTTACCACAATAAAAAAAGTGACTCATTTCCATACTTCCAATTTGAAATAGAATTTTCGTATCCATCCATACATTTTTGGGTTGGGCCAGATGGCCTATATTTACAAATTATAAATAGGGAGGTGTGTTATTTTCTAGCTCAAATTCGCCGTTTCAGGCCAATCTTGACTCAAAGGCTCAAAAGGACGAAACCAAGGGACTATTAATACACATCAAGAAAATTGCAGTTGGATTGCCCTCGGCCGTTTATTCAGACCCAAACCTCCTGGATTTCCCCTCTACAGGGAATGATCCTATTCAATTGAAGGTTTCGAAACCTGGTCAACTCCTCTCCCGGGATATCCCCCGTGCTTTCGGACTATATAAGATCACAACGGCTTGGAGAAACATCTGAAAAAAATTCGATAGAAAGAAGAAATTTGAGCGTGAAAACACCGTCTTAGCTGTAAGGATTGCAGTAAATCTCATGAGTATAAATGCTTTGAAGGTAGGGTGAATTGTTTCGCAAGTTTTTCGAGCAATTTGTCAGAATAGTCTTAGGCCTGTCGTGATTCACTTCGGGAAGGACCTTGGCATTATAGAAATAAAAGAATCAATTCTGTGGATATGATATTGGTTGTGAACATTACATGTTTATGTTTAGATATACCGATAGCATTTGTTCACGATGCTGTCTTACGATCGTCGGTTCAGCACTATAAATTTAACAGTCCCAATCGATCGGCCATTTTCGTTGGGGCTATTTTTGGCAGCTAGCTATGACGCAATCCTTTATGACCAACAGTAACAGAAATCTTGGCATTGTTGGATTCAGTTTCGACGAGCATGGAGATTCACCATCTCGAAAGGGATTTTCTTACTCTGCTAATACTGTAACGTTGCTAATGAAGGAAAAAACTTTTGGCTGTGCTGCTCTATGCAGAGTTTCATGCTTTCGTAAATATGAAAAAGAAGGTAGAATGTTGAAACAGCTGCAAACGCAGTGCAGCACGATAGTTCAAAATCACACTCGATTTACTGAACGTAGATAAAATGACCTTATTGCCTCTTTAGTATGCAGGTTGTCACTGCAGGCCACGTGTCACTTTCAGGGTAAGGTCAAAGCAAGAGATTTGCCTCAATATCCAGTGGCGATTTGCCACTCGGGAAAGGCAGCATCCAACTAGGTTTACCGAGAGACGTTTCATATCTTTGTAGCATGTCAGTTTTGATGCTGCCTATCAGGTGCATGGGAGGAATATGTTGCACAAGGATACTGTATGTTTTCAAGGGACATGCACTCGTGGCTCACTTCATAGTTGTGTAGCTCTAAAAAACTTGAATTATACAGATTTCTTGAACTAGAAATATAATATTTGGCAGAGACAAACTCTAGAATAACAGCATATTGTTAGTCAAAAACAATGCCTGTGTTCTTATAAAAGGGGATTGAATGATTTCTCTAATTGTGAACAGTAGCCAAAATATTCTAGTAATTAAGGTGTCAGGATAGCTCAATGGTCAGTCGTTCGAGTCCCACCTCAGCCAAACTTTCACTTAGAGTGAAGAGAGTTGCCAGCTCTCTGTAATTCCAGGCTTAGGAATCACGAGGTGTGGTCAAATCGAGAGGAAGGACCTGGACACTGCTCGATAAGCAAAATGCTTCAAAGTCTCCAAATTCTACCTTTGATATCTAGGCAGAATCATGTGTGTATGTGTGTAATTTTTTTAAATTCCTTATCTGTAATTCATCACTAATAGTATTTTAATCCATCCTATATTTGCAATGAAGCCCAAAGTGAACAAATGTTTAGTCCTAATTGGTGCACTTTGGTATTCCATGAAGTTACATTGGCACCGTATCCCCATAAATTGTAATAAACTATCAATCAGAAACAAAAATTTATCTTTTCAATTGAAGAAAGCAAGATTGAATTCCAAGAAAAATGGCTAACATTCGCCAAGGAAGAGTCCGCACCTTTTCCTCTAGCAATCTTCATGCGTCCAAACGCATTCACGATTACATATCAAACCAGAACAGGCCACAAAGCACCAGAATGAGTCTAGCAAGGGATGTGACAAAATCTTCAATGATACTACCAACACTTCGGAAGCAATCAACTGATCCAGATAACCGCCTTGCGCATTACACATTAGGCCTGGTAGCAGACACGGGTGTGCTGAGAGGATTAGAGTCTGAAAAGGTTATAAATTGGTGCCAGTTTTCAAGGACACTAATACCATTGAATACAGATTCAGATGGAAACTGCTTACTTCATGCGATCTCAGTCTACATATGGGGTGTGCATGACAGAAATCTCAACCTAAGGCGCTTCCTGCATCAAAGGCTTCAAGAAGAAAGTAAATCTGACGGTAACATACGCTTCATTATAATTGTTACTATCTCCAGGATCTCTTTATCTACAGTTGGCATTCTAAATGGCTAACCATGTAGAACTAATCAAGGCACACATTCAAGCCAAAAAAACAAACTTTACAGTGAAAAATACCCAGCGATTTGAAAATGGAGAGTGAATCAATCTGAAAATCCACAAACACTTCTGCATCAACAGTCTGCATTTGCATAAGCTGCTGTCTTCAAGCTCCTTGTTTGTTTTTGTTTTAAAAAAGCAGAAATCTGAGCGTTTTTTCTACATCAGATTTAAATTCCAGTCACTAATTGAATGTGTGTGCAGGTACTTTGTAATCTATTGACAAAGAAACATCTAAGATGTCTGGGTTGCTGCCCCATTCAGAAGGCATTTGTGCCATTTTCTATTGACAACTGTTGCATTAGGAGCATCTTTCATCTTCCGGTTCTTCCTTTCCATCACAAAAAATGTCTCTAGCATTCTTCTCATGGACAATGGTATCTTAGACTGCCTCTTATGAACAACTTTTTGGAGAAATCCCGGCCTTGTCTTTGTAAGTTGTCTAGTTGGTCAAAATCATGTTTTCTGATATTACTACATGTTTCTCTATAGCTAACAGATTTGCAAAGGAAAATCAATCTGTTAAACCTAAAACGGGGAATGATTTTATCCTTTAAATTATATATTTCTTGCAACATTCTTTGATTTTTATGATTTCGCTTGTAAGCCAGAATTTTCCAACAGCATTAAGTGGAACATGAACCTCCTTCTTTAGTTAAGAGTTTGTTGTATAAGTTTTTCTAGACGTCTTCTCACAAGATTTGATCATCTTTTACCAGGTAAGCTCTCTCAGAGATGGAAATGGTCTCAAGAAGAATACTTTCATAGCTTTCAACTTTCGTTTGACTCAATGGAGGTCAGAAGAGACTGGGACTCTGTCGTCAGCATGGCAGCACCAACTGAATTCCCATATGGTAACCAGGGGCTCAAGTATGCACCATTGGAAGATATACACGTTTTTACAATGGCCAATGTTTTGGCAAGGCCTATTATTGTCTTGAGTGAAAAGATTCACCATGGTTCCAATGGAGTATCACTACAACCTAATCAAATCAGCGGTATTTACTTTCCATTCTTACGACACCCACTGGAATGTGAGAAGTCCCCTGTGGTAATCGGGTACTTTCGGGGACATTTTATGCCTTTGCTTAGCGGGGAAGACATGCACATGATGATAACAAGGCGCCACGTTCAGCCGGATGCACAACACTGTGTGCCATTGGTTTACAATGATCTATCAGATATTCCCATTCGATTCAAGTTACCCAATGAGAGCAGAGTGCAGCTTCTGAATACTTATTTGGACTGCTTCAGTATGCCAGTAACTGAGACAACTTCGAAGGAAGCTGTTGTTCTTAAGTTCAAGTCTCCCCCAGCCTGGTCGGTGGAGTTGATGTATAGTCTGTATATGAAGGCTCAGGAAACCTTTCTTGAGCATGTGCCTCCATTCTATGCACAAGGCCAAACCATACCCAATTTGCAAGCCGGGGCTATTGCAAGTGCCACTTCTTCTGCCACTTCTTCTGCCACTTCTTCTGCTACTTCTTCTGCAACTGCCAGCAGTAAGTTGGACTCGGTGTTTCATTCTCCCAGGCAGTACCCTAAGGCGCAAACTGTGCAAGCGACTGTCCCAAGTAGGTTTGGAATGGCTGAGGATGATGCCGCCAATTTCGCCAAGTCGACCAAAAACAGAAAGCCGTGTTTGAGGGTACACTCTGGTTGCAGAAATGATGGCGAGGAGAGATATCATAACATGTGTGCAGAATGCTACCGTGATTTCATGAGACCAGCAGGGGCCCAGGACGAAGGTCGAGAGAGGTCTCCTTTGGTGGGTTTAGATTCTACTAAGTGCATTATTACGCGCTGCCAAAACGTCGGGAAGCCAGATTTCCAGGATATGTGTGCATCTTGTCATAGAGAAAGGTTATCTGTTGCCAACGATCGAAGACAGGAGGAGAGAGTAAAGACCAAGATTTTCTGCGCCGATCCAGGGTGTCAAGAAGAAATCGTGCCAGGGAAAGAAAAATGTCAGACTCACTTGTACAATAGACCAGACTGCATCACAGAAAATTGTGACAACAAGGCTGTCAATAATGACATACCACTTTGCCAGGAATGTACGCAGAAGAATGTCGAGGCAACGATGGCGCAGTTGGAGAGGAAGTCTCCGCCTGCTGTGTCGCCTTTCGACCTGCCGACGGTATACCCCGGCTATACTAGATTAACTTTGCCGGCGTCGTCGGTTGCGCCGCAAGCTTACTCACAGCCAGAATGGCAGACTGCTTTTCAGAGAAGGAAGGAGCCACTCGGAGCTCGCATTTGTAGTAAGACCAAGTGCACAAATTATGCAGCGCCAGGAAAAGAAGGCCTGTGCAATGAATGTTTTGATTTGATGATGCGAATCCGTTCTATAGACGATGGAAGCCGTTCAAGTGAACCAGCTCCTTCAGGCTCAGCTGGTAGAAACAAGGCTGAAGATGACCAGCCAGCACGTGCAAATGTCGACGTGCACCGTCAAGTGCAATCCTTGATCAATTCAAAGCTACGCACCGCCGCTGGTGAGGATTTGACAGCTCGTACATATCGCAGTTCTGTATTGTATGATGAAAATGGTGGGAACATTGAGCGATCTGCAAGCAGTCCTACTCAGCAAAGGATCGAGGGGCAAAGAAACCCCGACAGACCGACAAACTTCGGGGCTCAAGGAAGCTTTGAAAGGCGACGAAGTTTTGAAGCTGCACCTGAAGACGGGGATGAACGGAAATTCGAAGCAGGTCCTGGACACTACGAATTTAGTCGAATTCTGGGACAGCGAGAGCTAGAGCCATCGAGTGCGAGAAGGGAATCGCGCGTCACTGCTGCACAAGCATGCAGTTCGCCTAACGAAGCTTGGCATGATGTTGCTGATGTGTCGAGGAATCAAACTGGGTACATTAACGAAGGCTACCAGGTAGGGGTGTACCCAAGCATCAACGATGTACCTATGGAGAGGAAGAAGTGCCTGAAAGGGATCTGTCCAAACTTTGGATTGCCCGAGTTGGATGGGCTCTGTGAGCGTTGTCATGTTCGTGCAACGATAGAGAAGAGACGACAAGAGCAGATAAAGGTGCTTATGGTTTTTATGTTCTTATAACTGCTATGCATGGTATTTTTCTTGAGCTTTGAGCTCTGAGCTTTGCACTTTAATTCCTTCACGTGTACTGCCACACTTGGCGTGCAAATATTTTATTATTTTAGTATTTTGATATCTTAATGCTTTAATGTTAAGTATTTTAATGTTGCGCTTTCGATGTTGTATGTTCAGTCCGATCCTTAGGATTTCGGTGCCATGCTTAATCAATAGTGTATCAGGTCTATCAGAAATTCAAAAGCGAATTATTCAAGCTATTTGAAGCTATTAGCTAAAATAGAGTGTGTCAAGAATGTTTGTACCTATGAGGTAGACATGACAACCGCCTCCTTTGCCCAGTGGTAGAATGCTCGCTTTGTACGCGGTAGATTGGGGTTCGATACCAGGTCGGGTCATACCAAAGACCTGATAATTGATAAATGCTGTATTCCTGCTTAGCATTCAGCACTTTGGGAAGGAGCATGGGAGGGGAACATATTTTGCTACCAGGTGGCCAGCCCCCGACTGTAGCATTCACTGTGCTTGCATCGCTGTGTGGTCCACATGCAAATCAAACGGAGACGGGTGCCGCCCTATTCACCAAAAATGGCGAGGAAAGGCACTTTGACTTTTGACTTTTGACTTTTGAGACATGGCTAATAATGCATCAATAGCAGTAGTTGTTTGTAGCCGGCTTGTAATCATGTTCCTATCACCGGGAGAAGTCATTAGTTTTGCACTTGAACTTAGAGAGTCATGCGCAGCTTCTGAATTGTATGTAATAGGGCCATTTCCATGTATGATTGCATCTGACATTTGAATGGGGGGGGGGGGATAAATTCGAAGGGGGAAGCAGAGGGAGGACCAAGAAAGAGTTCAGTAGAAGTTCATGAGTAGAAAAATACGCCGTTTAATAAGAACTCAAAGAAGGAAGGTTCTGCTAGACATTAAGTTTGCTAAGTAGGCATGCGTTTAACGTTGGATGCGACTATGATAGCTTCAGTGGAGGCGTCCCTTGTTTCCAGAAACTGCTTCACAGCTCCTAATCTTTACACCCCGATACCAAATGCTTAAATATCTGAGAGAAGCTTCTTTTTAATTTGCAGCCGGGTAAATTGGCTTTCGTCGCTCCCACCCCGTGCAAGACTCGTGGATGCCCACGATTTGCTGATGGATCAAGCGAAGCCCTGTGCGAGACGTGCCTCAGTAGGAATAGGAGAGCAGGAAACGCGTCAACACCAAGCAGCACCAGTGGCAGAGAGGTTGTTGGAATCAGACAAGAGAGCCCAACCAGCAGTTACGGCGGGGCCACAAGTCCCCAAAGTCGTATATGTGTGACTCCATCGTGCAATTTTTATGCCAGCGGGGAGTATGGCCCTTACTGTTCTAAATGTTTCATGGAGCAGACAAAGAACGATACTGTTAATTTCGTTCCAACTGGTAAGTTGCATTCTGTTTCCAACGAGGTCTCAACCGGAAACCTGTGAGAAAATTATCAGAATGACGAGACCAATACTTCCAAACTTCTGAAGGGCTTACACAGACACCTGGAGAATCGTCTTGGTAGCGTTTCTTTATCGTCGTTGTTTCCTAAGTTTTCTAACATAAAAGACGTTTGAAGTTATTGCGGGTTTAAGCTCCTGGCCATTTTGCGATGCTTTTTGTCGAGGGAGTTACTGCTTTGCATCGTATCCCAGACATGATTAACAAACCTGGAAAGCAGAATTGCTCACCAGCGCCGCTCTCTTACGGCCTGTCAAATGCATGAAATTCACGACGATAATGAACATAGACGGTAATAGAATAAATCATGGCTAAGCCAACAGACTAAGTCGTGCAATCTTGCTGTCAATCTTCGCCAGTCTGTTTTCAAGTTACAAACTGCTGGCTTTAACAATAAGAAAGACAGTTGATTGCAAATATGCTGTATGTTTTCTTTTCTCAGCATCTTATCTTAATGCAAGCTTTCGTCCTCTTGAAGTCCGATTATGCAGTAAACGATTTGGGGCCTTGTTCGCAAGGCTGTGTTGGACCAAGCCCAACATTGGGAGATGCACCCCCCCCTCCCCTCCCCCAAGAAAGAGTCCCACCAGCCGCCAATGCTTATTTCATTCTTCAAATATCACTTTTGTCTTCCATAGATACTCTGCGTGGCATGTCCTTAGAAAACCGAAATTGGGACTTTCTAAGTCGAGGATCTGGACACGGGAACCCGTGTAAGATGGATGGATGTGGTCTGTTTGGACGGTCAGAAACGGAAGGGTACTGCAGCCGGTGCTACGGAATTATTCACCAGATATAACAAAGCGATTTGATGCTTTATCGTATATTCAGTATTTATTTGATTGAAGTATGAGCAATGGAAGGGAAGGAACGCAACGCAACCGCGCGGATACTTTTGTAGTTTAAGTTCTGTATTGAATTGGAAGATTATTCCAATTGATTTTAGAGGAAGCTTTCAGGACACAGCCTCTATGACAGCAGAACAAGGAACCGAAACTATCAAAATTCAAACAGGCTATCCCAGACAGAAATCTCGGTTCCAGTTTCACAGACTGGTCACGTCATTACAGTTAGCTACTGCTCCGTTGTATACGTCGAAAAATAGAAGATAACGCCATAAAAAGCTTTGAAATATACAGTAGTATTGTAATTTTTGCTCTAATTTTTAATAAGGTATATGAAGGTACCTTCTACAGGGCACTGTTTTCCTCCCTTTGAAATCAATTTTAACTTTTCGAAGCGAAAGCTTTTACTTATACACCCCCATTTCCGTTAGTATTCAGCATGGAACGAATGTTAGAAGCAGGTAGCGTGGTCGTAGCTGAGGATTAACACCGATATAGTCACCTTCGGTCTTCACACCGCTCTTCGCAGACATTTCTTTTATGATCTTAGAGTTTAATTGTAAGTTGTTGATTTTTGATTAGTGTTGTTTAACATTAACCTTTTCTCGTTCGTAATAATACAATCAATGTGATGCATTTTACGTTATCTGTTGGTTGACTAAGACTATGTTGATATTTGCTAACTTGAGACGACCCGTGCCTTTTGTGACAATTGCTTTACCCTGGGTCCAGTTTTCCATGCGACTGTTTGGAGGACTTTGTTATAGAAGTGCTACACTTACTGATTGCATTCGAAGGTTTGGTGGGAGTTTCCTTACCGTTCCGCATTCGCCCGCTGCAATGAAAAACCTTTTTACTAAGGATCAGTCGTCGTCGTCGGATTCCACTCGTAGTCCGAGTTTGGTTCACGTTCTTCCTTCATGAATCCTTTTGATGCCGCTTGTGGGCCCTCACATGACTAAGTAGGCCCAGCCTGTGGCGGAAAAGTCTTGGGCAGTATTTACATGGCAGAGTGGCTGGCGGAGGCGTGGCTGCTTTTCTGCGCTTGCGTTCTTGGCGCTTCAGGTCCACCTGGCTCCTCCTCTCAGCTTCGAAAGCTTCTACGCCTTCTCGAACTTTGCCCTTCCACGAGTGTCGCTCGTGTGCAATAGTTTCCCAGTTGTTATCGGGGATGTTGTCCTGCGCTAGCGATCGCTTCCGTTGGTCTTTAAAACGGCGCATCGGGCCACTTCTGGGCCGTTTGCCCTCTGCGAACTCCCCATACAGATTAATTTTCGGGAGGCGAGTAGGTGGCATGCGCGCAATATGCCCAACCCAACGTAGGCGATATTGGAGAATTGTGGATCAGTATTCTTATACAGTATATACACTGCATATCACGGACATTACTCTCAGAAGATCAAGGAGATTATTCCTGCTCCTCTGAGGCGTGTCAGAACCACCAGAAGCTCAACTCACTCACACCCTTTTCAAGTTTCGCTACCTAATCCACGAACTTTATCCCACAAATCATCATTCATCCGTAGAACATGGAATTTATGGAACCTCTTGCCTTCTTGCTTTCCTGCATCTTATGACTTGCCATCGCTGAAATCTAAGATCAATAAACTTGATCTGATCTCTCTCTCCTATTACTGTTTTGGTTTCTTCTTCCTTTGTTGGGGCTTTGTATAGACCACCATGGCCTTTCCCCAACACAATTCACTAAAAAAATGCACATTACATTCACCCCGTATGCTGCTGGGCAGACTGTTAGAAACGAGGGTGACCTGAAAGGAGGCTGGGCCTTTTTCCAAACAAGTGAATTTTACAGAGTTCTCCATGGAGGAAGTTGAGGTCATCTGCCTTGACTGTCAAGCATAAAATCTTGAGCAGTTGCTGCCACTGAACTCGTTTAGACCCCTTTATATCTATCTTTATAGCTGCTCGCTTTCTTCTTTGTTTCTATGTTGGGCTTTGTATAGGCCACCATAACCTTTCCTCAACATAACCCACTAAAATAAAACACCTTCAGTTACACTGCCGCGAAAGTGACGCTGCGAAGGAAGGTTTACGCACGAGGCTGTGCTCATGATTGAGAGGCTCAGGAAATTTCGTTCTTTTCGAGGATAGTAGAGAATCCAACACCAAAATGAAGTAAGTAATCGCTAAAACAATCCATCCTAATCACAATTATTTCATATCACAGAGATGGAAGGAGAATAATTTATCAAATTTGGTACAATCAAGTGCTGCTAAGCCTAAAATTTTCAGCAAATTGTGATTCATGCTTTCGATAATCGTCATGTCATTTTTGCTCTGTACCAAGATGGCTCCAAAGCATTATGCTATAGAACGTCAATTGCAGTCCATTTCCCTTTTACAGTAGCCAAGATCATTCTTATCTGCTGCATTCTTCTAACTTTCAAAGTACGTGGCTTTATTTTGTCGAGCTTCACTAATTGAGGCTTGTTGCCTAATATTGCGGCAGGATCGACTTGCCAGCGTCGAGGAAAGTGCGATTCAGACTGGAGCAATAAACGAGCTGTTCTTTTTTTATCTAGGATCGATCTTTGCAATTACAGTGGGTACAAAATGTACCCTGGTCACGGGAAGAGGTTCATCAGGTTGGATGGCAAGTTATTCAACTTTTTGAACAAAAAATGCGAAAGGTCATTCTTGATGAGGCGTAATCCAAGGAAGATCACTTGGACAGTTCTTTACAGAAAGAAGCACAAGAAGGGACAGCAGGAAGAAATTGCCAAGAAGAGGACCAGAAGAAATGTTAAGTTCCAAAGATCCATCCAAGGTGCGTCCCTTGATGCAATTTTGGCTAAAAGAAACATGAGGCCAGAAGTTCGAGCAGCGCAAAGGGAACAAGCCATCAAGTAAGTTGCTTTACATCTTTTCTCAGCAAGAAATTCTAGGGAGTTGGAAGAGTGTGTAGTAAAACTTCATTCTGTTGATATCAACAATCGTGCACAATCCGCATTTCTGCACATAAGGTAATCCCATCTTCAAAGTTAATTTTTTCATTGAACAACACTTATGTTACAATGAGCTTTCCTTGGAGATTGCGTTTTATCACATTAAGTGAATCGTTGCTGTGCAAAGTTATATTTAGGCGACAGAAAAGTTAAAACTTGCCGAAATAAATGTAATATGAGGCTGCCACTTTCATCTCTTAATGAGGGAGGGGGATTTCTGTATCCCAAATGCAAGCACCGCCTTTTCGTTGACACATAACTTTGCCTGTGCATTCCAAAGCAACTTTAAGACTGATTTCTCGATGAATCAGGTCCATATCAGAAAACTGTACATGTAAATAATTCACATTTATATAGATGACTTGATCTTGCATTTTCTTGTTCTGTTGAAGCCATTAAGGCATACATAGCCATACATCATCATCATCATCAGTGGGACGGGCCCGAATCAGTGACCACTCTGTGTCACACGCTCCTGTCGGCCATCCCCACTCTCGGTTCTTGTCTTGTTAGCGAGTCGTCCTCAAGCAGTGTGACAAAGTCAATATTTGGTCGTCCTGATCTTCATTTTCTGTGTGATGGTTTCCATAGAAGTAGCGGTTTTGCTGGCTGTTCATACATGCATAGCCATACATACATATATTGACCATTTCTAGACAGAAATTGGTTAACGTCCGTTCCCTGGCGTCTCATGAAGAATGATTCTTAATAGCAAGAACAAGAAATTACCACTAGAGAAGTAAAAAAGAAAGAGAGAAAGACCCATGCATACTGCATTTGCAATGAAATCCTAGAGAGAATGGAACCCAGATGAAGGATACCACCTGTTGACTCTCCACCCTTTTCAAGAACCAGAAACATTGAATTATGGTGGGATAAAGTTATACCTACAAGCTCAAGCACAGTAGACCAGGTGTTCTCCTCTAGGACAATGGACCACGGCATTAATCTAGTCTTTCCCTCAAGTGTGCTTTGAGGGAAGTGGTTGCAGAATCGGTTACGAACCGACAAAAATGAGTCAAGATCACTGTTGGTGGTCGATATCCAGGGACACCAACGTGGAGGTTCTGCATGGTCCCCAATGAACCGCAGCAGGAACAAACAGCAAAAGAGACAAGTGTATGCAAGTTGTTGAATCACTTAGATTCCTACACCCAAGGTACAAATACAACGTAGTGCCAGTCACGTGGGTACTTTAGGAACGATACCAATACCTTTAAGCACTGTCTAAAAGAACTATTTGAGAGCCACCTGGAATAGAGAATTAAAAGAAACCTGAGCAGAAAACTGAAATTCAGATTCAGTATGTGGAATAATGACAACAGTGGAAACATTGTTATTTTGTTGATAACTTGTGAAGTATTCAAACTGTTGAATGAAATTATAGAAAGGCGCACAAACATGCGCACACACACACGCGCACACACACTCCAAACACAGATGCATGCATGCATACGTGCATAGCCATAGGTACATGGCCATGCATGTATATGCTGCATTCAGATACATTGATTTATGTCAAATTCTTCCGTAATGCTGAACTGTTTTTGATTTCAGAGTTGCAAAAGAGAAGGCCAAGGCAAAGAAAGCTGAAAAGAAGACAACAACAAGCAAGGTGATCATTATGTTGTATATATTTCCACCACATGTCCATTCTGTTGATAGCAAATAGTTTCATTTAGCAAAGAAAATTTAGCTAATATTAAAGGTTCAATCATAGCATTATTTGGTAATCCTTTTGCAGTAAGTAGTGTTACTTGTGTTTTATGTTCGATCAGGGCTTGCCCTCAGAATACTTCTCAGAGTAGGTATGGATGCGAAGTATCAATTTTAGAAAAAAGAATATTAAAAGCCTTATGAAAATTGCACCTGAATAGGCAGAGAAATTTATACAATTATTGTAGAAATGAGGTTGTTTAATTGTTGATAGATTTTCTTTTCATTTGTTTCCATCAAACCCTTTTAGAGTTTTGATTTTTCGGATTATGTGTAGTCTGTTTGATAAGAAATGAGTCAAATGCCTCGTCTCATTCAAATTGCTCCAGTTCAGTCATTCTTTTAACTTTCTGTCACCATATTCAAAGTCGAGAGTTTGTTCTTTTGTGCAGGGCTTCAACCCATGTGAGGTTACTCTGGGACCTTCTAGAATCTGCATTTTTCATGTAATAAAAACATGCAAAGCTCTAAACCTGCTACAAGCTCTTAAGTAGAGGATATTACTGAAAGATATTACTGAAAATTTTTCATCAAACTAAGTAGCTCAATTATCCATGGTTAATTACTTTATAGGCATCAAAACAGAAGAACAAACCTGCAAAGCATGTCAAACAATCAGCTCCTCGTGTTGGTGGTAAACGATAAGAATTGATTGAATCAAATGCTGTATATTGATATTGTGTTGTACTTTTTCCTTGCCATCTCTGCATGTGTGATTTTTATGCAAATGATTTCACAGGGAATTGGTCAGCTGCTGCAGAAAGCAAAGCTGAATATAACGCTAGGAAAGGCAAAAAGGGTTGCCTCTAACGTCAGTGGAAAGCATTGTAGATGAGAGCATTCACTGCTTATCAAATTAATTAAAGTGTATAAAACTCAATTATGAAGAACATGTTTTATTTCTGCACGGAAAGGAAAATGCTCTGTAGATATATTGACAGAGCCCCAAGTCAAGAGGCTATACGTTCATTGCCTATCAGTCCATATGTCACATTTCCAGGCCATAGTAAAACTCTCCACAACATGGGAGTGGTGCCACTAATCAAATCACAAATGATTGCTATACCAAACAATCAAGCAGAAAATCCAGATATGTAGTTGCTTTGTCCATTTGTCAGAATATCCTCAACATAAAAGTGTTAGGATTGTCGTAAAGGGAAAGAGTATCATGAATAAGCTAGTCAGTCCATTGTGAGTAGAATTGAGAAATATTGCATTCCAAAATGAATAAAAAGGTTGCTGTGGTGCCTCCAGAATTCATAGGCATGCATTTGTAGCTTAAAGATTAACTGTGATTTTTTGCAAAAAAAGTGAAGCAGGCCACAGTTGCTTTTGAATGAGCTCAAGATCATAGCAAATGCTTGTGAGGTTTCAGTGATGAAGATGAGCAGTCTATGGATGCTTAAGCAGCTAATAGCAAGATTCAAACATTCACTATATTAAGGCAAACTAAGGGTGAGAGGAGAATTCGGGAACCTTGAATGTCAATTAGATTCATCAGCCAAAAGTCTGTGGCAATACTATGCCATTCTTGACCAAATCTTTGTTAAAAAGTTCAGAGCAGAGAAAGCAATTTTGTTCAGATAGTTATGATGCTTGCATAATGAATTACAGTCCAAATTGTCTTTAGTTTGAAAATTGCCTCAAGCTTAGCTGTCACTGGGTATGTGGAGAGCCAAGGCACTGTAAATTTAAGTGTGTAGGAAAAATAATGTGTGATGAATCAGGATACTGTCCTTAAAGATTGAAGGGCCAGGATACTATAAGCATTGTTTCTTGTGTCCTAGAATCCACCTTATGATTATAGGCAGAACATGCAAAACATAAGTCGCTTAGAATCTGGATGGGGTAAGCTTACATCCTTTTTTCCTTCACCTTTTGTGTCAAATGATGCTAATCAAGCAATATGCTAAAAGATTGAACAGGAGATTCTCAAGAAAGGCCATGTAGAGAAGGCTCCTAGCGCATGTGCTTTCTGGGTGTGTCTGGGATAAATCCCAAAATCTAAGCTAGGGCCTGGGAAGCATCATACGTCTTGTCCTCAGAATCACCAGTATCAGTTGTGGTATTTCCATTTTTATAGGCAAGTAAAGTTTCTCAATTTTTTAAAGCTGTTCTTTGCACCCTGACAGTCTAACGAAATTGTTGGCCAATAATTTAGGATTTGTTTGACGCTTTGGAGCAAGCATTTTCCAAAACTATGATCAACACTCGTATCAACAGAAACTAACAAAAATGACTTCTAATAGATTAAACCATCACAGGAAATTCTTAAGACGTGTTCATACTGTAAATGACTTGTCAAATACCCTGACTGTTAATCTGATTGAGAAACTGTCAGGGTGGTGGCTTCCTTGGATTGGCTGTAGATCTTACATCTGGCTACTAATAACCTTATTTGATTGAAATATATAATCTAAAAGGGTGTGTAAAAATGGAGCAGTTTCAATTGATCTTAAATGTGCATGTTCATTCAAAATCAAAAGACGTCTCTTGGATTCATCTCTTTTGCTTCACTCAGTTCCTTGCTGCAAGTTTTGTCTGCAATGATGTGAAGGAAAGATAGATTTTTGTCATTTGAAATCCAAGAGCGAAATAGGATAGACGTTTGTCAAGCTTTCCACGAGGCCTGATCTCGTCAATACATCCTTGGTTGCAATTATGCAGACAATGTATACAATAGTATTATACTTCCTATTCTTCCTTGTTAGATATGTACCTTGTTATAGTGGTGCTGTGATTAAGTGTGCGGACTCAAGAGCTATATCATTGGTTTCTGCTACACTCAAAATCACACATGCAGTGCCAAAAAAACTTAAATACAGACTCAAATATTTGCATTTCCATCCAGTATTTTCCAATATCTTTTTAGATTAATTTTGTGATACCTATGCTCAGTCCACTGGATCATTTACTCTGATTCTTTGCAGAAATGACCCCTTTAAAACATATTGGATAAGCATACAAATGGCGGGGTGATGAAAATGCTATTTCCTGTTTTGAGACTTTGGAAGCTGTTTAATCAAATGGGCTGCATTTAATTCTGGATTTACAAAATTGGAAAACAGTGCCTGACAAATTTGCTAGTAAAGTAAAAATGAATTTGCATTGATATGAAAGGATACACAGAAGAACATAGGTTTTCCAGCTGAAAGATGAAAGACTCAATTTAAAGATGAATATATCAAAACAAAACATTTAAAGAATTCAAGTATTTTCTTTGCATTTTCAATGCCAATCATTTAAACGTCATGTGTCAAATTACGGCATAAAAAACTCTACGATAACAGTGATAGGCAAGTTATTTTGAAAAGTGAATCTTATCATTCTTTTGGATAAAAAGTTGAATCTATCTTTCTTGTTAAGAAAAATTTCTTTTCATTTCAAAAATTAAAATTCCATTAAATTTAAAGTTAAAATACATGAAATCTAAAGATAATGCACTGATAAACTATAACATATAATATTGTCTGATCTGCACGTATTATGGAATTTCTAACAGCAGGACTCTCCCATTAGTCCAAGAACTTAGGAGAGGAAAGCCCCCCTCTATTAGAAGGAATAATTTACTTTTCAAGCACATGTTTTACAGAATTATAAAGAATTGGGAATGTATTTTTAAGACGCTTTTAAATGAATGTTTAGAAGGTGAAAATCTTAACTCTTCTCAAAAACCATTCCACATCAAATTAATCAAATCTTAGACTGAAGTGATAAATTATGGTGCTGTGACTTATCACTGACATGTTTCATCAATTCTTCAAGCTTTTCCTGACTCTTCTTTTCTTGCTCATCCTCAGACAGGGTCATTCTAAGGAGAACACCAACAGTGTTATGTACAGGTAAAGAAATATTTCATATGTTTGAACAAAGGGAGACTTGCAAACTGACAAAATTGTGCCCTAGAAGGAATCATGAGACACATCGTAAACGTTTTTTTAGAAAACTATGTCAAGGAAAGGTTATGACGACCTTTACAGAGCACCAACAAAGGAAGAAAGAAGAAGGCAAAATGCTAAGAGGAGAGAGGGATCAGATCAAGTTTACTGATCTTAGATTTGAAAGATGGCAAGTTGTAGGACTCAGGAAAGCAAGAGGAAGGTAAGACGTTCTACAAAGTGCATCTTCTAGGGATGACTGATGATTCGTGGGATAGAGTTTGTGGGTTAGACAGGGAACCTGGAAAGGGTGTGAATGCGTCAAGCTAAACTATAGTGGATATGACATATCATAATCATTCTGATCAATTTATTGATGGTAAGTATGCAACTCATAGTATTTGACAAGTTGCAGTATTACAGAGGTCATCTGCTGACAAGATACTCTTCCCATTCTTAAAACTCATCTACCGTCTTCCCATTGCCAGCTCTATCACCAGTTTTCTTTCAGATCTCTGGTGAATTCATTTGTAAAGTTGCCGGGTGGTATATCCATATTTTTTCTTATTCTATCTTGTCTTGAAAAAATATAGCTGAATCTATCTACCACAGAGACTGAAATAAAATTGCAAACATGTTTTGGTAAAAGAACTCAATTTTTGCTGCCCAGATCAAAAGCAAGGGACACTAAATTTCTTTCCTAGATGCTGAATCAGTCTGTCTCTGGATTGACATTCCCTTTCCTCAAACTGGCAACGGGGGATGATGCCTTCCTAGCTACCTGGCTTTTATGCCTAGTTGTACCATGTCTGAAAATACAGCTCTTGCTAGAAGATAGATTGTGCATGGAGAGACTTATTAGACTAAAGCAAATCAAGGATTACTAAAGATCAGATAAGGATACTCTTAGTACCTATGGCCAGCATCTTCCTCTTCCTCCAATTCAAAATGAAGCTTAGAAAGTTTTTCTTGTAAATCTCTGATGTGATTCATTCTGTCTAGGTAGGCATCTCCACCTAGAAAATATCAAAGTCTTAATTTGCTAAGTGAAATAGAGTAATCTAGCATTTCAACTTCTTCAAATTTCTAAATTCAAATGCCTCCGTTAAGTGAAGATCATCAGTGTTTGCTTGATGGTACTAACTATGCCCCAGCGTAGAATTGAGTGAAAGCTATCAATTCACTCTCCTAGCTAGCATAAGGAAAGAGTATAAAATGTTATTGATTTTTTGAGGTGTGAAAGGCCTTGGTCGTCTATAGCAAAGTTTCAGCAAAGGAAAAAGAAGACGATAAGCTCAATACCGGTGTTGTTGGACACTTTGAAAGCATATAAAGCTGCAATCAAGTACGATCCTGTACCAGAACCATGAACCAAAAATATGAAAACTGATCAATCCTCACGAGAAGTGGTGTGCTTAATATTTAAGATCTCAGCGCATAGATTTCTACCAATGCATCTGGCCAGCACATTAACTAAAATTTCAACTGATGCATGACAAAATGCATCGGTTAGATGTTGCCTTACCGTCCAGAATAGACATGGAATAGCAAGTCTCATATCTTACCAAAGGCGTGAAGCTTTCCTTGTTTGAAATTATCTAGAAGCTCTAACAGGCCATTTTCCATTTGCTCCACATCTCCTCTATCCATTAAAAATGAGTGTTCTTGACCTTTTCCTTCACTATCGTACAAACCATTAGCATTATCTCGGCTATTCCCCGATGTGGGGCTACCAAGGGATGGGCTTAGGCTAGTTTTGCCTGCACTGTTTTCGGCACCATAGCTATCTTGCTCATTTTTCGCAGCCATGGCAGCAAACGTTGGTCTGCAATGCTAGAATGTGCACTAAAATCAAACAATGTTGGCAAGTAGAGGATGCCAAACCATGGCTCTTTCTGAATCGTATGAGTGTTCCAGCAGTGCTAAAAACAGCTGATGAATGTTGTTGCTGTACACCGTCGAACTGATTGAATACGAGGTAGAAAGCATGCATACATGGAGTATTTCACTGTTGTTGGAATTTAATGGCGGGAAAAATGGCCGTTTCAAGTTAGAAGCACGTAGAAGTTTTATGTATAAGAAGCATGTCTTCCACGCTTTCGAAAAAAAAGAAAGAGATTAACCTAAGTGGTATGTTTATCATTATACTGATTCATAAAGTTAAGTTTTCGAATTAGAATAGAGGGAGAAATTGTGAAGCTTGGGGATGTTTTGCACATAGTCCAAGTTGGTATTTGTTTGCTACGAAGGGCAACTGATGCATTGCTTTAGAATAGTTGAATTTACATGTTGCAGGTGCAAATCTAAAAGCATTTGATCTGAATGAGAGCAACTTTGATGCTACTTCGATCATTCTGGATCAAAATGAAGTTTCTGACTTTTCCAAATTGCTTGCTGTAAAATCACTAGAAAAGGTAAGGGGTTGAATTTTGCCATCTCATTGATTAAAACATCCATAAACCAGTCAATAAATCGATCAATCAATCATCAAAAAGTCTAAAAGTCATGCAATCAATCCGAGTACTGGTCAATCAACCAATCAAGCAGGCAATCAATTGCTGAGTTATTTAATCAATCAATTGATTTATGAGTTGTTTAGTCAATCAATCATTTTATGAGTTATTCAGTCAGTGAATATGTTAATCAAAAAGTCAATCAATGAATCAACATAATCAATCAATCAACCAATTATCTATTCACCTAGTCACTAGTTGGCCAATCAATGGGTCTTGATATTTGCATTGAATCATTAGCTCATCCATGTTCTTCCTTGATGCAATCTTTCTTTGTTTTCATTTATTAATGCTGTTGTTTGAAGTTCTCTCAGTTACATTTTAATTTCCTGAATATCAATGTTGTTTTTTAAATTAAGAGTATCATTTTGCTCATTTGATACATTTGCTCATAAAATGAAACAATCAGCTTTCAGTCGCAAGAAATGGGCTTGCAAGCATGGCTCAGTTTGGAGTCCTGGTCCGGTTGAAAGAACTGGACCTTACTTGCAACAGGATCACTTCAATTGAAGGTAGAAAAAAGCTTCATTTTCACTAAACCATGGTAAAAAAAGTTCAATTCGAATAATTTACAATTTGAATCTTCATCTGCATGCCCATAATTTGTAAGCAGCTCTTATCTCAAGCCACGAACATTAATCAAAGCCAAATATAACTGGTTCAGTTGAGTTCAGCAAAGGTTGGATTACCATGATTACTTTCCATATTCTCAAGCTTCCTTTCATATCATGCGTATGATGTGATATGAATAATATTGAAGTAAAGAAACTATGTGGTGTTATAGTGTCGTGGCATAAGTTTACTTACTATATTTATTTGATTATAAAACACATGCATGTATAACGCGCACCCTTAATTTTCGATTAAAAAATGGTATAAAATTTTTTTCGCTTTTTCTCGCTCAGAACAAGGATTACAAGTGACAAACATTGTTGAACATGCAACACCATGAGAAAAATCATTTATTGACAGTGTAAACTAAAAACACAGTGCCAAAATGAAACTTTAAATATTATTTAAACTTCTTCAAAGTCGGATTCATCCCCAGATGAACCAAATGCCCGTTCCCATTCTACCCTCGTTTATAATGCGCACCCCTAACTTGAGTACTTTTCAGGTAGAAAATTTTCTGCGTTGTACTCAAAAAAATATGGTAGCATAATGTAGGGGTTCTGGATTCAAATTTGTTGATGAAAATAGCATTGGGGGAAATTCAGTAGGAACCAGCTCATAAGAATCCATTCCCCCAGAAAAATCCTTGCTCTCTGGTGTCCACCATACTCGAGTTCATATGCTATGCAGTTTAGATTTTTGAAGATGCTCAATTACCATCACTGGAGCCACAAAAAGTCTGTATTGCTTATGCAAGGAGCCAGAAAAGACCGAGAAATATGCACAATAATTTCAGTTGAGGAGAAGATGGCTTATGCACTATTTTATCAAAGAGAGACTGCCATGTTTGGATCTTGAAGCTTTGAAAAGTTTTAGTGAATTGCTGTGTTTTCAAAGTTTGGTGTTTTGAATGTTTTTTGTATCTTCCTTTCCTAGGAATCTCAAGCCTCTTGTATCTAAAAAGACTCTGTCTAGCAAGCAATAGCATCAAGGTAGTTGTCAGATTTCAAGATTTGGTGAATTTCCTTAGAGTTTTCTCTTAAATCATGCAGCAAGAATGGTTTTTGACTCATAAAAAATTTCTTTTTTCTCGACTGAATCACTTTCTTCTTATAAAATGCTCAATACATGTAAACATATGCAATGCTCAACATTTTCGTAAAATGTGGTTGAAGCTTTTCTGTTTATGATTCCATTCAGGTTATAGAGAATCTTAAAAACAATGTCTTTCTTCATTATCTTGATGTATCTGGGAATCAGTAAGTCCACGTTTTTCTTTGTTATCTCTGCTATCAGTTGCAATTTTGTTGCCTCTTTGGCCCACATTTCATTCATATGTCTGTCTGCTTCACATTACCAATCTTTGTCATCGCTATTCTCCTATTCTTATAGACGGTTTTGTCCACTTAAACGTCATAATCATCATTGCTCATGATAACGATAAAGCAAACATTTCATTCAAATTCAATTTAAACTACAATTATACACTTCTCTAATGCATAGGTAGTTTGAAATTGGCTTGCCCAGCTTGGGGTTTACAATTTAAAACCAATACAATGGAAAAAGAACAGAATAATGATGATAATCTTAACCGCCACCATTGTTATCGTATCTTCTGACTTCATCTTACCTTAACTTTCCAGGATTGAGAAGTTTGGAGATTTGTCCTCCTTGGTCCATTTGAAGGTTAGCTTATGTGACCGATTCCTTAATGCTTTGATTCTTTCATATTTAAAAAAGATTTTTTGAGGATTTGGACAAGTTCCTTAAAATTATTTTTTCAAATTTTAGACACTTCTTTTTCATGGAAACCAAGTCATCAGTATAAAAAAGTGAGTATTCAAGTTTAATTTGCTTCCTTATTCATCTTCATGTTTTCTTTATTTCTCATTATCCTTGACAACTATTACATTTACACATTCATTTGTTCTATCCTTTAGCCTGTCCATTTTATTCTGTTTGTATCACACCATTCATCCGAACCTATTCATACTTTCCGATTCTTCTTCAAAATTTAGTGTGGCTAGATGTTTGCCTCCAAGCTTACAAACCCTGACCATTGCTGAAAACCAGCTGAGTGATTTAACAGAAGTAAGTTGAGTATATTTTCAAGAGTAGACAGATGCCCATAACCAGTAGACAGATGAATATGTTATGTACTATTATGCTCTGGTTTCTCATATGGGATATTATTCCTGTATGAAGCTCAACTCTTTCACACCCTCTCCAAGTTTCACTGCCTAATCCACAAACTCTATCCCACAAATTATTATTGATCCCAAGAAAATGCCATTTATGGAACATCTTGCCTTCTTATTGCTTTCCTGAATATTACAACTTGCCATCCTTCAAATCTAAGATCAATAAACGTGATCGGATCTCCCTCTCCTCTTAGCCTCTTGCTTGCTTCTTTCTTCCTTTATTGGGGCTTTTTATAGGCCACCATGGCCTTTCCACAGCATAACTCACTAAGAAATGCCCTAGAAGCTGCTTTCTAATGCATGTGCGATGGACCTTAATCATTGAAAATGTATTGCTGCTACAAAATGAGCCACACTCATTTAACCCCCTATCTTGACTTAGAATACATAAACCTATTTTTAGTATTTAAAGAGTTAGTTTTTAGAAAGTTTTAAGAAAGAGTTGAGAAGAGTCTGAGTAAATGATTTGAGGTTTGGTCAGAGCATTATTGTAGCTTGAGTCGAAAGTTGAGTTTTATGTCTCATCAACTTATACACGTATACGCTCAGTTCTTGAGCTCAATCACACCCTCACACATAGTTTTGATAAACTGCTCAACAAACCAGACTGTGCTAAATGTACAGCAGGAAAATGGGTAGAATGACTGCCTGAAGCTGGCCATATTGTTTTTATCTGAACTGGTTGTGATTGTCTAGACAGAAAAGCACTGCTAGGAAGGACTGAATTTAGAGATACTGAAGTCAAAAGGCACTGGATGAAATAGCTGGTGAATATCTTTTACTCAACAGGTTCAGCTGTTGTCAAGTCTACCATTTCTTGAAGCTCTCACATTGTGCGGCAATCCATTTGCATGTGATGCTATGGGACAGTATCCTTTCGAATTATCAAGTAAAAAACTTTGATACGTGGTTAAGTCCAGAATATATTTTTTTTTATTGATTGATCATATCTTGCAACAAAGTCACTTATGGTGAATGTTGCCAATCAATCTCTAGTTTCTAGAATTTATTGATGCTTTCATAGCTTGTTGAATTCTAAAAACCTGTCGAAACAATTCCTGAACATTTTAAAGATATGTTGATTACAGACCTTATGCAATTTGCTGTTGCAAAAACCTTCAGAATCTTGATGGAAGTTGGATATCGCAAGCTGACAGGTAAGGGAGTATGCAAAATCTTACATACATAGCCATACATACATGCACACATAACCATTCATAGATAACCATACATACATAGATCATGTATATGTGCATACATGCATACTTAAGAATAGTTAATTTTGTTTAATGTCTTACACCCCCTTCATTGTAGGCATAGAGCAAATGTTTTTGAAGCTGAAGGTCATTTGAAGATGTTGCAGCCAGGCCAGCATTTTCAACTGAAGCAATACCTGCTGGAGGCATCCCCTGGATATTCCCCTGCATTCTCTGTAAGTGTCAATTACCTGCTTGCTATTCTACTAGCGCTCCTGGTACCCTGTCTCAGGTTTATAAGATGCAGGCTAAATCGTCTGATAGCCTCATGTCCTCGAGCTATTAGGCACGTTGAATAAAGAACTTGTTATTGATAGTCATTATCATCATTATCGATTAATGCGCCACATTCAGCCTAGACAAATTTTGAAATTGGATTTTTTCCTATATGTTGCTTTGATGACTGCGTTCAAGGCCCTACGTGGTATATCAGGGTTCGATACATGGTAGAGTCATACCAAAGACCTGAAAAGTGGTACATGCTATTTCCTGTGTAGCTTTCAGCTTTTGGGAAGGAAAATCAGAGTTACGAACACATTGTTACCTGATTGCCAGATCTAGACTCAAAAAACCGGACATAGGCGTGGCCCTATTCATCAAATAGTGAGGAGAGGAACTTTGACTTCAGACCATTTTCGTTGATTAATGACGAGTGAAACACTGCTTTCACTACTTGCAAGCATTTCCGATCAATGCATCAATTCGAGTCATCACATCAATGCCTCCTTTCGGCATTTCTGCTTCAGCATCTCAGCTGTTGCGGTTTTCCAAGAACTGCGTGTGGCCAGCAATACTTCTTGTACAGAGAAGCTCAACTTTGGAGCAGTCTAGATAGAGAATGTAAGACTGCCAATACTTTGAATATTGTCTCATTTTTCCATTTAATACTTAGGTGTCAGGATAGCTCAATGGTAAGATTCTTGCGCATTGATCCTATGGTCAGTCGTTCGAGTTCCCTCCAGCGAAACTTTCGCTTTGAGTGAGAAGAGTCGCCAGCTCTCTGTAATTCGAGGCGTAAGAATCACGAGTTGTGGTCACATCTAGAGGAAGGACCTGGACACTACTCGATAAGCAAAAAGCTTCTCAGTGCCCAAATTGCTACCTTTGACATCTAGGTATAATCATGTGTATAAAAATAAAAGAAATAGAAAGAAAAAATAAAGAGAAAGAGAAAAAAATTATTTAAACAATATACATATTTTTTATTTTGGTTTGTAATTTTGTCCTTCTTTTGTAACAGGACAGCTTTGTGTTACACGTTTAATACTTACCCTGTATAAATGTCATAAAGTGGAAAAGAAATCATTATAGTAGACCGTCATTCATTGTTATAGAGTATAAACCGTCATTCATTTTCACAGTTCACGTTTTCATGGCCAATGTCTTTTCCTTTCAGCAAATGCCAAAAAAGAGTGTTAGAAGAAGCTCCGCAGGTAAAGTTAGCCAATCATTTTTTAAATTTCTAATGCAATCAAAGCTCGTAAACAAAATTTAAAGAATCAGGAAGCTTTCTTCCCCCAATTTTTGTCATCTCAACTGCTTAAGTACAGTCTTAAGCTTTCTACGTGTTGGTTTTCTCTTTTAATTTGAGATTGAATGTTCCTTTTCCGTTTCTCCAAGCTTTTGCTACCCAAATCTCTCCTGATGCCCAGCGCTGTAACAAGTGTCATCAGATGGCATCAAACACTGTTTTTATAGATGTCATGATTCCCCGCTCAATATTCTTGGCCTTCTACAAAATAGATTCTGAAGTAAAAAGGGTTCATTGTGTTCACTTGAAGACTAGAGCTGCCGTTTTTAGTGAAGTGTGTTGAGGCAAAGCCATGGTGGCCTATACAAACCCCAACAGAGGAAGAAAGAAGAATGCGAAAGGCTAAGAGGAGAGGGCGATCGGATCAAGTTTATTGATCTTTGATTTGAAAGATGGCAAGTTGTAAGATTCAGGAAGCAGGAAGAAAGTTGAGGGAGCTGAAATGGCTGGGAAAACAAAAGAGGCTGAAATGGGGCCCGGGACCACGAAAAATTTGACAGCTTTCCCAAACTGGTTCATTTGAATTATATAAATGAATGACCTACAGACATGTCTGGTTTATCTAATATTCTTTTCAGATTCAAGCTTGCTCTTTGCAGCGTTTTCTCGAAAAATGAAGGAAAAAACACTAGCAAATCTTGTGAGGGGGGAGCTGAAGCCTCCCAAGCCCCCCAAGCCCCCCAAGCCCCCGGTTCCGACGCACCTGGAATAATTAAATAATTATCCATAATTAAATAATTATCTGTTTCGTAGGAGTTAATACATCGTTGCTGGAATCCGAATCCATTCACTTGCCGTTGATGTACGATTCGCCTCCAAGAAACAAGCAATCAATCAGCGAAGGTAGCGATCGTTTTAAGCTTTTCCCCCTCTCCTTTCGCATTTGGTGATTGATTACGTGTTAGTACTTCTTTCACGCTTTGGTCTGGTCTGGAACGCTCATCAAACGACGTATTTAGAAGTTCAGATGACTCGCTCAAAGTTTGCGTTTCTGATTTGCAGGATTAAGACCCGAGACCGCTACTCCACTCACAAATAGTGAAATCATTTCGTGGCAGTCCTTGGTGTATGATGAGAAGCAATCATCATCTCCAAACGAGACGGGTAGGAATCGCACTTCAAGGCTTGCGAATGGAATAGTCGCTCCTTTACCTAGCGAGTTAAGTCCTCAGCGGTCCTTGGAGTTCGATGCCACGGCTCACCACGCAGATGCGCACCGGAAGACGCCAGGTAGTGACCGACATGGGAATGTTGCCATGGAGATAACAAACGAAGAAGCAGACGCTGGAAGTGTCTTCAGAGCAAAGGTTCATATTGAAGAGATAAGAGCAGAATCTAAGAGCGATTCTATGGTTTATGGTAAATCTGCATTGGTTGAGAGAATCGGTAGCCATGAGGTGGACCTTAATCGAGGAAGATCAATCGCCCGCAGTTCCCCAGGTGACATATTTGATAGAATAGTCCCATTTTTTAAGCACCACCTTAAAGTGCATTCTAAAACAGGGAGGAACTTCGGCATTATCTCACTACGACGAATTTAAGCGTTCTGCTGCTGAAACATATTGCGATGTACTCGATTATTCCCACCCTTCTCATTGCTTTGGTGAAGAACTGGCAAATGGCTTGCGTGGATTAAAGTTGTCAAATTGAAAGTCCTCCACTCGTCATTTGTGGGGAAAAAGGTTTTGCCCATCTCCGTTTCTTTAGCCTTGGTCCATGCAGCTGTGCAAGCACAGTCAAGCCTTGCGTTGGGTTGGCATTAATTAGCCTCGAGCTATGAGGCACGTCAGCCTTAAATGATAAAATCTATGATTATTATTATTTTAAGGCAGTTCGTCAGAACCATACTGAAAAACTCCGATCTAACTTAACCTTTAAAGGCTTTCTCATTACTTTCCTCCTGAATCACTCTTTGAAAACGTTCCTTCGCAAGAGGAACATCTCCATAATATTTCTTACGACTAATTTTCCCTCAGCTTTTCTGCTGATCTCTCTTTGCGTTGGAGATCATGGTTTACCTTTTTCTAACCATAATTCTTAATTGTTTCTTTGTCAAGTGTTGCAAATGGAAAGTATCCAGTCGTCAGTTTCTTTGACCGCAGATGAAGCTGCCAATTTGCTACACCTCGCAGCTGCGATGATTCAAGCAGCAATCAGAGGATTTCTGCAGAGAAGGCGATTCCAAAGGCTTTTTAAAAGGCACAAAGCGGCCACTCGGATACAAGCTGCTTGGTAAAGAACCCCATTCTATTCCGCATTCGCTTTTTTTAGTTTGTAATGTTTTGCACCTAGGTATTAATTTCATAAAATCATTTTGGCTACTATTCGGCACACTCTAATAAGTTAGTAGAACTTTCGTTTAAAGTTGGCAAAATATTATAGCTATAATTGCTAATCAAGGCCAACTATTTGACAACATTGCATACATAATCGACAAACAAGAAATATATAGTCTGTAAGAAAAGCTAAGGCTAGCATAAGTTATTTTACATAATCTGCAGTTGCAGGCTTGGCATTGATTGGCTTTAATATGTCTTTTGGATACATGAAATGACTCTAAATTGTACAGTTCTGTTGGTAATGTCTCCCATATTTTCCCCCCATAAATCGGACCGCATCGATTCTAAGGCAAGTTGTTTTCATTTTCGTTATTTGCAGTTTAAAGATATCTTCCGTTGGTTGAAGAGATCGTCAATGTGAAAAAATTGTGTTTCCTCTTTCTTGAAGAGTATTGGAGTTTTTCTATTTGGAATGCCTTAAGGTGGTGGCAAATTATGTGTCTATTTGATTTTGCTCCATTAAAAAGTCTCCATTTCTCTAACAGGAGAGGATACTCCGCTAGAGTGCTTAATTTGAGAGCAATCAGCATCCGGAATGAGCTGAAAGTGCACGGTCTCAACTCTAAAATCTCGTTTCTTGAAAGAAAGGTAGACAGGTCAGTCGAACTGTTTGTTTTTTATTGACATTATTTTCCCGTGGCTTTTGATTGCATCTGGAGTTCAAGCGTTACACGGCTCTTTCAAGTGGGTAAGGAACATTCTCTATCCTGCCAGATGGGGTCAACTTCGCTAAACCATGGAGGAGCCATTCCCAGGAATGAAAGGGGGACTTGCGACGTCAGTAAATTTTGTAATTGTGATGATACTAAAAAGTAAGTCAGTTATTATTCAGTAAGTTCTATGGGGATGATAATTTTGAAAATAAAAGTGGCAATAGTAATAATAGTTATAGATCCAGTGAAAGGATCTTGACCAGTCCAATGCAAGGAAACGGAGATAGGATCCTCCATCCAATTGCTGATTCCCGGAGGGGACCATTCTAAACCCCTTTTAGTTTGCTTCTTTTCTTTCAATTTGGTATTATATTTTGTATTGTATTTTGTATTGTGGTTTGTATTATTTTTGTATTGTATTTTCTATTGTGGTTTGTATTGTATTTTGTATTGTATTTTGTATTATGGTTTGTATTGTATTTTGTATTGTATTTTGTATTGTGGTTTGTATTGTATTTTGTATTGTGGTTTGTATTGTATTTTGTATTGTGGTTTGTATTGTATTTTGTATTGTGGTTTATATTGTATTTTGTATTGTGGTTTGTATTGTATTTTGTATTGTATTTTGTATTATGGTTTGTATTGTATTTTGTATTGTATTTTGTATTGTGGTTTGTATTGTATTTTGTATTGTGGTTTGTATTGTATTTTGTATTGTGGTTTGTATTGTATTTTGTATTGTGGTTTATATTGTATTTTGTATTGTGGTTTGTATTGTATTTTGTATTGTATTTTGTATTATGGTTTGTATTGTATTTTGTATTGTATTTTGTATTGTGGTTTGTATTGTATTTTGTATTGTATTTTGTATTGTATTTTGTATTGTGGTTTGTATTGTATTTTGCATTGTGGTTTGTATTGTATTTTGTATTGTATTTTGTATTGTGGTTTGTATTGTATTTTGTATTGTATTTTGTATTGTACTTTGTATTGTATTGCACTTTACTTAAAGCATTGTATTCCCAAGTCTCTTCTCTTCAGAGTTCAGAAGGAGAGAAAAAGAGACAAAGCGTTAGTTTCTGATACTATAAAAATTTTAATTCACGAAGTAAGATGAGTTTTTTCACAATTTATGATGTTTTACGTTTTATTCTTCGTTGGAAATATGTTCTATAAGTGGCAGTACGGCTGCTATGTAACCTGCCAAAAAGGGATTTTCAGGAGCACAAATGAAAAAGACGAATTTTATACTGGATTAAACATTTCAACTTTAGATGAACTGTTATCGACGTGTGTCCAGTGCTTGTGCCCTCAGAATTATTTCTGAGTACTCATTTACCGACCTCGGAAGGATGGACAACTGAAGATTCGAAACACTGCGTCTTAACCACTCGGTCGCACCACCACTGAGCTTGTATGGCTATCATGTGCTGCAGCCTATCCAACCAAAAGTTGTGTTCAAAGTTAATCAGTTCAAGAGAGTTATTTATTCAATCAAAATCGAACTAAAAAACTCCACAAAATATTCGAAATAAGCACAATTATCGGTAATGCACATGATTTTTTATGATTTCTACCTAGCATCCGAAAAATAAGCATTAAGGCACTGAAAAATCTTTTTACTTACCGAGTATTGTCGAGGTTCTTCCTCTCAATGTGACCACACCTCGTGATTCCTACGCCTGAAATTACAGAGAGCTAGCGACCCTTCTCACTGCAATGGAAAGTTTAGTTGGGGGTGGAATCGAACATCTGACTATGCGCTCAATGGCTATCATTGCACAAATTTTTGCTGCATTTGATTATCAAGGAGAGAAGGTCATTGACACAGCATCTGAAAAACTACGTCAAAATTTAAAATTAGTATTAGAATGTTCTAGTGCTTGCTTCCACTGCATCACAGTTAGTTTAAGACAGCGCGAATATTGTCCTAAAATTACGTCTGTTTGTGTTAGTGGATCAACTTCCATGGACCATCCTTGCCGTTGATAATCTTATCATGCACAAAAAAAGCTCTGAGCCAGAGAGACGATGAGTTGCGCCATGGTCTAATTGCTTTTTCTGGGTAATTATTACGTGCTTCTGTACAAAATAAGAATAAACCAAGTTCACACTAAGGCGCTATTAATGGGAGCAAGCAGGAGGATCGCATAATTTGATGATTGTGAATGGATGGACGAGGAAAGTGTAGAGATAAGTGTAGCCCTGATGTATAAGACATGCACGTGCAAAAACATGAGCGATTAAGAACAAATTAGCTGAGGTTGCTGCAAAAGTAGCAAAGAACCGTGTTCGTGGCCACTTCATTCTCTTCGCGTGCATCTCAGCTGCTTCAGGCTGTTGGCCTTAGATTCGCAAAGAAATCGAACGCCACCGTTCTGTGTGCTTGGAATCCACCCGGCTATCATCCACTTGATCATATGACACATATTTTTCATTTATCAAATTTTCATCAAAATGCTCTTCAGAGATGTTTTCCTACCGATTTTTTGGTACTGTTTATTTTTCTCGTAGATCAACATGCAACGTGGTCAAATAATTGAGATTGAAGCGGTGAGACGAAAGGAGACAGTTGCGAAAAATCAGCTGAAAGAATTCTGCCTTGGTCTGCAAGATGAGGTATGTCGATTAGATGAGGTTGTCATTGAGACCACCTCATGAATTCCACTGCCCTAGAAAAAACTCAGAGCACTGTCTCTGGTTTCTTCTGCGCTCGAAATCGAGCATGCAAGGCAGTTTTTCTTAGGCACGTCGACCTTAATTAAAGAATTCATTATTTGTTAAAAACGTTTTTTCGTGAACCACAAATTAATTTTTATTCACGCGTACGTCATTTTAAATATTTTAAATATTTTAGGTATTTTTTACTTTACTTGCTGGTGTTTTTCCTTTTTACTATACTTTTTCTCCTTCTTTCTTCTTATAATTACGATGGATTTTGAAGCTTTTGAGAACTCAATAGTCGTTTCGATTTCTCTACTGGGCACCTATATTTTCGCGTTCATTTCAAACCGTTATTTTTCCCGATGCTTAAACCTAATGACTGCGTCGCAATAACTTTTTCAAATCCAACCTGCAACACAGGGAATATCTCATTGGTGAGGAGGGTATCATAAAACCACGTCATAAAATTTCCACTTCCATGGGAAGAACTCAATGGCCAGCCTCTGGTCTCTGATCTGCTATGCTTGTAATGTAGAAAGCGATATATTTAAGTAGCATATGTTTATTTTAGTATATATTCAGTTGGATATACTTTCCCATTCATTTAGAATGAAGTAAGTGACAAACGAGGAAATCTCTGAGAACTGCGACCACGGCCTTTCTTTTTACAGAGCAATCTTCCTTTCCGCTGTATGCTACTAGTAATGATAGTAAGGAGTGGTTTCAACTATTTTAAAACGGTAACCCAGTCAGCAGTGCTGGATTACAAGGGGCCATCCATCCACAAAGTGATTTAGCAGAGTGGTAATATCTTCTTCTCCTTCGTCACGGACTGTGGCGGTCCGTAAACGCACTTTGATAACTTATGTCACGCCACCTAATCTTGAGGATGACGCCTGGATCTAGTGGGAATGTACAAGAATTATAATACAAATTTTCATTGATAATACAAGTCCCAAAGCAAGGGAAAGCAACAAAACATAACTGAAACAAAAATATCAAAATAGTTACCTGCACGGATTTTACTGGTGGCATCTTTTATGCAATAGCTCATTTCTTTTGTCTTGTGTAGATATCCCATCTAAGGACGGAGATAAGAAATGGTAAAGCAAGCAGGAACCAAACCAGCATAACCAATCACGGAAATGAAGCTAAATCGATGGAGCGTGTTGTGGATTTTGAAGTAGAGAGGCCTGCTGCTGCTGGTACTGAAGGTAGCGCGTTAAAAGAGGAGAAAACCGATAGAGATCCTTCACGTGGTGTAGGCTACAGTTTATGTGAGGCGGTACCTCGTATAGGTGATGAATCAGAGGCTCCCGGCAATGGACAGCGTCATCATGACTGGGAGAAGGCTCGTAGAAAGCAGGAAGATAACGGAGTAGTAGTTCTAAGCCGATCAGGGCGTTCGTGCGCTATAGAAGACAGCGTTGGCATCAGAATCGAGAATGACGCGTGCGTACCAAAAAAAGTAAATGCTGAAAATTTAGAATACACCTGTTTGGAAAATGCACCTAGAGTTTCCGATGCGAATGCAGAGACGCGAATGGTTAAGAAGGAGGTCAGACCAAGTTTCGTGGGAGCCACTTCGTCATGTGGAAGCGATGGAGTTTTTGGCAAGCAGGTTATTGGTGGAAGGAGAAGAGGAGGGAGTGGAAGGGAAGGAAGGGACAGAAATGATGGAAAGGATGAGATCGAAGATGGAAAGAAATCCTTCTTGAATAGAACGTTTGTTTTTGAAGGGAAAAACAGAGCGGACGTGAAAGTGTTTGTGGATGATCTTGTCGAAAAGAATTCGCTAACTGCAAGTAGAATTGTTCCAACTGTTGAGAGAAACCAACACGTTGACGTTGATGATGCGTCTGGTGGCAATGCATCGCTTCAAGACACCAGCTCGACATTAAGACCAGACACTAGAGATTCAAGGAGCAGTAAAGATGGAAGTTTTGAAGTTCAGGGAGATGAAGTGACAGCATCTGCAGATATTATAGGGATGAATTGTGCTGCCAGTCGAAAACATGATACAGAGGTTGTTGACTGTGGGGCAGAAGAAGCCCTCGAAGACAAATCGGATTCTTCAGTTTCGATTTCAACACGGCGATCAGCAACGCCGATTCAGCAGCATGGACAGTCGAGTCCAAGGGAGCCCGGTTATTCTGAAGAAACAGTTGGAGATACGAAGTCATCAATATCCAGCATTGGTATGGAGCCTGTGAAATGTAGCGAGATGCACATGCCGAGGGATCCAATGGGCTCTGAGGTCGGCCCTTACAACTTGCCTAAATATAACAATGTTAGCAAGCGTAGACGGACATTGTTTCCAAAGGTGCTCCCAGAAGAATATGGCACGGATAAACAGACGAAAAATGCGAATTGTTCCGCTGATTCTAAATCAGAACATCGTCCCATGTTTTTCAGTCCCTTGTTGGAGCCTTATGAAACGCTGGATGGTGTTGACGTGGGTAAAAAGGTGCCAGGAAAAGATAGAGTGGAGCATTCGAATCCGGAAGGTACGGACGTAGACATTTCCAGTCATGATAGGGATAATGACCGGGCTGGAGACATAAAAAGTGTTTACAAAGAGGTTAGTGCATACCATGGTTTTCTTAGCAAAGAAAAAAGTGCAAGCATGCCGAACACTAAGGGAGATGGAGAAAGGCATACTGACAGAAGATCAGAAGAGGTATGTAATGATTATCAGACTAATGTTTCCCAACAAACCACGGCTTTGTCAGATGTAGGCAGGGATCAGAGCAGTGAACGTAAAGCGCAAGTCCCGGGGAATACCAGAAAACTTGACATCGCCGAAGAAACAGGACGAGACACAAAAGTAGCGGGGAGTCTCCCTCTTGTATTTCCAGGAAAACCCGACAGGTTTCTTAGAAGTTCTTCAATTGAAAAGGACGTTTGTACCGATGAATCGGATGAATACTGCAACACCAATGATCGCGAACGGAAAGGAAATATCGCATCAAACACTACGTCAGAAGAAGGGGCATTTGAAAATGTCACCGCTGTTGCTGTGGATGACTCGATACTACGTCATACCCGTACCAGTACACCTGTGATGAGCGCCAAAGACACACAGGCCACCCAACAATGCCAAGATTCTACCAAGGATGTCAAGAGTGGAACGGCTAAACAAAGCGCGAATTCTCCCTTCAGTGATGTTCCAGATTGTTTATACAACATGCCGAAGATTGTTCCGATAGTTCAGAGAAATGATAACGAGACATCAGTTGGCTTGCCCATGTTCATCGATCAGAGTTTCGACTCTGCAGATGATAGCTTTAATGGGTGACACTTCTCGTGTTAGTTGGCCATTGCATCAGGCCAGCCTGCTTAACTGCGCACAACGAAGACATTCTTGAGAATATTCTTCAGTGAAACTTTCATTTGCAACGTGCACACTTAGAATGATTGCCTTTGTCCGTTAATGGATATTTTCTTTTGTGAAGTTGTTTCTTCTAAAAACGACAGAAGTAAGAGACGTGTGTATTCATTGTCAGCTCTGTTCGATCGAAAAATGTGATTGTTGTTTTACAACAGGGTTTCAATACAGCACGCTTTTTTCCTTTCCATGCCCCAGGTAGAGTGAAGGTATGCAATTTGAGGCATGTTCGTTACCAGATTTAGGATGAACTTCCACTGGTGTTGTAGCGTGGTTTGTGGAAACTCAGTCACTGCATCATTCATCATTTAAGCTCAACTCACTGATAGCCTTTCCAAGTTTCGCTACCTAATCCGTGAATTTTATCCCACAAATCATCATTCATCCCTAGAACATGCAATTTATGAAACGTCTTGCCTTCTTCTTGCTTTCCTGAATCTTACGACTGGCCATCTTTCAAATCCAAAGTCAATAAACTTGATCTGATCTCTCTCTCCTCTTAGCCTTTCGCTTCCTTCTTTCTTCCTTTGTCGGGGCTTTGTATAGGCCATCACGGTCTTTCCCTAACATAACTCACTAAAAAAACATTCAACCTTATTGAGGAGAGGATGGTACTCGCTATGAGGCTGTGACATAATTTTACATTGAATGATTCATTCGACTAATGTACACATCAAGAGGGTGGAGAGAAACATTCACGATTCTGCCTCGAATTCGGAACATTCTGTTGAGTAGACACATGCTCTGACCACACTGCCAGCCACCTTCTAAACTGTATCCCACTTTCAACTTCTTCGCTTCTTTGAACGGCGATTTCAAGTTCGATGAATAATTCTCACGAAGACAAGTTATATATTTGATGTGTTCATAAAAAAGTATGAATAAAAAAGTATGAATAACGAATGAATACACTTGATTAGTTGATTGATAATCAATTAATTGTCGATCGTTCCTTTTAAATAATAATTCATGATGCTAAATAAGTTTGATCTGATCTCCCTCTCCTCTTAGCTTTGCACTTTCTTCTTTCTTCCATTGTTTGCGCTTGGTACAGGCCGCCATGGCTTTACCCTAACAAAATTCATTAAAAAAGATACTAATAATTATGGCACTATCTAGCACATCTATCCATTGCAAATTTAGCTCTTCAACTCTTGAATATAAGTAATTTAGAGATTGCATGTTCAAAGGGTAGAAATGTTACAGTACATAGGGATGAGAAATAAGGTGCTTGAGTCTAGTTTATTGACTGCTCTTTCAATCCGAATTCCAATCGACTGTTTCGATGGCGATATCTTTTTGAAGAAATCATGGCTTGCGAAATGAGAACGCCACTACAGTAAACAAGACGATACACTTGTTTTGAGATTCCTCGTTCGATTCAATTTTGTTCCACAACAAACACAGTTTGATTGGCTGAATATAACCTATTGTCGTTTTAATCAAGCCATTTTCCGCTGATGTCAATAAACATGTTTCTTGTTTTCTCTATTCAGAGATAACTCGGAAGCCGGCACAAGCACAAGCAAATCAGAATTCTACCTTTTATTTGCCGTCTTCGGTTGGTGTTTAAACTACTAAAGCTTCACCAGTGTCAATATTTCTCTCAAAAACATCAATTGTTTGCTTTGCCAGGTACAAATGCTATGATTCTTTGCAAGGTGAGCTGCAGAGGGGAAAATGCTTTCCGGTAATGCTATCCTTTTTTCTATTAGTGAGTTATGTTGGGGAAAGGCCGCGGTGGGCTATGCAAAGCTCCAACAATGGAAGAAAGAAGACAGTAAAAGCCGTCGAGGAGAGAGTGATACGGTCAAGTTTGTTCCCTATTCATCCTATAGTCAGTGGCTCGAATCCACCCTTAGCTTTACTCTACCTTGAGTAGAGTCGCCAGCCCTCTGTAATTCCAGGCGTAGGAATAACAAGGTGCGGTCAGATTGAGACGAGAGACATGGGCACTGCTCGATAAGCAAAGCTTCTCAGTATCTAAAAGTCTGCATTCAGGTGCTAGATAGAACTCATAACAAGTGCGTCAAGCGAGGGACCAGACAGCTGCCAATTCGCAGTGTGGCCAAACCTAAGCCTAGGCCATTGACACACTGAATAGGTACGTACTCTAATGTTTGACTAACAGTTTTTTTTCTTTTTTTTTTTAGTGGGTTATGTTGAGGAAAGGCCATGGTGGCCTATACAGAGCCCCAACATAGGAAGAAAGAAGAAAGCGAGCAGCTAAGAGGATGGAGAGATAAGATCAAGTTTATTGATCTTAGATTTGAAAGATGGCAAGTTGTAGGATTCAGTAACTTATGTTGAGGAAAGGCTATGATGGCCTATACAAAGCCCCAACATAGGAAGAAAGAAGAAAGCAAGCAGCTAAGAGGATAGAGAGATAAGATCAAGTTTATTGATCTTAGATTTGAAAGACGGCAAGTTGTAGGACTCAGGAAAGCAAGAAGAAGGCGAGGCGTTCCATAAGTTGCATGTTCTTGGGATGAATGATGATTTGTGAGATAGAGTTCGTGGATTAGGCACACTGATGTAACATTTCAAAATTAACTCATTCTTCAGCGGTGCTTTCTTAAGCATGCGAACTCGCAACGCAGGGGTTGTCAGTTAGATTCCTGCACGTATCACAGTGAAAACACCATTGGCGAGGAAGGCAACGGGAAGCCACCTCATGATATCCACTTTCCTAGAAAAAGCTCAGATCCCCGTCTCTAGTTTCTGCTACGCTCGAAATCGAGTATGCAACGCAATGGCCTTTATTAGCTTCACGTAGCCATTCACTTGGAAAGGCCAGTTATAAGTTAATAGTTAATCATGATCAAAATAATAGCAACGGTAATTCTTTTTAGACTTGATACTTTCATTGAACACGATATTCGCTTCATAATCATCCATCTCACTACTGAATGGCAGGGTATTGCTTGCTGGTCTGCGTAAATGAAAGAAGAAGGAAAGCTCTTCAAAATTAGAAGTCCATCACATCGGGGATTTTCCATTCTTTGATTCATCGAAATAACATGTAACATGCTTGTGGATGGCTCAGTGGTAAGATTCTTGCCTATTCATCCTATGATCAGTGGTTCAAGTCCCCCCTCAGGTGAACTTTCGCGTAGAGTGAGGAGAGTCGCCAGCTCTCTGTAATTCCAGGCGTAGGAATCACGAGGTGTAGTCACATGGAAAGGAAGGACCTGGACACTGCTCGATAAGCAAAAAAGCTTCTCATTTTCCAAATTTCTACTTTTGACATCTACGTAGAATCATGTGTGAAGAAAAAAGCAAAAACATTTGTGCCGGATTGTGATGGCCATACGTTTCTTTGCATCGATTTCTGAAGGTATGTTTGCAGAAGCACTGCAGGAAAATCTTCAGAAAACACATCACTCATTTCTTTGGTGCTCAGATGGTATTGATGACAATGATGATAATAATCACTGTAACAATGATCGTAGAGCCACAACGTAAACTGCACCATTGATTTCCGTATGTGACATTTCCTCCCACTTATTTCTAATTGGAATTTAAAGCTAGGCCAAGGTACCTGGGCACCGACGAGAACGACTGGGAATGCAAGGCTGTGTTTATTGCTGCTACGGCTACGTAAACACATGTTTGACGTAGCCAGCAGCGTCTTGCGAACATGCGGCTACGCAGCTGTTCTTTACGTCAATTCTTCCTTGCTTTTCTCCGTCTCTAATTCAGAAGCTGAGTACATAGCTAGAGAATGCGAATGTCTCCTGAAGCAAACAAACATGACGAAAACAGTGGGAGCGTTTTCTATAGAAATCCAACCAGTGACAGGAAGCTTATCTTTGCATCGATCATCACGATGGAAAGAGACTTACAAAATTTGTACCAAGTTGTGACTCAAAATGCACCAATTGAGATGGATAGAAGTTTTCAAGGCAACATTCCCTTTAGCTGACATCTGATCGTGTGGATGCTTAGAAATGGATTCCAGGAACAAAGTTGTTCATTTTTTGGCACAGAATGCATGGCTACATCCCCCGTGATCCACGAACCCAGTTACTCATGTCCCGAAACTACCCATTATTTCATTGACCCCACTGCTAGCTTATCCTACCGATGAACATTTACATAAACTTTCAAGACTTTCACCACGGAAGAACTCTTTTAGTAAATATGAGTTGGACTGAGGAAGTGAATGACCTTAAAAATGAAACAACAGCACGGACGCATTAAATGTAAGATGTGCCAACCGCTATTAAGCATGGAAGTAAACTGCAAATAAGTTATTAGTATCCATAACCAATTTCTAGAAATTTAATACCCATTCTTAGGTATTTAATGCCCAGCTCAAAGTATCTGGTACTGATTTTAAGGTATCTGTTACCTATTGATGATAATGATAGTAATCCCAATTATTAATAGGTATTTGATGTCTATTTCTGGGTAATCTAATACCTTTTCAAAGGTATCTAAACTTTGTTTCCCTCCATTTATATCTGTTTCAAGATATCTAGTACATCTCTTTAGGTATCTGTGACGAATTTCTTCTTCCCAGTATCTAATACTTACCTCCAGGTATGTCTATCCCTAACATTTCACCTATTTCTAGGAATCTGTCAAGATCAAATACCTCTTTTACGTAAGATGCTACCTGAGTATCATTCAATTTTGAGCATGCTGAAACAAAGGACCGCCCTCGCAGTGACGTTGGGAAAACTAGAGGGTGCAAATGTGCCTAGGTGACGAGCGAAAGCGTGACGTTTTTTTACACTATCTTTTGTGCTTGAGGGTGCACTTCAATGTCGACTTGCGACCCGGCGAACTTTGAATCACGCGGAAGATTTCGCGTCTGTTGTGCATAGATTTCAAGTAGTCGCAAATCTGGGCATACCCTTGTTGCTTGTGTACTGAGCGGCATCGTCTAACCGTGCAAACAAATCTACTTCGCCTCCTTTATAGGTGAAAGCCTAAGTCAGTGATCAAACGATGAAGGCCCGTGTTTAGATATCCGACCAGATCCACGGCCTTTTTGACATTGTAAAATTAATCTGTTCTTACAATACATCAAGGTGACTTTTGATTTAAAGCTTTAATTTATTTAACATGACTAAGTCACGACGGCGTTTTTCACCACCATTGTGTACGCAAAGAGTATCAGAGGACAGATATAATCTTTGTTATTCTGAACTATGATCTCTGATACTTTCACTCATGACCGCCCTCGAATTGCGCAAATCTAATCGCCTTCTATTGGAATGTTTGTTTTTTCGCATGTCAGTCAAATGTAGCTATGCGAAATTCGTTACTTTGGCCGTCAAAATTATCACTGGCACTTTTCAGATTACGTGAAAACTGACTTCAAGTTTCGCCATTTTTGGCACACTCTCGAATTGTCGTATTACCGAATTATGTCTTATCCTTTTGATAAATTTTAATAAGCAATCTAAGTTTTTAGGGTTTTTAAGGAACTGTGAAGCACGCTTGAAGATGTGATATCAAAACGGCGCTATATCAAGTGATTATTTGCATTCTGTATTTTGTATTCTATCTGGTTGAACTTGACCTTTCGTCTCTCCAACCTTTGACTTGTAACCTTTCACCTTCGAGTCCGACCCTGTTCACATGTAAGCTGCTCACATTTATCCCCTAAGGGCAATACTTTCAATCAGCATCGAAATGGATTCCTTGTCCATTTATCCCTGCTTGATTGCTTGCTTTCAGTGGGGGAGAGATGTTAGAATGCAAACAACTGGGAATGATCATAAGCGATACCTTTTGTTAACTTTTCCCGCTAGCAACTACAATTTCAATTAGTACGGCTGAATCGGCCGGATCGGCCGGGTTGGGGTCTAAGAATTAGCTCTGCTATAAGATCCCTTCCCAAGCAGTTGGTGTAATTATATTCAACGTAATCATTTTTTCCTTAAAATTTTGGCATTCAATTGTTCTTTCATTCAATGGTTTTATTCTAATTCTTGATTATAATTCCTTCTAATTCCTTTTTGCTTAAAATCAAAATTCTTATGTCTTACGTCTTATGCTGTTTCTTCTTCTTCTTCAGGCCTAGTAAAGTTCACGGAGTCCTCCACAAAGAAGTGGCTCACATGGGCTGAACCCACCGAACGGGAAGACTTAAGCTATCGATGGTTAACCCCGTCGCAAAGAGAGATCGGTAAGAGCTTTGTCCTTATTATCATAGCGAAGCTGAAGACAAATTATTTTAGTTTTGTTGAAGTTTATGAATCATAATCAAGGCAAGGTAGATTTTCGAGTACGAAACTTAAGTATTGATCGAAAATTTGACAACAAAGTGGCTTCATTTACAGGAATCTGTCTTGGTCAGCTAGTCCCGATCATGGAACTACCAAGGCATTTGCCTCACTTGAAAGGTAAGACAACTTGGCGTCTTATCAATCTTTTTATGCCCAATACTTCAATTTTGCAAGATCTTTTCTTCCAACTCTCATCAGAGAATGAAACGTCAAATGATGGCGGCAATGAAACCATAATGTGATGGTGGCTATATTCAGTTTAAAACAAGAATTATTCTTCTTCTTCTTCTTCTGCTTCTTTCTGGCTTTAATTCCACTTAAGTAGAATCCCGGTGTTGTTGGTTATTCATCTATACCCACACATCGTGCATGTTCTGGCATGGCTGGTTCTATCGAGCAAGTTAAAGACAAGAATTACTCTTTTTAGTTTAAGACAAGAAATATTAGCTTTAAATCAAAATTGCGAATTTATTGTCGTAAGAGGGTGGCATTATGTAACGCTAGAAGAATACAAGTCCACATTAAGAAAATACGTCCATCGTTCCACGGTTCAACCTCTGATGAGTGTCGCGAGAAAAAATGCATTGCGCATGAGTCTCTTTCGCAAGCTTTTAGAGGAGGGTCAAAGGACAATCAAATTACTCATGAGATTGTGATGTAATCTTATAATAAAAGAACGCTTTCTATCTACTTCGGGGGTCGGCAACCCGCGAGCCGCATGTGGCTCCTTGAGGCTGCGCTGGTGGCTCTTAAGAGCTTTCAAAAACGTTTCCATGGCACAGTGGTAGAATGCCCTCTCTGCATCAGGTAGGTCGGGGTTCGATACCCGGCTGAGTTATACCAGAACCTTGAAAATAGCACATGCTACTTCCCTGCTTAGCATTCAGCACTCTTGGAAAGGGCGTGCGAGTAAAACCAACAGTGCTACCAGATGGTCGGCCCCAACTGCAGCATTCACTGTTCTTGTTCAGGTGTGTGCCCAAAGGCTAATGAAGCGGATTATTCACCATTAGGTGGTGAGGAAGGAAATTTGTGATAACAAAGCACTAGATCATCGAAAATGGCCGCTATGTACCACTAGCAAGCCAGATTGTTCTACGCAAAGTCAAATGTAGCTCTTACCGAGATGTTTCCCACGTGGGTGCCAAGCAGTCTTAGGCCTAACCGAGGACATCTGCTTCGCCCTCAGCCGACCGGCTGAGAGAAGCTGACGTAATTTGCTGCCGAATGCGAATCAATTAACCATTGACTTTGAGATCTATGGAAACACTGCGTTTCATTGCCAAAAGGGAAATACCACATGTGTGTTCTACCCTTCATTACAATTTCAATTCGATGGCAGCAAGCCAAGCGAAGGTTGGAGTCCTCACGAAAGAGCATGCCCAACTTACAAGTTTAACTGTTATTTCTAAGGTGTGTTGGTAGGTGCTTCGGATAAGCGATTCGCAATGCTCACATCTGTTACTGCCTGCACTGTGTATTGATGCCAGCAGGATCCGAGAGGGGGTGAGTTGAAAGTAAAGCTGGCTCCCGCATTCGTGACAAGTGTTGAGGAGCATTTTGGTAGACAGGTCCAATCCTGAACCCGGGCATTGTGATGCAGGGTAACCAGTTCTTTTCTTGACTGTACTTTGCCCTCCAGCCCTATGTCAGGTGCCCTTTGATGGAAAGGTGGACAGAGACAAGGCGAAGAGAAATATGGACAACAGTGGCACGAATGTTGGACACTCCACCCAGTAGGCATCTGCTTTGATGACTATGCTAACGAAATATCCAGGAAGGGGTTGGTGAGAAGTCAACAAAAAACTGGGAGATTTACTTTAGTGAAGAATATGGATAAAGATGAACGCTTATCCACACTGGGCACCCCAGTACAGAGTGGTATTAAAGCCAGAAGAAGCGGTCTACCCACACCGATCCCGCTATGTGGGAGAAGTCTGTAGAATAAGGAAGAGTAGAAGATAAGGAAGGCCAGAAGACGCAGCAGATACTAGTAAAGAATCATGGTGAAGAGGAACAGCTAATTTACAAGCAAAACGTGTCGTTACAACTCACTTAAGTTTGTTACAAGACAATTAATGTACCCCAATGCTATTTTTTCATCGTTTTTGAGCAAATTTTGCATGCCATCCTTTTTTGACATTGAGAGGGGGTGCTTACCCCCTCCCTCTGGCACAACTGGTTTTGTGGCTGTCTTGTTATCAGGCCAGTCCACTGGATGCTTACAGAAGGACCAATCAGCAGAGTGCGTTCCTGGTTGTTAGTTTCAAAGAGGCAGAAGCTTGGATGAAGAATGAATGAAGCACGTGAAATGCGTCATTGCTTAGGCCATTTAGACATCTAAACGGAAAGGAAGAAATTTTCATTGCCAAAAATGCAATCATTTTTGCAGCACATCGTACATGCTTTGATAACAAAATAAGCTGAGGAACCCGTTCAAGCTCATTCCTTGCGGAGAAAGATTTCTGCCACTCCTTTCCTTAACAATGCTTACAAAACGAAGTCAGGAATAAGAAGATAGAGGCGGCAGATATGGGGATGCCACATTTTCTACCGGACAAAACAAGGCTGGAAGATAAGAAGCGAAACCATCAGAGAGACTGTGGGAGTTAGAGAACTGAGAGGGAAACTACGAGAAACTAGGTTGCCATGGATGAGGCTTGTGGAACGGAGAGAGAAGGAGTATGTGGTGGGGCAAAGGATCAGGAGAATGTTTGCGGGCCAGAGGAAGTGCGAAGTACCAACAAGAAGGTGGAAAGATTGCGTCAGAGAGAGCATGAAGGCAGTGGGAGCGAGTGGGGAGGATGCGCAAGAAAGTCAAATGAAAGGGGCTGATCAGCACGGGCGACCCCAGCAATGGGAATCAAGCTAGAAGAAGAAAAAGATTTGCAGTACCTGGTGATGCCGTAGTGTGGTAGCTTCACTAGGTTTAGAAGCTCCTGCCGCTAAGGTCAATGGTTCGAATCGTGCATTGGTCACATTTATCGCACCATCAGTTGAAAACTATTGACAAACCACGCGATAAATCCAGTTGCCATGAACGAGAAGTCGGATCCCTGCTCCTGTTTTCTGCCACGCTTGCAATTGAATAGGCTGTGAAGTATGGACATGCATATTGAAGCTAATTACTGAAGATACCTCTAAATTACTAAGGTACCTCTAAATTACTGAAGATACCTCTAAATTACTCAGGTACCTGCATCTGCTTCCCGCTGCCTTCGAAGTTGAGTCTGTTGCGCAGTTACTGCGTCGTGATGCACAAAATTTCAAACTAACAAAGATCATTCAAGTTCGTATGTCTAAACGAAGCTTCACTCCTTTTGTCGATGCAGAATTAACGTGTACACCCAACTAATCTACATACCAAGGACACTTCGTATCCATCTGGTAACTTTTGTGCTATCTAGCACATTAATACTAATCCTGAAATATTCAATATTACCTCCTCCTTGCATACTACATCGCAGTTTTTAATGTAATTGTCATAATTGCCGTATTGCTGCGAAAATTTTCTCCTTCTCCATGCGAGGCTCCTGTAATCTGGCAATCATCCTTTGAGAATTGTTTGTTTAGCATCAATCCTGCCAAAACGAACGCGACTGTCAAGCTTTTCAGCCTGTGAAAGAAAATAAACGGGTCGTAGAAGTGCTTCGGTCGGGTAATTTCGTGATGTTCCCTGTTCTTCCGTTGAACATCTCAAGAGAAATTTCACGACGCCAAGAAGACAGGTTTATCGAGCATTGACCTGCCATTGTGTTCTTAAAGAAAAACCTGTCATATTGATTGCGAAATTCAGTCAACCATCCGTCAAGTAGATAAGCGAATATTTTCGCTATAAGCGCAAGTTGTTCCCTTGGTAGCTCTTTAGACACCGAGGCAGAGAGGATTTCAATACTGACTCTAGCCCCGACCTCCGACCTGAGCTCTGAGTTCAACTTTGTCCCGAAGTCTCACCCTGAAATTTTCCCCGGTCTCGTCCCCACCCTGAGATGTCATATCCAAGACACGCCCTGTTTATCTCTAATGCATAAGATAGTCATACTGCAACATCTATATGCATTAAAGGATATGGCTCTACTGGGAGGTACTGCATCATGTGAGTTGTAGAAATACTTGCATTTTTCAGATGCTCTATATGTATGAATGCTTGCAATGAACTGGTATCAGTTAACTACCAGATTTATGGCGTGTGTGCACATCTGCCACGCGTGGTGCAGTTCCCAGCTAACTTTTTTGGAAACCAACCAGCCGGTTCCTTGCTTTCAATTACAGAGGGCTGCTTCTTACCACGCCTGAATGGAATATTGATTGGCAGACTGATAGACCGATTAATGGCTGCTTAATCTCTTGCGCGTAGTACAACAGGTTTGTTTGATACTGTACCTAGATTAGCAGTTGTTTGATTGCTCTATTAATCGATTTATGGACCGATTGATTGGTTGATTATTTGAGCGGCTAAGAGTTCGACTGATTGATTGATTGATATCACATGAAATAAAGATGTCATAGATGAGCAACTGACTGTTTGATTGATTGATAGTTTGATTGATTGATTGGTTGACTGATTGATTGGTTGACTGATTGATTGGTTGACTGATTGATTGGTTGACTGATTGATTGGTTGACTGATTAGTTTTCTGATGAAATAATCAAATTATTTGCGGTTTGTTGACAAGATCATGAGCTGCCATATCGTTTGGCCTGCCTCCGTTTTTATTTGTTGACTGCTTTCTTGTCGTCTAAGTTAAACCGTGCCGCGTAAACAATGCGAGAGTGACGTGTTCGAATCCTGCACAGTTTATTATATTAACATGATCAGTATGAAAGGCAACGGGAAATCACTTCATAAAAGATCAACCTCCATAGAATAAAAGATCAACCTCCCTAGCTAAAAATCGGATTTCTGCCTCTGGTTTCATCCACGTTTGGGATGGAGTATGCCCTGTGCAGTTGCCCGAATGTTTGTTTGTTTGTTTGTTTCAGTGGTTAGCTGTTCGGAAGATTCAATTAGATTTTCATATGCTGACTCAGATTGAATTTGGAGTCAGCTGGGTCGATAATGCCTCTCTTTAGAGCTGCGGTCTCTCATGCAATGCCTACTTCTGAGAATATTATTATTATCGATCAAGGAAAATCGAACTGCGCGTAAACAACGCGGGATATGGAGAGAATGTCTCTCAATTCCAGGAGTGTGTATCTCCTCTTCTGACTATGGTAGCACTAAGTTCGTAGCATTGAGCAAAAATCTTTCTGTTGAGTGAATGCTAGCGTGCAATTTTCGACCGATTGATAACTGCTGCCAAATATTGCATTTTTCGTTTGCATAGCAACCCATGCCTAACAATGATTCGATGAGATTCTACGACGAAGTCAGGGCTGCCCCATTAAAAGCTCAACTTTGACCCTTCACCTTATGTTAGCCAATGAGAATGCTGGCTGCGAAGCTTTCTTGACACCTAATATCAACACTCACTCTTCTATCAAGTCGCTAATTGCTTTTCGTTTTTTGCAATTAACTTTCTGCTTTCCGTTCCACTTAACTTTGCCATGCCAGTTTGGATATTCTACGCGGCGATTTTCCCTCAAAGTACCTTGATTAAGGAGAAGTTGAGCTTTCAATTTGCTATTTAGGAAATGCGTGTGTATTACACATAGATATAGCCATAGTATATTCAGCAATTTATTTCATTAAAGACGAAAGTTTATGCCTGACAAACAAGTTCATCTTTGTACGCAACGCGAATAGAACTCCGAATTCTGTCGGTCTCTTTGATCAGTCCGAAAGAATACCTCAATGCAATCAAGATCTTTGAATTAAATCTGATTCGAATATTTGGCTTTCGCATGGATCTTTTCAAAATGCTTCGAAACGAATTGAAGTTATTGCTTGGTTTTACTTAATAATTTTCGGGGATCGGATCGTTGGACAAAAAGCATGCAGAGAACCGATGCATTTCCCTAGCCGGCTGCCTTACGTATCATGGGTCACATTTCAAACAGAGGCCTATGGCTAGAGGTCATCGGTAGGGTCATGTTTTAGGTCATAGGCCAGGCTTCGGGCGAGATATTTTGATGGCCAAGCGAATCAGCATCTTCATCTTTGACAAGCAGTATTGGGTTCTCGTATATCGCGAATAAAATGATTTGTAAGGCAGTTTGAGGTCATAATTCAACTTTGGGTTTAAGGCGATAGGTGAGGATACCATTTGCAGCCTCAACTCTGACCTAAAATCGGACGTATTTTGTGTAATTAGAAGGAAATAATCGCGATTGACGAGAATGCTCTGTAAGGAATCAAATTCAGCTAATCAAATATAATTGATTCATCCACTTTTTTGTTGCAAAATTCGATGCTCTGACAATTTGCACGCTTTTTACATGAAGAAATTTTCCTCAAGAAATTTTGCAATGATATTTCAAAGATTCAAGAACCTCTGGTAAAGGCTATGTCTGGTTTGAAAAAATCAAGGAAAGTCTTTGACATGGCACCAAGCTTAAAGTATGGTATGCAGTTCTTCATTGGGATCCCACATTTCACTTCTTCTAGTCCAAAGAATGTTTGAAATAAGAGTAGACGAGAGTTGAGAAGAAATAAATTCCCACGTCCAGAAGGTCGAAAGCAAATTCATATGCGGTTCATGAAGCACGAATTTCTGATTCTTTGTCAAATTCATGCCGAGCTACGACGAATTTGCCACACTGTCACGCTGCTGTGATAAGTACTTACATCCGTGCCATTGTACTTTTGAGTGCTTCATTGGTCAAACAGAGCTTGCATTAGGTGCTTAATATCATGGGAGAATGTCCCCTTGCCGAAAATTTGGATCTCTTTGTATGTTTCATCCTACTTTGGAGTGCTTTAATGATAAGAGTCTCTCGCAAGCCTCGGGGAACCAATGCAAAAGCAAGGTATATATATATCGCAGCATGGCAAGATCGTGCATCTTCAATATATGACACACATATATAGAGCAGCTGACTGCATTTGAAGAAAAAATATGCTTGCCTTGCTTTTTATAAAAGAAGCTTCCATGCGACGGACGCTGGCACTGCTCGAGAACAGCTGCTCCTTCTTGGAACTTCTTCTGCAGTGCTGCGTGGGACAAATGCTGCCTCGCAGTAACAAAGCAGGATCATCTGCTTTCATTGTAGCAACCAGAGCTGATTCTTCTGTATATTGTTTAAATTCCATTTATAATTCAAGCTGGACGTCCTTAGTTTGCGAAAGTGAATGAGAATAAGCGTTGGTTTGAATTGCAGAGGCTCTGGCCGTTTTTTAGCGAAGAGATGCTACCGTTACTCAGACAATCACACTATATGCCTATCACTTACAGAGTATCAAAAGTCATTGAATGCATTGACTCAGTTTCATGGGAAATTGAATTCGATTGATATCATCAATTATAGATAAGAAGCAAATGCGGCATTTTTCCCAATATGAAAATGTGGCCATGCAGATGAAACACATGTCATGCCCATTGAGGTGCAGACTGCTGTAAAGCATTTTGTAGAGAAAGTGTTATCACTTGCTATATAAACTAAAAAGAATTTGAAATAGATGTATCCACAATAATCCTATTATTGTTTTAAAATGTAAACGTTATTAAGTGCTAAGGTTGGCAGATGAAATTGCAAAATGGAAGTCAGGCATGTGGGACAACTTTGACCTCTTCACGTCACGTCAGACCTGTAGAGGGGCTCACCTCCCCAGCTCTCTATCATTACCGTTAGATGATTGTTCCGTTGGTTGGTCAATGGATGGTGACGTGAACTTGCTTGAAAACCAGGCCTTACCCTGTCTGCTGCGCTGTCCCCACCCTCCGTTCAGATTCCTATTGCTCTAAAGAGATATCGTTGGGAAACAGAACAAATATTCTTTCAACAGATAGTTCTCCAATGATGGTGTTGAGTCGGGTTCGATGAAATGCAGTGTCTAAAACAGTGAATTTTCCTTTCCTTTGTAGTATGACGTTTCATTCACTTGAATCTTCTCCCCTTCACTCCGGAAGGCCACGCCTCCCTGAAATCTGGCATTGACATCTGCTGATAAAGATCTTATTGTTCGTGAGTATTCTTCTAACTGCATTGTGTCCAGAGATGTTATATAAATTTCTCAAAAGCCTACCTCGCATCGAAATGAGCAGGGCAAAAATTATTTTGCAGTTAAAATCAACTTATTTCACCTGGCACATTCAGGCTGTGTGGTGTTTAGGTTTGCTTTCAAACCAGGCGTTTTTTATTACTAGAAAGTTAATCTTGCCTCATTTGACGGCCTCCACCCAATTTCTGAAATCCCTGCAAGTAGCTTCGACCTCTTTGATAGTGAGCGTGCGAGGGAATCCCATAGCTGTGCTATTAGTTACTCAACGCTAAGCTGGCCTCATACTGGAGTAATTTCGCGCTATTTTTGATTATCAATGAGCGTCACTAGGTGCCTAGATCAGCTAGTCGTTGTATAGTGTAATACTTTCCCCTTGCTATAACTGCTACAATCTTCAACCCCCTAGTGCAGTTGCGTTCTTAACCCATTTTCTCGTTGCATGCGCCAGACTCGTACCTTCATGCGCGCAGTATACCCAATGTTTATCCTGTTATCTGGTATCCAATTGTGTCTGCTCTTCGTAAGAATGTTTGCCCAACGGATAATCTCCGATACTGCAGCTGCTCTCAAGTGGCTTGTTTCTATTTGCATTGCACTACGTTTTTCAGCTACTTCATTTCAAAAGGCAAACAGGAATCGCAGAGAGTAGCTTGAGAACCTGCCAATTAAGGTGATAGATCGACGACAGCCAACATGCCAAATCGAAGCCATTTATTGAATAAGACAAGCCAGTTCATGCCTTGGCCGCTTGGAACGTACTTGATTGTCCACTATAGTGACGTCAGAACTTGGCAAATGTTCAAATCCAAATATGAAGAGTGTCCCGCTCACGCCTTGGTGGAGATCTTTCCACTCAGACGAGTGTCGGACGAAAAGCTTTTTGTCTGTCCCCTGCGCAGACGCCTTTTTGCTTGCTTTGTTGGTTGGTTAGTTAATCTCGGACATGAATTCTAATGTTTTACACTACAATAATTTTCAAATGAGAGGGCTGTTATTACCTGGTTGGCTTGCTAGTCTGCAGGAGATTTTCCTTGATACTTGAGACCAGGATCTCATTGGTACATTTATTGGGTAATTTTTTCTCGCTTATCCCTCCCTTGGAAGATGTAGGTCCGCATTGGTCGCCATAAGCTCCTATGCAATGACTGAGCCTCCCTCTTGATTCAACGAACAGATCTAAGTAGCATGCAAGCCACTACGTCTGAATGCTTTTGAATAGAAAGTTATTAAGAAGACAACGTGAAATTCTATGCAATCCTGTTACCTAAAGTACTGGATTAACAAGGCATTGCAACCCTTTATGTAAGAGAAGATTACCCAAAACTTCTGGAGTCAATTAGAAGTCAGGAAGCCTGTTAGTGGAGAAATGCGATGCTGAACAAAGCGCACCAGGTTTTGCTGTCTGTATTAAATTGTACACACGAGCTGGGTGTTTTGCTGCAATGGTTGCTGCTGTTGCTCAAGCTGATGTGTGATGCTAGACGCAGTTACTGAATAGAGCTGTGGATTCGGAGCCGCTCGAATGCCGTATTCCGAAATTTGCGCTGTATGAAGAGATATGGAAAGGAACATTTGTGCAGGAAATGTCATTTCTGCTCGTCAGCCAGTTTTTCATGATCAGAAAATGCCTCAATAATTGATGTGCTGTGTATCTTGGTTCGTCAGAGAGAAGCTTTGGAGAAAATAAACTGTAACAGCAGTACCTATTCTTCTTCGAATGATTGCGTCTTTTTTCTCTATACACATGATTTTACCTGGATGCCAAAGGTAGAAATTTGGACACTGAGAAGCTTATTGCTTATCGAGCATTGTCCAGGTCCTTCCTCTCGATGTGACCACACCTCGTGACTCCTACGCATGGAATTACAGAGAGCTTTCGATTCTCCTCGTTCTAAGGGAAAGTTTAGCTGAGGTGGGACTCGAATCACTGACCATAGGATCAATGCGCAAGAATCTTATCACTGAGCTATCCTGACACCTCATTCATATAAATATATATATATTTATATATATATATATATATATTTATATGAATGAGGTGTCAGGATAGCTCTATGTGATATTTATACATATATATATATATATATATATATATATATATATATATATATATATATATATATATATGTATAAATATCACATAGAGCTATCCTGACACCTCATTCATATAAATATATATATATATATATATAAATATATATAAAGTTGCCATATGGCCTATCTCAAGGTCTGCATGCAATAAAGGATAATCGCATTCAAACTGTACCATGGTCCCATTTGGAGCATGGCTTTTCTCGACAACGGCTAACGCTTTACAGCTGATAAAATCATTTTGCTGCGGTAAATGCATACGGACGGTATCAGACTTTGAGGTATTATAGACGTGTTCGTTTCATCTTTCTTGGCGTGTTTCCTCGGGCATTATATCAATCAAGCGCAGACGTGAAATTAATACGACGAGCTCCATTGAGCCAAGCTGTCGGTCAGAGGACATAGGCGAAACCATGAATATTTTACCGGACAAGTGCTTTCGTAATGCTATCTCCATTTGCTCAAGGTATTTATTTCTCTCTCTGTGATAATGCCGCGAATTTTCAACGAATCACTAATCTAGTACAAACTGAATTTGATTGGTTGAATGGACAATGGGAGAGTGTTTGCGCTGGCTATCCCGACAGGTCCCTCAATTGAGATTTCTCGTCAATAAGTATCCATGTACACATACTCATCTTTATTTGTATTATGCTAAGTAGGTAAATTTAATCAGGACGACGAAGATAGCGCGTTATTACGGAGCAAACACGGGCGATAGCAGTGGCCTTGCACATTTAATGCAATTGAGTTAATATTCGCCAAATCACAGGCTTCCTTTCAAAAGATGAATCCTCAGCCATCACGTGGGTGTCTGCAACTGCTCTTCTGCAGCAAAATTAAAGTAATAATAGTAATAAAAAATACTAATAATAGCGATGATGATGATGATGATGATGATGATGAGGAGGAGGATGACGATGATGATGATGATGATGATGATGATGATGATGATGATGATGATGATGATGATGATGATGATGATGATGATGATGATGATGATAATGATAGACAATCACAGCTACAGGAGATCTAGAAAAAAAATGTTGACAAGTACGGCTCACATTCTAAGCAAAACACTGTCCATAATAATCTTTGAGTGATGTTTTGGTTTCTCAGACCTTTGCTCGCCTTAGGTGACTGGAATGACCTGGTTAGCAATTGCAGTACAAAGCACTTTAGCGAAATAATAAAAATGATAATGATGATATTATGTATGATAAAGAAAAAATCTGAAGACCATATCAAGCGAATTCTAGGAAACCCTTATCTGCAAGAATTGCAAAAGATAGTACTGAATGGGACGGCTCATTTACTGCGACGTGTACTATCCATGTGACCGACTTTACTGTCCTTACAAATCAGAAGATTAACACTATCGTAGTGCTACCGTCACAAAATGCATGGAACTTCACCTTCCCTTGCCATACTTTATAGGATGTAACTCGGAAAGGGATTGTACTTAATGGAAGATTAGCAACATACACATCAAATGATAATAGACATAATAATAGTAATAATAGCTAATTTACAGTTGGTAATTTAACTAGTTAAAATAAACTAATAAAAAGCAACTATGTAATCGCAAGTTTCATCTACATATATTACAGTAGCATTTTTCTCCCTTCCGATTTTTGACCATTGTTTTAAAACTTTTCGTACCTCTTGCCCATTTTATGCTGTCCGATAGAATGTTCCTATCGGGGAGCCTGGCTGTGTGCTTGACGTACGCATTTAAAGATTGAGATATCCTACCTCCGATTCAAACAAGTACTTCAAGTGTATCTTTTGAAATTATCATCTTATCTCTTTAATAATCGGAATGATACCTTCAACAAGTTGTATCTGGATGATTTATATACTTGTATTTAAATTTGTAATTAGATTAATTTTTGCTTCGCTTACTTTGTTTTTTAGATTCAACACAGGACCCTACTAATAACAGCATGCTTGAAATGCTGATAGGTTATTCCTGTATACAAATTCGTATATTATTATTATCATTATTATTTTTATGCTATTATATATATAATGGATTGAAGACTCTTAAGTCTCTTAAATCTTTACTCCTTTAAGCTTTACCTTTTTCTTAGGGAAACAAGACATATATTGACAGCAGGTAATGTGTTGTAACTGACGGAAATACCCTGTATAAAGAACGTATTGTTTTTGCTGTTTTTGTTATCATTATTATTATGATATTGGTGCCCCTGAATACGATTATGCCTGTCAAGCTCTTCATGTGAACTCTGTCAATTCCATTCTACCAATCATCATTCACTGCAAGAGCTTGCAGTCTATGTAACGCCTGGCCTACACTTCCTTCCCAGAATTCCAAGGCTCGTCTTTTTTTCGAATCCAGCATTAAATGAAGTTGATCTTATCTCTATCTCTCTTCCTCTTAGAATTTCTCTTTATTCCTGTGTTGGAGCTTGGCTATATGCCACCAAAGCTTCTCTTCCCAACCTAAAAAGAAAAATGGAAGGCATTAGTTTTGCTATGCTATGCTTTACCGGCCCCCTTAATGTCCATGTGTGCATCCATCTATATGTATTTCGCTTAGGTCAAGACCTGCATGTTCTTTAACTTCGCAAGTAAGATCTGTAAATCACAAATGGTTGTTATAGCCACTAAATTGTTATAATCCCAACTAGTGTAGCCTGGTTTTTTTTTTATGTTTTAACTCTTGCTTCTAAATAACTATGATCTTTGTCTCTATGCAGTATGCTGTCTGTAGCAAGCAGTTTGGTGTCAGGATAGCTCAATGGTAAGATTCTTCCGCATTGATCCTATGGTCAGTGGTTCGAGTCCCACCTCAGCTAAACTTTCACTTAGAGCGAGGAGAGTCGCCAGCTCTCTGTAATTCCATGCGTAGGAATCACGAGGTGTGGTCACATCGAGAGGAAGGACCTGGACACTGCTCGATAAGCAAAAGCTTCTCAGTGTCAAAATTTATACCTTTGACATCTAGGTAGAATCATGTGCATAAAAAAATCTGTAACAAGGAATTGAGCCACTGAATCTCATATTTCATTGGCAGCTCTTATGAAATAAGTGGTGCCACAGTGGGATGGCTTAAGTGTGCGTACAGCGCAAGTGTCGTGGGCTCGAATCCTGCAAAGTTGCAATAGAAAACTGTATGTGGCGACGGGACACCAGAAGCTCAACTCATTCGCACCCTTTTCAAGTTTCGCTGCCTAATCCACGAACACTATCCCACAAATCATCATTCATCCCAAGAGCATGCAATTCATGGAATGTCTTGCCTTCTCCTTCCTTTCCCGAATGCTACAATTTGCCATCTTTCAAACATATGACCAATAAACTTGATCTGATCTCTCTCTCCTCTTGGCCTTTCACTTTCTTCTTTATTCCTTTGTTGGGGCTTGGTACAGGCCACCATGACCTTTCCCCAACACAACTCACTCAATCATACGACTTGCCATCTTTGAAATCTTGCACGCGTTTCTGTGACTGCACTGCGCACAAGGTTCAGGCAAGCTTAGGCCTGTCTCGTCCAGCACTCCATTGAGCCACCGTTTCTTCGTGCGGCCTCTTCTTACCCCATTTGTAATTCCGAGAAGAAGGCATTTCTCTAAGCTGCTATTCAACGAGTCTTTCCCTCAATTGTGCGTTGAGGGAAAGTGGTTGGAGAATCGGTTACGAACCGACCAAAATGAGTCGAGATCACTTTTGGCGGTCGATATCCAGGGACACCAACATGGAGGTTTCTGCATTGTCCCCTATAAGCTGCTGTCCTTGTAGCTGCCAACTGTATATATTGCTATTGATTGTCGAGAGGCCTTTTCGAATAATGTGTTCAACACCCTTTAACCTACCTTGGAAGAGTGGATAGAAAACCAGAGGACAGTCGAAAAGTACTCCGATGCATGACCTTGGGGTTACCCTAGAGTCAAGTGACCTCAACTCCACATTTGCTGTTTATGTTTTGAGCAGGAGGGCTGATTTTATCGAAACAAAGTATCTTACGTCTGCCTATAAGATCGAGGCATAGATACCAAGTGCACGCGTCTACCAATTATAACATCGAATTGATATCAATCAATCAATTATGCTTGATACTCCATGTTTTTTATTAATGAAGGCAATTCATGTAGGCCGCCTTGATAGAATTCAGCTTATTACTAGAATATATACAAGCAGCGGCCATTCTCGGAGCCAACTGTGGCTTATATGCTATTTATCAGAGCGTAATATAGCTATTTATGATTGAGAGATGCTCTGGTCATCCGCACTTGTCCATATGAGCGGCAGCATGTGAACTCGATCGGAGAACAATGCCTTGAATAGGCAACAATAGACTTGGTTTCTGTTCCCTTACGCAAACAGACGGTCAAGTTGACAGATTTTCGCTGAACGAAATCAATAAAACGAGCGGTCGTAAGAGAAAAGGACTTTCTTTTGAAAGACGCGCCGCTACAACTGCCTCTTTCCGGCGGGCATAAAAAGCGCAGACAAGTCATTCCGCGAGTGCAGTTTGTTGACGTTCCAGCCGTAAGTGGTTCGTTCGCCATAATACAGTTTTCAAGCGTCGAAACACATTCACGTGAAAGTCAAACAGACGTCCGTCATTGCGTAATACCGGGCCATTTAAGTGTGCCAGTTCTGAGCAGTCCACTCTATTAATTAGTCCATTCATTTGCAGGAAACTCTCAAGGGAAGAGGCATTTAATGAGACTTAATTACTGTCTGCGCTTGTCACCGATCGGCGACACCTACTAGAGACCAGTCACAACTTTCGGACGGCTTCTATAAATACCGAATCCGTATAAAAAGCGTAGAACAGGAAGGGCGCCGACTCTTCTCCTTCTCATCTCCAATCTTCTGTCTTACCTTTGGGTTTAGCCAGAACCATTAACGGCACGGCAATCGGCTTTCAACGCAATCTGCTGAGGAGAGACGCATTTGGAATGACACAGAACACATTCTCGATGAAGAAAATACTATCAGATGGTAAGAATTTGCATTCAATGTCGAGAAATTTTTCTAAAAACTGTTTTCAATCGGATATAATCTTTGCATGTTATTTTCAATATATCGAAATAGTAGAAGGTGCGATTCGATTTGCTTTAGCAATGCCCCCCGCCCCTCTGTGAAGAGTATCGATCGATGGGAAGTTAATTCCACGTGATGTTTGAATGCATGTAGAACTCGACAAGGCAGAAGCCTTCAAACACATCATCCCGATAGAAGTATTCGCTTTGCTGTGGTATCAAGCATACGTTACCATCTACCTTCTCCGCATGATTTAATACCTCTTCTTTATGTGGATACTAAACATAAATCGTCGTGGATGCCTCTCGCCGTTGAGGATGACATCCTACCGATCGTAAATCCTACAATGACAGAACAGTCAAAGTCTTAAGGCACAAACTTTCAAGATACCTTCTCACGTGGAATCATTTGAAGATATTGTCTCTTCCCTTTTTGCGATTTCAGTGTTATGTTCTGTTTTCACTCATCGGTTTAAACTCGAGTAAACTCTCGTCTGTGTTTTTATTTTAAGATAAAAGCATTACGCGTAAGCTAAGAATTAGCTTCTCCTAAACAGAGAACTGGCGATTTAATTATGATTATCATCTTCATTACTCGATTGCTATTCATGTTTAAACTTTGCCTTTCCGATATTTGATCTGATAAAGTCGCAAAATCAATCAGTACTTATCGCATAAAAAGGGTGGAAGTCAACAAACCCATCTGCTCTGAAGGAAATAATACGTCGAGACAAGGGATATTTGACTTCCAGTCAATTACGATGAGATCTTCTCAAATATAACTTGTATCACATCTTTCCGTATCATTTCTAAGTTTTCACATTTAAAGGGCGATCGTAAATTGCGCAGTGGTAGACAGGGCTTTCTCCCTACATGTTTGTATACATATCAGCTGGGTGGGATTCCCTCGATTTGCATAAGCCATACAGCAATTACCAAATTCAAATTGCCTGCGATAACACCGTGGAGTATTCTCATGCCTCCCTCACTGATCTCGAAATCTGATTTAATTTTCCCGGGTAAATTAATTTGTTAAGCACGATAAAATCCCTTATAAAAATAGTGATTCATTGCAATCTGCAATCACCAGGTGCAAGAGGAAGCTCGACTTGTTTCCTATGAATTTCAATAAACTGACGTATCTCCGAAAGGCTCGTAAGAATGATGTTTGTATAGATGCAGATAAGGAAAACAGTGTATCAATAAGCTCATCATCTGGTTTACTGTTAAGAGATTCTTAGCTGACAAGTCGTCCAGTTAAGTGGGAAGATAGTCAAAGCTGAATTTGCGTTCAGATTAGATGAAGAACTCCCAACGCCTTGCATGAATGCTCTGTAATGTTCATCTAGGCTAGCCTCGTATTTCGAGTCGGTTCTTCAACTTTAACCGTCTATGCTAGTATAGATGATGCGAAAGTTTCTTGCAATCTTCCAATGTGGGAAGAATTGTATAAGCTGACGAATTACTTGATAAGTCGGTTTCCCAGCTTGGTTCGAGATAAAACCAAGCATCCATTTGTAAGCCTAAACACGAAATCAGAGATTTTTTCTTGCACTTACTGTGTTCTGAGTCATTGCATGCAACGTGAGCAGACTTGATAGTAGCTTTGGATATAAGTATTTCATTGCTTTGCCCTCAGAGTTCATCACTCATTGATAGAAGTCAGGGATGCAAGAGTGCTATCTTGACTATTGACGCTGTTCCCTGAGCTTTCCTTACATTACAGGAGAGTGTGAAATATGTTCATATGGTGCATATTAAATTTCACGTGTAGATATTGCGGTCTCTCTAACAGTGATCAATGGGGAAAATGTCGATCGTCTTAGAATGTAACTGAAAGGAATTTAGCTTGAGCTGAGAAGTTTTGTCTTCTGCAGACTATGATGTTCTTGGCAGAATGTGATCGGGGCTTTTCCTTCCATCTCACTTCGATTTCGTTCAGTTGTTTGTGATTCGTGATTATGCTACAGGATAGCATACATGTAAATACTCTTGTTCTCATCTGCGATCTTCTTAGAAAGCTGAAGTTAAGTCTAGGCTGCATCGGGCAAGTCAAGACACTTCTGTAGCTGATCAAGCACCGGCCTTAATCCTACCTCATTGGGTTTTGATTGAGGGTCCAATGACCCATGCTTTCTAGATGGAATTCAAGGTTAATTTTCCGTTGGAGATTTATTGCCATTTTGCATATTAGGGGCAAAACTTTCACCGTGGTGTTGTTACCTAGAAGTGTGTTTTCTGATGAAATTTCAGAGTACCGTTCACTAGAGAATTGTTTTTTCTATAACGGGTATTCACTAAGGCTTCGAGGCCGCATACTTGCTACACAACCTCCCAATACTCGTAATACCATGCATCATGGTCTTTCGTCAAAGACCATACGAGTGCTTGGATGCCCTAGGATAGAGTTAAGCCCCATTGTGAGGTATGTGTTACACAAACAGCCGGCTAGAGTCACGCCCCAAGGAGGCCTCTTTGTGAATCGTGTTCAATATTAACGCGAAAGATGGTGACACACAATACGGTAAACTATTCTCAATCCTCAATCTACACTTATTTGTTGAAGCTTAAGACTTTGTTTGTCATTGAACTAATACGCTATATAGCAAAGCTAAGACCGTCTTTTATCCTTCTAAAATGTAATTTTATCATGCGTCTCGAGATGGTATTAAGCCTTGAAGAGAGTCTTAAACAACAACTGTCGCGGATGTCGCGAAATTCTCCCGAATATGTTGGCAATACCTATACCTCAATGCGGAGGTATTCTTTTGAAAGTGTTTGAAGATGCAAGGCCAGGCACAGTGAGTGTGCATCAATCAACGGCATGCCGAGTGCTGATCCCACCCCCTATCCAGTGGGGATGAAGGGAAGCAGTAAGAGCATCTGGCTACGAGGTAGCACCGTCCCATGCTAGATTCAATTGAGTGCTCATCCGCAAAGGCTTACATCGGATTGAAGCCAGTAAAATTCTTATGGGGGGTCGAATTTTTCATCAATTGCTTAGTTACACTATATCCCGTTGCTAAGAAAACTCTTATTTGTTTGTGTCGCTTAGTATCTATGACACCCGTTTGCTAATCAACGCGAAAATTATTCCATTCTCTCAATCTCGTATATTTCCAATCTGTGTCACGTAAATGCTGCAGAAATACGACAAGTAATGGATTCATCACTCCATCGTCTTCCTTTCTCTATTACAAAGAAAATCAAATTTTTTTAGTGAATTATGTTGGGGAAAGGCCATGGTGGCCTATACAATGCCTCAACAAAGGAAGAAAGAAGAAAGCGAAAGGCTCAGAGGAGAGAGAGATCAGATCAAGTTTATTGATCTTGGATTTGAAAGATGGCAAGTTGTAAGATTCAGGAAAAATCCACCTTAGTCGAATCGAGTGGTAAAAATTAAATGCACTTATGAAACTTTTCATTCGGTCAACAAATTGCGAATGGTCAATTATTGGCAAGTTTCTCTTGTCCAAAGGCACAAGAAGAGTGGCAAGATTTGCTCCATGCAACAACTGCCCTGTAATGTCAAATGCAGCTCCCAACCGCTCTCCCTGTCCCCTTTTTTCGATGAGAAAACGCGGAGACTACACGTTTCGACTTATGCTGTCAACTTTTCTCTAGGTAAGAAAGACTCCTCAGGCAATGCCAAGCAGCAAGATGATGGAAGTCAAAAGAAAGATCTCGAAAATCACTCTGCAGAGGCTGCCGGCGTTGGGGTGGTGCTAGATGATTCTGAACTGTGGTCAAAGTTTGAGAAGCTCACCAACGAGATGATTGTAACCAAAAATGGAAGGTAAGACTTTTCGTAATTTTTGGTGTCCAGCTACTGTTTATGCTGACTCAAGAGGTTCTCATTGAAAAGATTTTGACACGACTTCTCCTCCTAATCTTGCAACATGTCGATGACAATAAGCCCCCTTGAAAGGTTGTGTGAGAAAGGATACTTTTCATCTTCCCTCTGCTAGTCTGGCAAATCTTCCTTTAAAGTTTTTGCTTTGCAATTTGGCATTTTGTCAGTGGGTTACGATGCCCCATGTCAGAATTAACAAGACCGTCAAAAACTCCGTAGTGCATCCCACTTGGAAGGATCAAGCAGGCATCCTATGACAAGAGCAGCCTGTGTTGTTTTTATATCTTTATAAGAGACAGTTTGTCCCTTGGCACTTTCGATAAATAGATGTCGTTTAATAAGGCGAGACACTTGCCCGTGCATGATATGCGCATCCCATTAAGCTCTAGTTGCGTAAGACTTGTGCCAAAAGATGGATTTTGTCAACAAGTAACAGGAGCCTGTATTACCAATGAACTGGTGCCAATATAAGAAGCTGTTAATTTGCACCAAGCGATGCTACAAAAGAAACAAGTAACTGCACCGACAACGTATATTGTGTTGGCTAGGCTGCGAGACGGAAAAATTGGAAGTCGAATTGTTATATCAGCCGTCTAGTGCTTTTTTTGAAAGATTCTTCTTCTCAACGTCCTATAAGATTTTATAAGAGCAACTAAATTTATCTTTTTCGTGCAAAAATGGGGCGAGGTGGTGAAGGATTTGGACTGCTGCTGCTAATATTGATACTAGCATCTGTATCTGGACGCAGCAGGCATGTCCCTCAAGTGTGATTCAGAGCCAGTGGTTTAAGCAAAAATTGTTTACGTAGCTTGCTATATGAAATTTAAAAACAGCGCAGACAAAACTAGCGAAATTCGAAAGAGCTTGAAGCTAGCTCTACCCCAAGATTTATAGTAAAACGATCTACGGATTTCTGTAGAAAGCTTACGAAATATACAAGGACTTGCATGTCACTCTGTCGTGTTAGAAAGGGCTGATATTGCATAAACAATTTCAGTTACTACATGCTTCAAACATTCGATGTCATTATTATTATTATCACCAAGCTTTTTTTCTATTATTATGTATATCTATTAATCATTGTAATTTTTTTGAGCACTACCTGTCGCTGGTGAGGTGCATAATTGTAGAATATAACATCGCTCAATGGAATGAATTTTAAAAAAATGATCATCATTGTTGCAACGGAATTAATTGGCAATGGTGTAATTGCTCCAGCTAGGCCATGAGAATTTTTAAGTTGATCGTGTGCTATGCCGAATCTCCGGGGAAAATGATTCATCGAGCAACTAAATGTGATTTGACAAACAGACAAACAGGATGTCATCTGGGACTTGAACCCTTTGTTCCTTGACAAACAAACATTATTGTTCTTGTGTCCCATGCTCATTTCCTGTTTTCGAAGTTAGGATATTGGTCTCTGCCTTGTTTTAGCAATGGACATCCAAATTAAGGCGACAAGCCTCTGATTGCCAAATTAAACTTTTTACTCAAATGAGCTGGCCTTAATTTGCATCTGAAAGAAAGGTCTTTAATTTCGCTGTTCCCTTCGAGTAAATCAATCCGTACCAGCAGGGCATTTTTAAGAAATTTTAACTACTGGGGAAATTTGCAAAAAGGGCACAAAAGCGTAATAACCGAAAGAAGCGCACAGGTATATACTGTTGTGAAACATATACAGAAAGTTGATGGAGGATTGTAAAACTTCATTTCTAACTGCCTTGTTGTCTCCTTCTCATCGCGATGATAAAATCACTTATGGTTTTTCTCTTGCTTTGCTCGACATCCTTGCTTGCGCTGTCTTTTATTACTTTCTTCTAACGGCCCAAACTACTGGAGAAATTCTGTGATTTTGGAAACTTTCCGAAGTAGCTACACTGTTAAAATATGCCCTGCGTACCAGTCTATCAATATTATTTACTGGTCCGTTATTTAGATACATCTAGAACCCTATAGTATAGAATTCAAGTTTACCTATGGGTTCTTTCAAAGTGGATTTCAAACGTCACAATGTTTTGTGCATGCGCGATTCTTCTGGTATTGTCTCTATACGTTTCCCACCTAGCACGGACTTATGGCTCATCATAGATTATAGTTGATGTTATTGTTGGAGGGCCCCTTGAAAACCAGCGTATGCTGGAGGGGGGCAACCCCCATTAAAAGAATTCAATATGAAAAATATAACATATATGAAATATAGAATATGGTTTGCTAGCTGGGGTCGCAAGCTTTCAGGACCAGCGATCGAGAAGGCAAAGTGTCTTTAGTGAATGAAGTTTTCCAGTCGCATACATAGAATCAATTCTATCCCATCGACCCAAACGGCTCGCCAAAGATTCTATAGCTCAAATGCGAGCAGACAAAACGGGCCTAATTCAAACTAGGCTTAGCAAACGAGCCGTGGCTAAGTGAAGGCCAAATAAAAGGCTCTACTGTAAAGTACGAAGAGAACCGCTTCGTGAATAGGCTAGAGAGATTAAATCATCACTCAAGATTAAACTTCACAATACCTTTTTGCATTCTAAAAGACATCACGAGGCAAAAGTAAGTCTAATCAGCTATCAAAATCTCTCCAACTTCAAAAGGAATCATCTGATCACAATGCAAGTATTCGTCCCATCGTATAACATACAAAAATCCCATTTTTGCTTTATGTGCATTATCAAGGCAAAATTACCGTTCAAATTTTACGCCCATTCTGATGTTAAAATACCAGATATCATTATGGATTTTATTCTTAATATTTTGTTCAGTCAATGAACCATCTGGTTCATTTTCTGCTGCAGAAGCAAGTGAATGGCCGAATCAAATCTGCTCTCCATTAAAAACAACTACCTCAAATTTATATACGTACGTTTTGTGACTACAGACTTGTCTATTGACTTTACCTACTTAAATGAGATACATGTTACAATCAGGTCATGTCGTCTCTTAGTCCTGGGCCGGTGGAGCACTATGATGCAAGCACTAGTCCTTCTATCGCTGCCGGTTGGGCGACGGTCTCAGGCACTCATCGACACTCATTCCTCTCCATCTCTCGCTGCTCTTCATCCAACTGGTATTCGGTCTGGTTTTACTTCTTCTCTCGTCTATGCCTTGCTTTTCATAGTGCTAGTGTTCCATGTAGAAGATTGGAACATAAGAATTATCTCATTACTGTGAATGCAAAGGAGGCAATAGAAATGGGAACATACGTCAATGTTTTAAATGGGTCGAAGGCTTATAAAACATGCAAGGACTTTCTTGAAACTTCTAAATCGATCTACCTTCCAAACGTGTTTGTACATTCTGCGTAACACGCAATGGATGATTCCCAAACCCTACTACGTCATGTACAAGGAATTCCGTAGAGACGGTCGTTTTTCTCACTCTAAATTAGATTCGAACTTAGGGTGAGCCCGTAATACTCACCATGAAGTTGGTGAGAGAATTCCTCAGATTTTCGTGCAGGAAAACTATGAGTGATTCACTCCTTGACTCTGGAGAAGACTTGTAAAGTTTTCTGGTGAGTGCTACAGTAATCAGGTGGGTCAAATGAAGCATGTTTGGATAGCATTCACTGGGTCATCATTTCCACGATGAAAAGGTGTAAGATGCAAACGCTTTCACGCGATTGAAAATTCTATAAAGTGTGGGTTGAACTGCACCAAAATATGAAGTCCTTCGCCTACTAAAACCAGATATAACAAGATCGTTCATATTTCTGTGTGTAGCTGCCAGGTGCCTGTTTAGGAAGGTGGCAATTTAAGTCATAATCCGATTAAAATTGCCTAATCAAAAGATGCTACCGACGAATTTTAACGTCAAATATAAGAATGTCTTCGCTCTGACCCAAAATTGACGCTTGGCATATCTCAGCGTAACGCCAAAAAACGCAATGGCGGAACGTTTTAAACGCCGGCTAAGACAATAAAGTTTCGAAGAAAGCGAAACATTTGAATGACCCAGGATGCCAATCTGTACATAAAAGCATTGCAGACAATAACGAAAGATTGGTAAAAACTGATTCAATGAAAAATTCGCAAAACACTCTTATCCTGATAGCAAAACAGTTTCGTTTTGTCAGGCTATTAATTTTGATTAGCAGTATCTGGCAGGTTCACCTACCGTCGTGTCACGGATTCAATTGAATAAAGATATCTTGATTTCGTTTGTAGTGATAGCCCGACTTCAAAGACAATAAAGGCGAGGCAAACTCCCGATTGATGACCTTGCTACAGTATTCTAAACAGTGGAACGGCGTTGAATCAGATCGGACTTATCTGTTCGAAAAGAATGAAAATCCCCATTTATTCTCCCATTTTATTCTCTGTACACTCCTTGAAGTCCAGTTGAATATTCCTCGATGGATTTGTCGTTGTAGGGTTCGAATCGATCTTAAAAGGTGAATGGGCCAGTTTAGTCGGCTGTCATCCTTCCTCAATTCTAAAGAGCTGATGACGTATGTAGCTACGGCATAGATTCTTAAGCTAGCAGCTCTCCCAGGGCTGATGTTGATTTAATCAAGCAAGGTGGCTTACCAAAGAAATCAATACCGTACCACTAGCTTGACGCAGATGAAGCGGGTCTCCTCCCTCGCAGTAGATCAAGGTGCCTGAATTTCAACAGCGGTGGATGCCTGTATTTCTACCATTATACTCGACTAGACCTCATATGAACGAGTTCCAGTTGCTTTTCAAATCCAAGATCAATCTTTGCTGCCTTTGAAAAAATTTGATTCAGTTGGTCAGTTGGAGGTGCGCCAGTTTTGAGACTCGATATTGCCTGTTGAAATATTGCTACTGTCGTCCATCACTTTTGTCATTACCACGGTCACTATTATCAGTTCGTTTGCTCGAGAGATAAATCGTGGCTCGACTCAAAGCTCTTTTCATATCTGTATGGTCTATTCTTTATAGCAAGCTTTGCTAATAAATGTGAACCAATCAAGTGCAGAAAAATTTCAGGTACACGAAATTACGAAGCACGAGACGACAAATTCCCACGTTCAAATAGGAATTGCCTTCAACAACGTTAGTTTTCAAGGGCCCCTCCAACATGGAATTTTACAGTGATAAACACAGAACAATCAATCAAATGGGCTTGATAAAATTTCGGTATGTAATTGTTAACATGAATGCATCATAGCCTAAAATGAACTTTTGCAACCATAGAGATTGCAGACCGTAAACGCCCATTTTCGCCTTAACAAAACATTTCAACGCTGTTCAGGGAGGTTGTCCTCGCAAACTTAACTGTGAGGCCATCCCGAGACTAGGAATCTCTAAAAGAGGTTAGTTTCTGTCCATTGTTGGAGCTTCGTTTTCTCAAAATTCTGTCGAGCTTTCAACACTAGAAATTAGAATTTTTTTGACGATTCCAGCCTCTTTCTGCAGATATATCTTCTAAAGAAATCGTTGTGTTTCTGTTTTATTCTATAGTAGTCCTATGTTGCATGATAGCTGCATAGCACACTCGGTTCTGAGACGAGCAATATGCAGTGCTTTTAAGGGGTCTTCCCTATGGGGGCAAAATCGCGAAAGGACACAGTTTTGGAAGAGGTCACACAGAAATTTCTTTCGGTTACCATACAGTAGTTCCTTCGAAAAACCAATTTCAAATAAATTATGACTAAAACTGGCTAAAAAGTTCCTTTTCTTCACCCCCTTCCTCCGATATTTGGACATTTTACATATCAAAGACGTAAGGTGGGTCTTCAACTAGGGGGGGGGGCATTTTTACGTCACTACTGGGGAACGGATTGGGGTGGCAAGGACAAAGTCCCCCTTAGTCACACTGTTAGAAAATGCTCTGGAAAAACGAATAGCCTTAGAGCTCCGGGTTTTACGTTTCTTCTCCACTAACTTTTAATGGAAATGAGAAAATTTGGTTACTGTTAAACAAGTAACTGGTTTTGAAATAGGCTTGTTTAGTGTCTCTTCTGTTGTAGATATGCTCATCATACAAAATTATTATTATCATTATCTTATGTCATTTGTCTTCATATATTTATCAGGTATATTATCAAGAGGGACTGAAGGTATACTTTTACTATAACTGACTTAGTGGGATTGCCGTTTAATGCCCACAAGAAAACATACTCCTGCTACGATACATTATCATCACCGACAGTGAATTTCCATCTACCATTTGCTACTGTTGTCAAATTTTACTGCAACACCTCACAGAAATACCGATGAACAAAAAGTGTTTGTAATTCAATGTATCGGATAGGTTCTTTCAGTTGAATTGCATTGTAACTGGTAGCACAGTGCGTGAAATTTCCATTGCGTCTTGTGCACGTGGTCAGTAGTTGTAAGTGTCAATATTATTGAGTGCATTGTGTGAATTGGAAACACAGGTTGATTATATTTTGAAACAGAACATGCATGAAAAATCACTGATGAAGTTGATTCGAAAAGTGAATACACTTGGGCAATTGGCAATGTGAGATCGTAACTGTAGAGATCATAGCAATGGTTAAAGGCAAAAAAAATGAGGTTTAGCATGTTTGTAGAATAGGAAGATGGCTGGAAAGAGGGTTTCGCGTTCTGCTGAAGGATAGACCCAGGAAAATACAAAAACAAACTGAGGAATTGAATAGTGCTGATTGCTTGTGAGAGACTAATGTTACGGGCCTGAGTTTTAAGGAGGGTTAGAGCTGGGTCTGGGTTTTGGTAAAGGCGAGTATTGGGCCAGGGTTTTAAGGAAGGTTAGGGTTAGGGTTAGGTTTGTGATGAGGGTCAGGTTTATAAGAAGTGAGAACCAACTGAGGAATTGAGTAGTGCTAATTGCTTGTGAGAAATTAAAGACTGGCTGAAAATGAGAGCTGGGTTTATAGTTAGGTTTATGGTTAGGTTTATGGTTAGGTTTTTGATGAGGGTAAAAGACGAGTTGTTGTAATAGTTGGTGTCAGAGCTTATTCTTGATTACCATCATGATAATTGTTAGACTTGATTGTAAGTTATTGCTGTAGTTATGTTTGAGGGGTAAAATAGAATCGGTTTTGTGTCATCGTTAGGGTAAGAGTTGGGGCTTAAGTTACTCAAAGGGCTGATGACATTGCCAGCATTAAACAGGAATTCAATTTTAACATTATTTATTGATTTTTATTTTACTTTTGCTTTGTAATCATATTATATATCTTCCCTTCCCTTATATATATTTTACCTGTAAATTTTAAGATGTTAATTTTTCTAACAGCCCCCTGAAAAGCGGCCTTTGCCGATTGGGTTGCCATGGATGAGGAAGCATGTAAAATGAAAATTAATAAAAATTAATAAATTAATGAAAATTAATAGATTAATGAAAATTAATAAGCTGGCCCGGGTTTTTTCCCGCAAGAAGGGCGCGGAGGAAACAAAGACATGTGACGTATTGCTTCGTTGAGTCAATCATCTTTCGCAAGCCAGACAGGAAGACAAGTGACGGAGAACACCGAATTTCGTGCCAGTTGTAATTGGGGCAAAAGCACAAGCTATTATTGATGTTAGCACCGTCAATGCAGTTTCATTACGATACAGTTGCAACATGTCGTTACCTGTCTGTCAGTCGTCGAAGTAATTTTCACTCTGGAAACACTTCGAGGTGATTGTAGTTCGCGGGGCTATTTCTAGAGCGTCTTTTAGCATAGCAAAGGAGCAAGCTTCCAAGGCAGTCTCACCGATGATTGATTCGCAACATTATTTCATATCCTGCTAATGGCGATCTTTCGCTGGGCGGTTAACGCGCGCCTCCGCTCTTCCGGAGAAAAACCCTTAGCAGATTGCAGCTAATTGGAAGGTACAATAGTGGTATGACGTAGTGCCAGCAGGCAAAGATGCCAGTATATTCTATCCATTGTGGCGTTCGTCTTACCTTTTTCTAGCATGCCAAACCTTGGTTGTGTATAGAGCCGCTTTCCCAAGCGACATTTGGCCGCGAAAGTTATCTTGCAAGTCTTGATTTCCTGAGTTAATGACTCGGACATTGGCAGGGATTCTAATGATTCATTGTAGTTCCCCAGATTTGATAGTTTTCAACAATAAAAGGACAGTTTTATCCTACATAAATTGATCATCATCATCATCATAGGTTGGCTGTTGTTGCCGGGATCACAAGGCTGTTCGTGTCAGTTCTCTCCACAATTCTCTATTTCTTCCTGCACTGAAGATTTTGTCAATGTTCAGCTCGGGCAGGCCCTCAAAATTGATACCAGGTTAACTCAGAACCAATTTAGAAAAGGTAGATTTTTATTCCAAGATCAGGAAATTGTAAGAGGAAAGCGAGAAGCAGGAGATTCAAGGTGAATTGCTGATGCAATAAATGAAGCGACGAGTGTCTTGACGGGTTAATAAATAAATGAAAGTAATATTGAGACAACTTGAAAAAAATTAGGGATGGATAACCGATTGAATGAATGAACAAAGAAACTAATGAATGAATGAATAAAGTAATGATGGAAGGAAATGAATAGATAGATGAAAAAACGAATGAATGAATGAAAAATGAATGAATGCATTAAGATACTGATGAATGAATGATTGAGTTACTGAATGGATGAATGAATGAATGAGCAAATGAATGAAAAACTTTTTAATCATAACAATGACTATATGTATGAAAAGCAAAAGAATGAAATGATAAGGGAGTGGATAATCTAATTAAAGATGGAATTGATGAAAAAATGGATGATTAAGGGAAAAAATACCCCATCATGAATTAGATGAATTTATATGTTCTCAAACGAAAGGTTGAATGAACATGTGAAGAATAAAATGAGCTAATGTATGAATTACTTGACTTAACGTGCCAGAACACGTGCGGAACATTTTAGGACTAATTTTTCAGTTTATTTTTCTCGAAAACTCTTTGTTTCTTTCCTCGTTCGAATCAACGGTACCTTTTGAGCATGTTAGTGCTTCAATGAAGTATTAAACACTTTGAATTTGTGATTGTATTGCAAAGTCCGCCTGCCTACGTTTCTCGCTTTAGCAACATTGCAGATTAAGACGAGCTTCCCGTAGCCAAAACTGGACCTAAGTCTCATTAATTACTTTTCTAATAGAATTAATGCTAAAAATACACTATCTTCTTTCAGGAGAATGTTTCCTGTTTTAAAAATGGCGGTAAAAGGACTGGAACCGCAGGCAATGTATTCTTTTCTCCTGGATTTTGTTGCTGTGGAGGACCACCGCTGGAAGTATGTGAACGGGGAGTGGGTACCAGGAGGGAAGCCAGAGCCCGCGTCTACTAGCTCTGTTTACATTCACCCTGATTCACCGAATTTTGGCTCTCACTGGATGAAGAATCCTGTCGCATTTACAAAAGTCAAATTGACGAATAAAATGAACGGAGAAGGGCAGGTATGGGAATCCAACGCGCTTTTCCTTAATCGTCTCATCACTTTCTTAGTTCACTCGTGTCTGTATGTATTCATGTTCTTATACACAAACAGGTTGTTTTCTATCCTGCGCTTCACAGAATAGTTGGAGAAGTGCCATGGTGTGGTAAGGTGGCTAGTTCCTTTCCCTGCCGCAGTTTACCCCGGGACTTTATTCCGCCAGGCGTTTATTCCACCAGGCGTTTATTCCGCCAGGCGTTTATTCCGCCAGGCGTTTATTCCACCAGGTATCCATTCTCTTGGAAAGAAAGAGGGCAAGCCGGGACCGTCCTCGCAGTAGACATGTGGTCTAAAAGCCATGGCAATGCCCCTCCATTCACCTGTCAGCCGAAGATGAACACCTCTTTCTAACGCGACCTCGGATTGGGTTTGAATGAGCTCTTATTGTCCAATCTGTTAAAAGTAAGATAAAAAAACTGCGTCGCATACATGATTTCGAGGGTAGCAGAAACCAGAGACAGGGCTCATAAGATGATGTAGATATGAATTGGATTTGTGGATGTCAGTCTATCAGATCGACACCTCAAATCTAGAAAATCAATCCTACTTTGAAGGTTGATTCTTGATATAGGCGTAGATTGAAGAGGCAAATGCCCTTAAATCGATGACAGCGTCCCAGACCTTGATTCACAACCTCGTCAATTGTTACAAACTTGAAAGAGAGGCAAGTTACTTTCAGACTTCATCTCTTTCTCTCCCTGGAAAGATTCAGCCTAACAAAACGAATACTTTTGTCTGAGGATTTTCATCTGGATAAAAGATTGGGGTTTTTCAATCTTAAACCCTTAATCCTGTCTTTTATCGTGTCGGATACGCGCGTGTTGTTATCATAGCTTGCATATTTGCCACCATTGATGATGTACACATGAAGCCAGCTCGTGTGTCCTTTAACTGGCTTTTCAGCAAATGCTAATACCCATGTCTGCAATGCCGAATATTTTGACGATTACTAAGCACAGGAAAAGTCATAGACTCTACGCCGGCTTGGAAACAATCGAAGGGATTTCCCGCCGGGCGCCTGTCAAAGTTGCTTTACTCCTTTGTGCTGTGAAGAAATCAGGAAAGATCTACCACGTGTTGCGATCGAAAGCAAAACCAGTTAAACCGAGGAGGAGGCCCGCACGGCGAAGCGATGGAAAAGAATTCGATCGACGTCGCTATTATTACGTTGTGAAGGCGTAATTGGGTAATTTAGCGGAGATCATGCCGAAAGGGAGGCTTCGTCATTCATCTGAGGAGTCTTATCCTGCAGACAAACAAGGCCTTTCGCATTTCTGATCGTGACGGCAAGATCTAACACAAGGTTGGCTCTTAGATTTCAATTCAAGCAAGGAAAACTGTGATCTCCCTCCTAAATGTTTATTTGTCATCCTCCCTAATTCTTTATCAGAGGAGTTCGCCGATCAATACGCTCATGTCAAACACGGCGAACAATAGTCCAACTATCACCAATACACAGCCTGGGAAAAAAACTAAAAATGTTGCTTGTTTTTTTCAAAGTTTGCTCAGATCTTCTTGTGCGCACGCCCGTTTAATGATCATAATCGTGTCGCATTTATGTCGATTCTATGAAATACCTAATGGCGGTCAACTGAACGCGGTGTTGTTAATGACGAAGCCAATGATTTAAAGGAGGTATAAGGCCTCGCGCGTCCTGTTCGACAATCACTATGGTTGCAAAGGTTTTAGCTGATAAAGGATCAGAAAACACACAAGCTACTGATAATGAAGTAAACACAGCAAATTTGTTTCAGACAGCAATGTGATGTCGTAGATTTTTCCAAACAAAAAGAGAATCGAGCAGTTAAAACCACTCAGTGCTGTTATGTAGCAGCGGTAAGATTCTTGCACATTGATCCTATGTGCAGTGGATTGAATCCCTCTCAGCTAGACTTAAGCTTAGAGCGAGGAGAGTCGCCAGCAGTCTGTGGTTGACATGTTAGAGAAAAATGCTCTGAGTTCCAAGTTAGACAGCATGTTCTGTTGATGCATGAGTTATCCATGAAACTCATTTGGCTTTAAAGAGCGACTTCTCTACTTGCCTTCGATTGAAGTGCGCAAGGGAAGATTAAGTGTAGAAGACAAGGGGATGGGCCCACTTGATTTATTCCAGTGGGCTTTGGAGGCTGTAATTCCTCTAAGTACTACACACCTACATTAAGAATTAGCCTTCAGAGCATGATCTCTCTACAGTATTGGCGGCATCGATTCACTGTAAACATCAACGTGTTTGCATCTGGCTTAGAATATGTTTGCAGCTACGATTTTTTCACCAGCTGATTATCACGAATTCCTTTCACTTTGAGGAACCTTATAGACATCTCTGAGTGCTCACGAGATCGTATTCACTTTAGAAATGAGTCAAATTTGTTCCAGCAGCATGCATAAAAATGTCAGCATCTATGAACAGAAATTAAAGAATGCGAGAGAAATGCTATTCCCGGCGAAAGAGCAAGGAAGACGTCAACTCAAAGACCAATCTTCAAATCAATAAACGAAGAATCGATCAATCAATCAATCAACCCATCAACAAGGGTCTCCTCGCTAAACTGCCGATGTTTGGTCTCCATCACACTCTCATTAATTGGATTGGTAGTTTCCTCTCCGATAGGTCAATTGCCGTCAGAGTGGACGGCTTCCTCTCCAATCTGCACTCTATCAATGCTGGTGTACCCCAGGGCTCTGTCATCTCTCCTGTACTCTTCATCCTCTTCATCAATGACCTGCTCACCTCCACGTCTTCTAGCATTCACTCCTTTGCTGATGATACCTTCCTAAGTTCCTCATTTTCATTCAATCCAAATGACCATGCTTCCACCGATATCCAACTCCATAGAAACATTTCAGCCTCGCTTCTCTCCAATGATCTGACAGTTATTGAGAAGTGGGGTAAAGACAACCTAGTTTCGTTCAACCAAAGCAAGACGAAACAGGCTGTCATTTCACGCAAACGTAATCAAAACTTTCCAGCTGTCTTCATGAATGGTGATGAACTGGACGCTTCAGCTTCTTTCACACAACTTGGTCTTTCTCTTTCATCTAATCTCACTTGGAAAACTCACATCCATTCCCTTGCTAAACATGCATCTCAAAAGCTCGGTTTCCTCGCCAGAGCCCGTGGGTTTTTCTCATCTTCTAACCTTCTATCTATATACAAGTCCCAAATCCGTCCTTCTTTAGAGTACTGCTCCCACGTCTGGGGTGGTGCTCCAAAATCTACTCTCTGTCTTCTCGACAAAGTCCAGTCCAAAGCCATTCGTCTCATCAATAATCCTAACCTCACCAACTCGCTCCAACCTCTTTCCCATCGTCGTTTAGTTGGAGATCTTTCCATCTTTTACAGATACTTTAACGGACATTGTTCTCAGGAGATCAGGGATATTATTCCAGTTCCTCTGAGGCGTGTCAGGACCACCAGAAGCTCAACTCATTCACACCCTTTCCAAGTTTCACTGCCTAATCCACGAACTCTATCTCACAAATCATCCTTCATCCCAAGAACATCCAATTTATGGAACCTCTTGTGGCCTTCTTCTTGCTTTCCTGAGTCCTACAACTTGCCATCTTTCAAATCTAAGATAAATAAACTTGATCTTATCTCTCTATCCTCTTAGCTGCTCGCTTTCTTCTTTCTTCCTTTGTTGGGGCTTTGTATAGGTCACCATGGCCTTTCCTCAACATAACCCACTAAAAAAAAAAAAAAAAAAAAAATCAATTAGATGATAAATCAGTCAATTATTTCATTAAATCAGGCTAGAAATAGTAGATTAGTCTTTCAATTAAGAAATGAATAGCTAGTGGGTATAATAATCAAACAGTCAATCAATGAATCAATCCATCAATCAATTAGATGATAAATCAGTCAATTATTTCATTAAATCAGGCTAGAAATAGTAGATTAGTCTTTCAATTAAGAAATGAATAGCTAGTGGGTATAATAATCAAACAGTCAATCAATGAATCAATCCATCAATCAATTAGATGATAAATCAGTCAATTATTTCATTAAATCAGGCAAGAAATAATATATTAGTCTTTCAATTAAGAAATGAATAGCTAGTGGGTATAATAATCAAACAGTCAATCAAACCAATCAGTCAAATATTCCATTGATTAATCAATAAATCAGGGAATCAGTATATTGGTCCGTCAGCCAATGACTAAATCAGTCAACTGATGAATTCGATCAGTTGTTTTTTCTTTAGACGAATTAGCCAGTGAAGTGTGTGCCATCAAAGGTTCTAGCTACCAAATCAGCTTCAATTATAGTAAACAGATAACGAGGTTTATTTTAGATATCAGCGTATCTCATGTTAAAAGATCTTTAAAAAATGCGATTTTCATATTTTCTTTATGCTAATATTTCTTGTTGATTATTTCCCGACTTTGCCCTCCAGGTAATGCTGCACTCTCTGCACAAGTACCAACCACGGATCCACGTCATTCGAGTAGGTGCTCCAGATGGCGAGCAGACTGTCAGCACCCACAGCTTCCCCGAGACTCAGTTCATCGCTGTCACGGCCTATCAAAATGAGGAGGTATTCTCTTCTATCAGATTGTTTTTGCGTCTTGCTAGTGAATCTTTAATTGAAAAGAATGGTTCTACTTTTTTTTTTTTTTTTAGTGGGTTATGTTGAGAAAAGGCCATGGTGGCCTATACAAAGCCCCAACATAGGAGGAAAGAAGAAAGCGAGCAGCTAAGAGGATAGAGAGATAAGATCGAGTTTATTGATCTTAGATTTGAAAGACGGCAAGTTGTAGGACTCAGGAAAGCAGGAAGAAGGCAAGACGTTCCATAAGTTGCATGTTCTTGGGATGAATGATGATTTGTGAGATAGAGTTCGTGGATAAGGCAGTGAAACTTGGAAAGAGTGTGAATGAGTTGAGCTTCTGGTGGTCCTGACACGCCTCAGAGGAACTTGGCGCTGTGTTCGAAGTCGCTGAGACGAAATGTTTTAAGCAAAAAGGCTTCTTGAGCAATTGCCATGATTATGCGGTAAATAATTCTTGCTTCCATCTTTGACCATTCAAGTTGGTTGCTATAAAATCTTTCAGACAAGTGCCCCCTCTTTGCCGACGCAAGTAACCTTGCAGGGAATGATAGATAATAATGATCCCTTTTTGTTTGACGTTGGCGTGGTCAAATAGCACTAGACTACTTAATGCCAACCAATATGGGTTACACACTTGATTGGTAATCACGATAGACCTAAACGTGTCCAGGTCTTTTCTCTCAATGCAACTACACCTCGTGTTTCGTACGCCTGGAATTACAGAGAGCTGGCGACTCTCCTCACTCCAAGTGAATGTTTAGCTGAGGGTGGATTCGAGCCAATGACCATAGTATCATTGCGCAAGTATCGTACAAATGAGTCATGCTGACACTTAAAAACCAGATGCTTGGGTCATAGGTCTCCGTTTTGGATGTTGCTCCTCACTTTCAAAAGTCCAGGATGGGCATCAGACAAGCGGTGACGGAATCTATCCTTTTTTTGCTGGTCCTTTATAAGGGAGGCTTCCTTTTTGCTGGGACGGAGCGAAATAGATTAATGCTACATATATCAACTAATTATTAACTAATCATGAACTAATCATTATTAACAAATTATCAACGATCCAACAAGCAACTATGATTGAGGGATCAAAGTCATGAATTAGAATAAGCCAGCACGAACTGCACGCAGAGGTTTGTGGAAGTCCTTACAAGTACTTCCATGATAGCGAGATGGGAGCTTAGTGAAGTCTCATTTGGCTCAAACCTGACAATTCTTCATTCCATTGCACGTTTTTGTCGAACAGCAATCTGCAGAATTAACCGCAAATTTTGCTATTTTAGATTACTGCCCTGAAGATTCAACACAATCCTTTTGCAAAAGCTTTTCTCGATGCGAAAGAAAGGTGAGATTCGATTTTCTGCTGGTACTCTGGTCAGTTGGTATCAAGAGGAATTAGGCGTTACAAGAGAGGACCTTATCAACAAATTTAATTGAACTTAATCTGCCAGCTTAATGAGGCAGTGCTTTATGATTTCTAACATCCCGTTAGAAATTTCAACCTATGGGACCGGTTTTGTTGGCCTTTAAGCGTCCTCCGGAACAGTCTGCCAAACTTTATAATAATTTCATCCCCTACTATAGAATCGAAAAGACTGATAAAAATGGACGGTTGAATACTGCAAATGCAAAAATTGCTTGTAGACAGCTTCAGACTCCCTTCCAAATGCGTTTCTTAGCCTTAGTATTATTGTAGATCTTCCTTTCGTATAAATAGTTGGTTTGAATTAGCTATCTAAGCTCTTGTGAATACCAACTTTAAAGAATTCAATGATAATAATGGCAACAATTGTTAAAGATCCGACGCCAGTAGTATATGTTTTAGCATGAATAAGTAGAACGACGTGACATAGAAGGATAAATCAAAGCTTCAGCTGTGAGTCAAAATGTTCTTGTATTGTTATCCCTGGATATTTCGCAAGCCATTCTAGACGACTGATCTCCGTATGGAGGAATAGGATGCAAAATCTTCGCTTTTACTGTTTTCAATTCCATAATTTAGCACAAACAACGCTCACCTCATAATGAAGCTGCAGTTTTATGTCATATTAAAGCTAAATTTTTCTGAAGGAAGTACGTCAAAACGTATGTAGTTATTCAGAGCTGCTGATCTTGTTTCAGGACTGAACATAAAGAAATCATAGAGCGAGATGCCATGAACCAATACGCCTCCAACTGTAAGTCCACAAAATTATCGTTCTCCACTTTCCCTGATTCCCCTTTGGTATTCGAGAGTGCTGCTGGGCTCCTGATTTCTGGACCGATCCGTTTCTAAAAATTCCACCGATCAACAACTCAGCGAGGGAAGCTTTTTTCATTGAAGGAGGAAGAATTAAGGCTAAAGTTTTGTGCGCCGGGAAACCCGACCAACCTTGCCATCACTTTTAGCATGAAAAGAGCTGCCATGATGAAGTCATCCACATAGCTCCGCTACTTTGTATACTGTGAATTATAACGCTATCCTATAACTAAGCAGGTTTTGCAAAGGATGTTATCCCGGCAGGGCTCAACTTACATGTTGAGAATTTATTTTTGTGGCCTTGCGGTAACTTTTCTTGACGGAGGAAGGGAGGCTATCTAGGTATAGTCAGAACGACAATATGTGACTGTGTTTAAAAATAAGAAAGAAAAAAGAAGAAGAAAAGAAGGTGCCGTGGCGTAGTCATTAAGCCTGCAAACTCATAACACATGGGTTGTCAGTTTGCTTCCTCCTTGTGTCACATTTAAAGCGCCATTAGTGAGGAAGGCAACGGGAAAGCACCTCATGAAATCCATTTCCCTAGAAAAAACTCAAAGCTCTGTCTCTGGTTTCTACTACGCTCAAAATTGAGTATGCAATGACTGTGTTAACTGTTTGCTAAGCATGCACCCCGGCCAAACACAGTAATATTTTTAATTTCCCAATAGTCATTATATATATTTTATCATTGCATCATCAACAACCAAATGTAAAACTTTGCATTTTTATTCTCTATTAGACGCGTATGTGTACTCATCAATGATGTGTCCAAGTGCTCAAAGCCCATTAGCAGGGCCACTTTCATGCGAGAGAAGGTCGCACAGATCATCTCCATATCCTTCTCCTTATCAAAGATCCTCGGAGTTACTTCAGTCAGGTAAGGATGCCATCAATACTACGTCATCATCTGATCACAGACTACTACCTCATCTTCTGATAACAATCCCTGAATTCAAAGGGTAGAGTAAAAAAACACGTGTCTATATCTCGATTTTCATTACCGTTGAGGTATTTTGATCACTTGATTTGATTCAGATGATTGCATGGTGCACTCATTGATCTATTGATTAATTGAGTAAGTCGTCCATTTGACGAGCTGATTTATCTGCTCTCTGATTCACTTAATTCTCATGATAGTCTTGATGCACTTTGCTTCTCGGATTCCATCGCTACCCTGATTCACATGATTCTTATGATAACCTTGATTCGCTCTGTTTCTCTGATTAGATTCACTTGATCCTTATGATAGACTTAATTTAATTTGTCTCTCTTGTCCCATTACTTCTCTTGATTCGCTGGATTCAAGTGATTATATTTGATTACATTACAAATTTCCTTCGTAAAAAGTACGTATGCAGCATTTTGATGCAGAGAACTTCAACGTAGTTTAGACACAGCCAAGCTTTTGCCCTTGTTAAGGGTATTTCAATTCTATATAGGATGACCTCAGAGCGACAAACAAAATTTAACAAATCATTGCCTATATGTCTATATCACTTGATTACGAATTGACCAAGCAATATCAGAAACGTTTTTTAGAAACAAATGCATTTTTTCATCACAATGAATCCTTCCTTTGACAGGCAATTGCTCCTCGTACTACCGCGGCTCCGAATCGCCCTACGTAACAAATTCGTGCATACAATCTCAGACTTGGCCTTTACACCATCTTGGGTATCCATCAATGCTCCAGTCGAGTCACCAGATCACCAAGCAATCAGATTCCCTCCAGTCAACCACTGATTACATGAGCACCAGTCCGTACTCGCCACTGGGACAATACTCAGCCCATAACAGAGCCTCGGAGCAGAGCCTAGCTTGGAATCATTCCATAGTTTATCCATGATCAGAAATGTTTTTATCAATTCGCTCAAATTTTTTGAAGTTAAGAATATTCACTTGTAAAGTTAAGATATGCATAGATAAACATTATATTTATAAATGGGCTTCTTGTAACCCTGATAGCCACCCGGCCTTAGCATCGTTCGTTTATAGAAGCAATCCCTACACGGACTTGCTAAAGAATTGAGACTGAATGCCGATTACAAAGACAGGCAGCCAAGTGCCTTGTATATTTGTGTGACTCCTTGTGCGAAGATTGTATGGCAAGAGACTGGTTGGAGGCTCTTGATATGTACTTGGACGTCTAGGTTGTCCTGTCTTGAGGTGACCTATCTAAAACCCCTTCTAGTAAAGGAGCAAGCCGCTAAAACATGTAATTTATCTCAAAGGGAATGTCACTTCTTCAAAACTGGTCAATTCAAGTCAAACCATGTATTGGGGTGCCATTCCAATACTTTATCCTGCTTGAATTTTCCCAAAATTTGTCATCACCTCGACGCCAATTCGATCTTGTCTTCTGTGCTAAGTGCGTATTCCCCCTATATAGTTCTATCTTCTTTCTAGACAATGCATTTCATTGTATTGTGTACACTGTAATTTATTTGCTGAACGAAAGGCGAAATGATAACGTGACTGCAGCCTCCTTATGAACAAAATAGTCTTCTGGTGTTTAACAGCGCACCGAAACAAGGCTGTGGTTCTCTTAAACCAGGAGGAAAAAATGCTTAGAATTCGTTATAGCTATCAGTTAGAAGCAGCCGAATAATATTTCTATTTTTATTAGAAATTGCACTAATGAACGTAGAATTTCAAGTTAGTGATAATTCAAGTTATACAGTACTATTTAACGCTTGACTTCATCCTCGTTCTGGGGGTAGAGCGTGTGCTTTGTATGCGAATGTCGGTGTCATAGGAAAGACCTTTGACCTTTAGCTTGACCTTCAACTTTAGTTGAGATTTTCAGTAAAGTTATCCCCATAGTACATGTACAGTATACACCATGTTGAAGAAGAATGATTAGTTAACGTTGAATTTTTGTATTTGTTTCACTCTTAAGCAGCTTCCTCTCAGCCAAAATCCGCAATTGACTCTCAAAAATATTGATTTCGTTTGCTAAATATACTTGCACATCTGCAGCAGACGGGTGTTGTACTGATCTGGGTGAATTCTCACTGCTTTTTCAATGGGTGAATGGGGGGGGGGGGCAGAGCAAGATTTCTGCTGCATCTCACAAGAATCCCTTTCTCAAAAAACGCATGAGTACTTAACAGACCTGCCTCTTCGATTCGATGCAAATATCTATTCGATAAGATTCTCTTCTTCTTCCATTTATCACTTTTGAATGCACGGAAAAGCGTAGATATTGGCTTCAACTTTTTGAAAAAATCCTGGACACAAAATGGAGAATCATCCCTTGATCTTTGTCATCCAGCTTGCCACTTATCTGTCTTCTTGACCTTGGCGTGTACACCTGCTTCGTTTAGTAAATGCATCAGCCACAGGTTGATTTTAACTCCCTGGCATTCACGTTTCGCACATCCAATCATGTAGAAGTTTTTCACAGCAGAACCTTTCAGAAATCTGCAGAATTATTACGCTGCAGAATGCCCCAAATGGCTCTACTCTGAAAATCTTTTACTGAGATGTGTTACTTGTTTATTGAGTGTGAAATTGCGTATTTTTGAAGCTCTTTCAGTTTGACGTTTAGAAAAGGTCGTGTTCGCGACTTTATCCTAGCAAAGATATGAAATGTACCACGTGAGTTGTGACGTATAATGAATATCACTGTCAGTAAAAAATTTTCATGCCAGTATACCCAAATATTTATTCGAAAGGCACTGATAGAAACCAAATAGCAGTTATTGTGTACACGCTTACTACAGAATCTGGCTTTGCAACGCGTTGCTCGCCTCAGCCTCCAACGCAAAACCTTGCAAGAATATTGAATCAATCAACGTGTGCTAACAGGGAAAAGAATTAATTTGCTTACTGTGAACTGCTATGGGGTTGCAATATAATACCATGCTCTTCTGTTGCAATGTTTTGCAATTCGCTGTATGTTGCATGTCTGTAGACTTCTATGAGCATATGAAAAGGAATAGTGATTTGCATGGAGGGGGCTGGTTTAACGGTGGCACCATGCCATAAATTGTGGCATTAATTTGCAATACATTATTGCCGGTATTTTGGTATTTGATGCTGTACTTTTGATGATGTATTAATTAAACAATGAGGGCAGCAGACAGAAGGGTGACGAAACAGGCCTACTCTACTGAAGAGTTCGGCATTTTCCAGAGCTAGTTTCTTATTCTGAGTGCCATCCAGCTGTCAATTCAACAGTAAATGGGCACGTTGTGTTAAGTACGGGCAGTAGCTGTGGCGTGCAGTGAAAAGAGGAAATTTCAATCTCTTTTTACAGTTTCCTGGCTCAAGACGGCTTCATCTAGCAACGGAGCTCATGTCAACCTGTGTGTAATGTTGCGCTAACTAGCTGGGCGCCGTATTATAAATGTGTAAATTTGTCATGTTAATTATCCCACCTCTGTCACTAATTTGTAGCGTGTTCAGGTTCTAAGAATTAGGCCATAATAACGACACGGATTTCTGCTGAGCGTAGTATCTCTTCAATTCCGAATAACTGAACTAAATTACATTGTAAGATGGAACACGCTACATGTGTGTGACTGTATGTGAATTACCCTCTTCGTATCAACCTGTGTTATGCTGTATGTGACTTGCTTGTTTCAGGCAACAGGCCAGCAGGCTGTGAAGCAAAACTATGGTGATAGCTGCAGCTCTATACTATTTGCAGCTTGTATGGTACGCACTGCACCCTGTGAGTTAAAAGTCAGAATGAGTGTCAAGAGAGCTAAAAGCATGACATTTTCAAAGGAAACACTGGATGCTCATCATGTGGGAATTCCATGCTTCAAAACTGTCATCATAACATACCCCAGGGAAAAATTTTCAGACGCAAATTCAAAATCCAACTGTTGAAGATATATTATTCACGATGGATGAGTTCAATACAAGCAGAAAGTAAGCCAAGTGTAGTGCAGCAAACAGTAACGGTGGAAGAGAAGAGAGCTTTGATCGTCTGCACTCAAACAGCTGAGGATAAAGTTTGTTCCGATAGCCCCAGCCTTATGACTATTGCCACCTGATTACAGTAGGTGTTTCTTGTCACGTTCTGCTCGTTCATAGGCCCGAATGCAGCCAATTAGATTGTTGCCTTCAGTGTTGATTTCGCTCGCTGATAATTCACTTTTTTGAATTGGCAACTCCGACGTGAAGCGAATCAATTGATTTAATACGCCAGAGACAGCTAATCGTGAATGCATACAGCAACGTATCTTTCCCTCAGACAGCGAGTAACGAGCAAGCGAATTCAAACTCTTGCGAATCATTTGTATTCACTTGGATAACAAGTGATTCACATTGGTTTAGCCGGCAACAGATCTTCAGAGGAAAATTGCTTGAAAATGAGAGAACAATTTCCTAAAATTTGTCATCGATTCAAATCGATCGACTGCATGATCGTCCGTGGAAACGAAGAGATATGACCGTTCGGCACGTGTTGATGAAAAGCTCACTTTATTATCTTAAGATGCGACAATTGTTCTTGTTTCCATCGTTGAGCGATCGATAGTAATATCTGATGCTTTTCCTATAATTCTTCTCCTCCTGCTTTTAGCTAGCAATGAAGAAAACGTTCTGGAAGACACAAGCAAGCACAAACCTTTCAGTATGGTATCGCTGTATGTCACTGGCACCACATTGAAATGACGATTCTATTGGTGAGGGCCACATTAACGATATTTGGTTATGGGCCTCTCCCATGGGCCTACACATACCGGTATTGTTCGTAAGGTGAAGTAAAAGTATGCAGAGAAGAAGCAAGAAAATAGCCACCCAGGTTCGTCGATTGACATTTGATGTTTATTGAGTTTCCCATGCTACGCAATCGTTCGTAGTCTTAAACGTTATTGCTACGAAGATTCAGGGCCTAAAATGACAAATTTGCGCATAATAATGATAATAATAATGAATGATATCTTGACAGGTTGACTTGTTCAGACGTAAAACTATATGTTATCATTCAAGGACCTGTAATCCTACCTATTGACAATCTCTGGTGTTAAAATCAAGGTAAACCAGAATAAAATGAATAATGTACAATTAAAGAATAAGAAATTATTAGCGAATAAGAGTGAAAAACAGTTTATCTTTGGCATCTACAGACACTTCGATAGCTTTACTTTCTTTTGGCATAGCACGATGGATATTTCGTCACGTGTTGTTTTTTCGAGTCGGTTGAAAATGTGGGCTCCCTGGTAAGCAAACGATTTTTTTCCAGTTTCAGTGGGCATTTTTGCTAAAACAACACAAGAGCCACTGCCTCTTGTGTTTATTTCATGCTCACATCTTTTGAAGTAACCATTCGGGTGTTCGGGTAGAAGATTATTCAATGATTTAAACCCGTCAATGGCAACCCTTGTGTTCTGTGCTTTTCAATACTGTCCCATGACGTTAACTTAGTTGTCTTAAGTTTTTCCAAGTGCGCATTTTTGAAAGTTGGGCGTGGTCTGCATTTAAGGTCGAAAATTGGGCGTGGTTTTACTTTATCTAAAAGAAACACGTTTCAATGTGGTCATTACCAATCAGACTATCACTATATGTACAGCATCTGTCAATATGTTGGCACCTCTTTAATGCAGAAATTGTATCATAAAACATAAGATCGGACTCTGGATGGGGTCATGCGTTCGGGAATGGTATTTATTTTGCCTTTTTTCAAATCCACACTTTCCCCAATTACAGAATGAAGGAACCAGATAATCGGCGACACCTGGACTAGCACATCAAGAGAGACGTTAATCTAATTTGATTCGCTTTGATCGTGACGCTCTAAGTTAATCAGGCTTGAGTACAAGGTTCCTCGTACAGTCCCAAAGACACGACGGTACCATTTCGCCACACTATCACTTCCGTTGGCGTTTCTTGTTAAGTTGAATGTCCCCTTCGTCACGAGAAATTCACATGCTCCTGTTGGTTCTGTGTCTTTTTATGTAGAAATAAAAATACCATAGTGGATCAAATGTCAAATTCAAGATCAGCACGAAGAGAAGTGAAATTAGCACTTTTCCCTGTGTACCATTGCAGTTGAGCTCTGCATGGAAAACTGCATTGAACACAGTATAAGGTAAATTGAAGAACGCAAAGCTGGCTGTTATTCCGACGCAAATTTCCATTAAGCGTTTCTCACGTGTGGGTCGGACCGCCACTGCGTTGTTTTCGGTTCTTTTGCTGTTCTTCTGTGCACTGGAGGAGCAGGCAACTCGTTTTGCAGTAAATTTCCTATGCATTTTGTGATATAGAAATGCTAATATTGCGATTGTCGAGGCTCGAGAGATCAACGCCAAATAAGATTTAACCGCTGGTAATTCAAACCGAACTATCAAATAGCCACATCCACTACCAAGTGAAAAGCAAACAAAGTCTCCAATGAAGAGTGCCTTGATCCACACTTTAGCCAAAGCTCTCTGCCTATACTTCAAAGGGCATGCCACTGCGTAGTAGCGGTCGTACGCCAGTGCTATGTTTGCACAGAGCTGGACGAATGACATCGACAATGAAATGGATACAACTGTATATTCTACGACTGATGGTCTGGAGTGAAACTCGTTCATGGAATGACCGTTAATCATCAAACTGATGGCAAAGACGGTGTTTGTTAGCGCAATGTGTCCAAGCAGTAATTCAGAGCTTGGCCGGAATCTGGCCTTCCTCCAAATTAATACCACCATTGCTGTGTTTAATATCAAGCTAGAAATCAGTGCCAACGCCAAAGGGAATAGGCATCCTGCCATTGTCGAGAGCAGAATCAGTCTCAGTAAGACAGAAAGAAAGGCTCTCTTGGCAAATCAAAAGTCGTCTTGGTTCTGAATGAAACTCGGCGATAAATGGAATTTTCAAACAGTGTATGATTTCACCTCTGATGGAAACCAATTGATTCTTACGGTGAACTGAAGTGTTGATGTCTGCCTTATGTTTGGCTAAGTCGATACGCGTATGTTCGCTCTGACTTTCTGGCAACTTCTTATCCGCTTGCAGGGAAGGTAGTCTTACCCCTTGTCCACTAGTTCTCTGAATCCGTCTTCTTGTCAATCTTCAAATCGTCAACACACCTGCGCTCCTCTTTTCACAGTTTTCCATTACTATTCGATGTCTTATTTGCGTTTTCACTGCTCCAATTGAAATTTGACAGCGCAAGGTAATAAATTAGTCATCCAACTGTCATTCCTTGTCACATTACCTGTAGTATTGTGCCTTTGAATAACGTAAGTACACTTCTGATGAGAATTTTTCTTGTCGGTGGCAAACTTCATCAATGCTCGTTAGGGTGGCTCACGGTCCCATACGAAAAAATAAAGCTTTTTTTGTGAGTTATGTTGGGGAAAGGCTATGGTGGCCTATGCAATGCCACAAGGAAGGAAGAACAAAGAAAGCAAAAGGCTAAAAAGAGAGAGAGAGAGATCAGATCAAGTTTATTGGTGTTGGAGTTGCTCTAATCTTTTGTGCCAAAGCAGATTTAAGTTCCTTTTTGCATGAAAATGAAAAGGCTCAAAAACAAATTTTTGATTAGAAGTCGTTTAGAGGTTGTCCAGCTGGTCAAAGGTCTTTATAGGTGAAATGTACTGATTCAAGTTTAAAAATTCTCAAATTTACTTTTCTGACTTCTTCGTGCATGTTTTTTTCATATCCAAGTAACAACTGTTTTGAATATAGTGGGCATTGGTCCAATTCTTCCTTTTCCGAAACTATTTTTCCCACTTTGATACTGTCACTCTTAAATCGATCAAAACATGAGCCAGAGTAGAATTCCAAGAAGCTCCTCTTTCTTTTCGAAGGCCATGACGACTTTCGCAAACCCTGTGTTCCCCTCGCCACCTAAAACTCTCCCAACTCGGAAGGAAGCTCTTCAGCAGCTGCTCCAGTACCACACAACGTAGACGATGACACCGGCTGCTGCTGATAATGTGTTGGCACGGTCGGAGAAAGCCAGCCCTCCCACTAAATCACTCCAAACCATCGCTGCTCTTCTAACCAAGCTCAATGCAGAGTTTTCTCTTTTGAAGAAGAACCATGAGAGAGGAGGTGACGCTCCACAGAGGCGTGAAATTCGCTTCATGTCGACTTAAGAACATTTGTTTGATGCCAGCCATCACCAAATTGATGCCATTGTGAAGATCGAGGAAGACCTGCAATTTTGGCTGATCAAAGATGAGATAGAATCGTTAAGATGGATAAAAATGGACAGAGAGATTATGGACCCTTCCACAGAGATCAAACATCAAGCCAATAAGTAAGAATGACCCATTTTTGATCCATTTGGTTGGAAAGATAGTGGAAGAGTTCCTCAGCCTAAGACAGGAGCGGGTGGGTGTCACCATCAACGCAGGAGAATACGAGAGGAATTGAAAGTTACTTGGCAATCCTTGTACATTAAGCAGCACTGGCTTTAACTAAGCTAATTCTGTTTTCCAGCTTGCCAAGGAGTGGAATTCTGCGGATAAGGTTGTTGGAATGGTTTTTGACGCAACTGCTAGCAACACCGGAAAGCAGGCATGAGCTGCTGCCATCTTAGAGCGTCATTTCAAAAGAAAGCTCATGTGGATCGCTTGTCGTCATCACATCTTTGAGCTGGTTATGCAGGATGTTGGTATGCAATTCTTTGGTGCCATTTCTGGGCCATCAAATCCTTTCTTCACTGCAATCCAGAAAAATTGGGTGGAACTCAAAAAAGAAGGCTATGACCCCCTCCCTATTGAAGGAAAAGTGCTGCTGCTCCGAAGAGAAAATGAGGTGAAAGAACTCAAAGATCTTCTTGAAAATCGAAGCAGGGAAGTAGCAAGCCTCATTTATCATTGCAAAATTTGGCTTTTCCGAGGAGAACTGGGCCTCTCAGCTGAGGAAACTGAGATGCTTTGGTGCCTGAATCAGTTTATCTGCCTTCTTTACGTCATCCCATTGGCTGAAAGCTCCTTTAGCAGCCAAAGCAATGGCCATCAACCTGCAACGAATGAAAGACGTACAGCGCTATCAAAGGACGGGTAAGCCAGTGCCTCGGGCCACGCTAGCAGTTCTGGACCTCCATCAGTGGTACCGGAACGCGGAGTATTTGGTTTCAGGAGCACCATTGTCAGTGGAGCAGAGAAGAAGGATGCGACTGCCAAGCTGTCGCAGCTCCCTCAGAATCTGAAAAGTGGCAGACCAGCAATGGAACTCCATGTTGAAATTGAAACTGCACCACTACCGGTCGCTCTTGAGTGCTCTTACACCTGCTGAAGGTAGACGATGATGGGTTGAGCACGCAGCAAAATATATGGTCTGACAATGCCAACTTCATCAAGGTCGGCACCTTCATCAAAAACGTTCTGGTGATGAAAGATTCGGCTGAACGGGTAGGAAAACTAATTGAAGATTTCCCCACCAAGGTGACCAAATGCAAACAGAAACGCCAAATGTTGCTACGAAGTGCGGAAAACTGCAGAAGATCTGTGCCACGACAAATCAAAACTGCAGTTACAAAGAACTAAAGCGAGACGATTTATAAACAAGACAATAGTAGCAGTTTGAACTCATATATTTTAAGATTTCTTGAGCAACCTCTAAACAATCACCAAATGTAAAACAATGTAGGTTTTACGAAACGTTTTTATCTTATTTCGAATGCTTTTCCGGGTTGGCACATAAATAATGCTCACCCAGCTACTTTTTTCCGTGTAAATATAGAATGCAATTACTCCGTTTTTAAGTTCCCCTATACCAGTGGCTCTCAAATAGTGAAGTGCACCTCCAAGGGGGCGTGAGGCTCAATCGAGGGGGTGTTTGACCTCGGGGAACATGCTTTTTATTTCTATATTATATTATATATAACAATTTTTTTTGGAAGAATGATGGGGAGCGAGATATTTTCTTCTTCGTGGGGGCATGACAGAAAATAATTGAGAAGCACTGCCCTATACGATGATGGTTTAGATGCCTATGCTTGCTGGAATATCGTCCATGGATCTCATTCAGGCTGCGTTGACACTGTACAGGACTACTTTTGATCTGATAGAAAAGTATTCCTTTTCCCCTGCATTTGCACTGTGCCGGTACAGTTTCGGAGCAGTGCAGGTACAAAACTGTTTCTCTTTCCTAGCAGGTACAAAACTGTAGCTGATAGCAGGTACAAAGTTGTACCGGATCACTCTATCTAGTGTAAACGCATGGCTGATCCGTAAAATTTTATATCGTATCAATAAGTGATCTGCTATAGTGTAAACGAGCATTCAAACCATCTGGCTTGACAAAAATTTGGATCAAATAAACAACAAGATCAAACATTTGGCTTTACCTAACTGTGTTGGACATTCTGAAATCAATCAGCTTTTCAAAAGCCACTCAAGGAAGATTATTTACTGAAGATCTACATTTGGTCATCCTATAAGAAATCTTCCGATGGATTACAAAACTTTGGGAGTCTGTGCATGTAGGAGTACATCCTTTTGCATCCATGTTGAGCATGCTATAAACAAATTGAAAAATTTTAGTACCTTAAGAAACCGTTTTCCATTGAAAATGCTAACCCTGGCTGATAACATGATGAAGTCATATGCAGCCATTTGTAATATTCACCCCCCCATTTCCTTCTGCAGTAGATCAGTTTTTAGAAGGCTTTCAAAACACCTTGGTAGTTAACTTATAAGTGCTTTAAATACCTTCGCATTCTAAGCACCCCACGATGCGTAAAAGGTCCCCTTTCCTTTTCAATATTTTTTCTCACCCAAAGATCTTAGGAACCCACTAATCAAATTTCCCATCATAAAAAAATATGGAGAGATAAACTTTACTTCCAATCCACTTCTTCTTATTTCATAATTTTTATTTAGTTATTTTCTGTTTATTAGAAACCAATGAATAAATACTCAATAACAAACTTCCTGCTCTCCACATTTCTTAGAATGCTGGGGAACTTAAGCAGCCTGGATGGTGGTAACCGGAACACTGCCTGTTTTTCATTCCAATGTGGCTTTTGGAATTTTCTATCCCCCAAGATTAATGCGATATCTACTGTTTTGAGGCCAAGAAAACTGCACGGTTCCCGTTTAATCATCTTTAGGCCATCACGGCACAAGTTGAGCTTTGGCTAAAGCATTCAAAGAGTAATTTGGCTTTTGCAGCCTGCTTGAGCAATTGCAAAAGCTTTTAAGACAACTTTTCCTGTAACAGCAGGCTAAAAAATTTGGAGAACAAGTAAATGATTATCAACTGCAAGGTAAGTCATCCGCGCCAAACATCCAGACTCGTTTTGTTGTTACGAACTTTTCACCCCAATCTCGCTCCAGACTCCTACTCGCAAAAGAAGCTGCTGAGATTAAAAAGCTGTATCTAAATTAACACCGAAGCTTTACGATATTAACGGGGTCATAATAGCAAATTTGCAAATCAATACATCTATAATTAGCAACGCTACATAAAAAATGCTACACTGATAAGGCAACAACCTTTAGAAATATACCGTCAGAGACTTCCAAGAATAATTCTGACATGTATTTTCTCCTAACCTTTACAGCAAATATCAAATACGTTTATTGGAAGCTCCAATTGTCCTGATGAGCAGAATATTCAGATGTATCCACATTTTATAAACAAAAAGAACGTCAGTGGATCTTATCTCTCTCTCCTCTTAGCCTTTTCTCTTTCTTCCTTTTTCCTTTGTTAAGCCCTTCTATAGGCCATCATGGCCTTTCCTCAACATAACTCACTAAAGAAGGAGGGAAGCTGCAGATAAATAAGCATTCTGCCAAGCTGTTTCATAAATTTTTGAGAGACCTCTAGTTAACAGATAGAAAAACATTGAGAACTATACTTAGCCACGCTATGAAATGGATTTACAAAGGGTGTGCCACGGAGCAAGCTATACTACGGCTTTTGACAAAGCTAAGCTTCTCTTCATGAAAGTGGCAAAGTTGGTGATATTATGATGGATCTTTCCAAGGCTTTTGAGTGCTTCAGACATGGCTTTCTGATTATCAAAACTACATGTCCGACACTTAAGTTATGGTGCTATGTTTCTAATTAAAAGTTACTTGTATTAAAGACAACTGAAGGATCTTAAGCTTCCAGAAGAAGTGCCTCAAGGGTCTGTTCTTGGGCCTCTTCTCTTCAACATCTTCCTTAACGACTCGCTCCTTTCATTAAACTTAAATGTGCAATTGAATCAAAGAAGTGACTCTTTCATTTATGATGTCAATGTCATTGCTACTCCGTTAGAATTTAACTCAACACATGCCGTCAAATGGTTCTCTGGTAACTTTGCGCAACTCAGTTAAGATAAATACCCCTTTTGCAATCTTATGCCAACTTTTAAAACAAAGCGATATAATTATCGTGGTCTTTTTGTGTCCTGCCCCTTGTTCATACATAGGTCATGTAGGCCAGTTGCAATTGGACAGGATCGAGTTTTGGAATGGGCCCAAAGGCATTCGTACTCTTATCCACAGGGCTTATGAGATAGATAAAAATAAATAAATATACGAAGTTATATATGCATATATATATAAATATAGTTATATATATATAAATATATATATATATATATGTATATATATATATATATATATATATATCACATAGAGGGTGCTGTCTTCACCACCATATGGTGCTCTATGTACAAAGTACAGAGCGTTGATAGCAGTTCTGCTATATATATATATATATATACATATATACATATATATATATATATATATATATATATATATATATATATATATATATATATATATATATATATATATATATATATATATATATATATATATATATATATATATATATATATATATATATATATATATACATATATATACATATATATACATATAAATATATATATATATTTACATATACATGTATTTATATGTACATATTTATACATAAATAACTTCATATATATAGCTATAGCTATATATATATATATAAATATATGTATTTATCTATATTCATATATGTATATTTATATATATACATATATATATATTTATATATATATATACATGTATATATATACGTATATATATATATAAATATATACGTATATATATATATATATATATATATAGCTATAGTTATATATATATATATATATATGTCGATTTGTGTTACATTTTGTCACAAAGATCTATTGTTAATCGTATATTCTATTGATAATTAGTTATATATATATGTATACATATATATATATATAGATATATATATATATATATATATATATATATATATATGTATGTATATATATATATGTATATATATATATGTATATATTTATATATATACGTATATATCTTGAACTATGAGTATTTTTTTTTTATCTATGCAATAAGCCCCAAATATTTCTACCGTACTAAGCTGCGTTACGATGTGAAACTGCTTCCATCATATTGATTAACGAATTTGAGACCTACGCCTTTCCATGTTGAAATACCAGCAGGGATCAAGAGTTATGTTAATATTTACAAGCGTGATGCTGGAAGCCAGCGCCTTTCCTTGTGCTGTGCTGCAGTCGTCTCCGAAGCTAGTTAATGCGTCGAGTATGATTAGTGGCAAGTTTAACAGAAGGAAAGTGATAGTTACTCCCAGGCAGTTCATTACCAAGTGCTTCTCTTGTTTTCTTCTGGAAAG